>KE524999.1:2682394-2699998 GCA_000441895.2 Anopheles sinensis
GTTTTATTTTCTTTCTATTTTTATGTTTTGATGTATGGCATTCTTCCCCAGCTGCCAGGCCCCCCGCAATCCATCTCTCTTCGGGAGTGGTCATTCATTCCGGCGGTCGACTTGCGAGGGCGAGTGTCCCCCTCGAGGACCCACCCTCGTCGCACAAACTCAATTTCTGATAGTGATCTGCCGGAGGCCGAAGGGTCGACTTCGGGCTGGTCGGCCGGACCTCTTCCCAACTCTCCGTCCTCGTTCATGCTAGTTATCATTTGGCCTCGAGTGGAAACGGGGTGGAAAAAGCCACCTTTGGAACGCTCTTGGAACGAGGAGCGACCCCGGAAGAAAGAGGGGGAAAGGCATGAATGATAATCATAAAGCGAGCAGGCAGAGAAAGGCCAAGTACTTTCACGTTGGTCAGTATTCAGAGCGCCCCAAAACACACCCCCCTCACACCCATAGCTAGTCCCTCAAACGAGCTGAATCGGATTCAATTGGTCCGGTCAAATATATTTGATCGATATTATCCTGTCCGCGGTTGGTGATAGAGGCCTCGCCCTGACTCCGGGACCGTGCTCTTATCGTGACCGTTCCATTCCAATACTTCCGACACCCAAAGTGCGGGTCAAAGAAATTGACTGGCCACGGGGAAATTGCCGCCCGCACGGGATAACCGGAATATGGGGCAAGTTCTGTTTAGATAATGGGATTAACGGAGCAGACCTCGGAATACAGCTTTTTTATTGGAAAGCGTTTATCGTTGCAAGAAAGAAGTTGCACTCGTTTGAGGAAAATCCATTTTATTCCGGTTTTTATCGCAGGAGCGCTTCTTTGCCCCAGAAGATGGGAATGTTGGTTTGATGTTTCAATAATGATTGAAATGGGCGTTCCAAATTGCAATTTGACCTTTAAATTAGCCTCAAGATGAAAGGGGTTAGGAAAATGAAAACCGTGCGGAAGGGTGGGGGTTTGGGAATTAATCTGCATACGTCTCGTATACGGTGCCATATTAGGATTGCGATAAATTTCAATAAAAAGTTGCCCTCCTCATCTGCATGACAAGTAAACGTCTCTCCTTCTCTCCCTCTTTCTTTCGATGCACCCTGGCGCATTGCGAGGAATCTCTAAGGTCTTAAAACAAACTTCTTGCAAAGCTTAGAGGCCCGCGATCGAACCTTTCACGCAATCTCAATCCGCACCGCGTAGTTCAACTTTTCGGGACACGGGGCCACGACTCAAGACTTCATAAATAGAGCTATGATTCATGGCGGCCTTTTGTTATGGTTTCGATCGCCTCCAAAGGACTGCTAGGGTCTCTATGTGCGTGTGTATGTGATTTCTTTTATAGGAAGAATTTTTTTCTATTCTTTTTCACCCTCTTCTGCTACTTTCGTTATGCTCCATAGATCAAAGCGTAACAACATCACGATGCGTTTGGTGCGCTCGTCTCTGTTTATTTTCTAACCCATATATGCGCCCAATATGCGGCCCCATCTGGTGGGAATAGATTTTCCAAGCAGACCGGAGGCCAGAAAAAAACCGAAAGGTAGGAAAATTTCGAAAGAATAGAACGCAGGGAAAGAAAATAGCGTGCCGCATATCGGTCGGTCGTGAATGTCCAAAATCGATGCTGGATGTAGCCAAAGGTGTTGGGACGTGGTCCGAGCATTTGCAGAGTGGGTTGGTTGATTATGTTGATTTGTAAACATGGCGTGGAAATGTTCGCAGGGGAGGGAGGGGGTGGGGGGACGGCGGGAAACTGTATCGCCCCGAATGATTAGAGGTTAGTGGATTTTTCATTTATTTACTCTCGATCATCAACGAGCCTACCCTTCGCTCTTTCCTCTTCGGAAATTTTTGGGGAAGGATGATTATGCATCAAGCAAATCTTTTCACTCGCCAATAGGAAGAAGTGGTACAAATGCTCCAGACCAATCCGTTCTATATTGATTGTGTCCTTTTGTGAATGAGGCCGATGGTGGAATATCTTGTTTTTCTTTCGATCGGCTATTATTATTTTATCCCCATCTTCGTGCTCTTGAATTGGAAATGATCCGTTTCGGGAATGGTTGAAGCCAAATGCCAGAAGAAAAAAACGAGGTGCCAAAAGCGTCAACTCATCCCCGCTCCGGACCTCGCTAAAGATAATATTTATTCGTTTCTATTCGTTCGAAACGCTGGGTTTTTTGTTCATCGCCGCGGCGGCGATCGTTTTTCTGCATTTTTGGAAATAATTGTGTGATTGAAGAGATCGACGATCGCCGTCGTCGTCGTCGTCGGGGTTCGTGATTGTCGTCACAGCATAGCATTATCCCATTATTCAGTGTTTCAAACAAGAGCTGTATCGGGGAAAATATGCTGGGAGGTATGGTATCGGGAATAAAGGGCACGATCGAACGCCACTTTGTCATGTTGCCCTCTTTTGAGTTGTGTGTGATTCATGGTTATTTATGTTCGTTATGATAATGGAGCCTCTTGCTCGGTTCTCGATTGGAACTCGTTTGGTCTAATCAAACAAACATTTATCTACACCGGTAGAGGCGAGTTGGTACTAGCAGTTTTATGTTTCGCTGTGAGAGAGCAGTATTTCTTCTCGGATACCTTTCGGATAGGTAAAGGATGTTCTTACATGAATTTTTAAGAGCAGTATTTCTTCTCGGATACCTTTTGTGCGAATCTCAAGAATTTCTAAATTCTTTTACCATCCTTGGAATTAAAGAGACCGTTACAAACTATTCCAACGTTTCATCGACACCCCATCGATTAACATTCGATCTGCGGAACGAATTTGCGTTGAAAATATCATCGAGAAAATGTTGGGCATCGATCGCTGCACTTGTGAGTGCATTCGAAATTTAAGAGAGCAAAGAGACAAGGTGTTTCGGCTCAAAGAGTTGTTGAGGTGCGTACAGTAGAATTCCACCCGGATGATGACAGAGATCGAGCGCTACAAACCCGAAAGGGAACGGAACGGAACGAACCGGATCGCGGGTCAATCGGTCGATTGATCGATGGATGAACCGACAAACCGCCGCCCTGCTCGCCGATGATCCACCCGGATCGAATCCTCCGTTCGCGATTCCGCTTTTGGATGCTGGGGAATTTTGGGCTTCTCGCGGCCAACAAAGCGTGGATGATGAAGAGAAATAGCTGCCTGGTGGTACGAGGGGCTGGTGAGGGAAGCAAAGGAGTCGAGAAAACCGATCAGCATAAAAAAGGTGTTGTTTGAGACGCCGTGTGCGACTGGTTTCGGGTTCAACTAATACACCGAAAATTTGTCGTGATCAACGGGAAAGGTAAATGGGTTGACGATCGGCGAAGAGGAAATCGGTTGTTGGGGAGGAAGAGGGGTTGTTAATCCAAACGAGCCATCATAAATAATGAAATTTATTATGATGATCCGCTCGTCGCTGCGGCCGATCCGAGCCAAAAGGCGGTGTGAAGCGAGGGAATCGAGCGATGAAGAAAGGAGGCGAAGATGAAAAAAGGAAAAATCGTATCAAATGGAACCAAGCAAGCGGAATGGAAATAAGGTAACGGAATAAACGTGTATGTGTGATTTTTGGTACGGTTCGAAGCAGAGGCAGAGCGAGGAGACGAAGGTGGCTGTGGAAACTGGACTTCAAATGAACATCAGTCCCGCCGGCGAGAAAGGATTAAAAATGAGAGTCCACTTGTCAAATACGATGTACTGTTGGCGTTTACCTTTTTTTTACCGCTGCTTGTCCCATGCACAGCTCATTTTCGTGGATGTTATTTTTGCCCGTGAGGACATTCGCAATTATCAAAACAAAAACTAAACCCCCACACATTTTAATCAGCCCCAGCAGCGGCTCCGGGAAAGCGGTTCAGGTTTCCATTCCTGTTCCGTTTGTTGGCGATCCTCACGACTTTGGCGTGCCGCTACGAGGCCGGTTAACGAAATAATCCCGAAACTGCCAACCCGGACGGAAAGGATCGATCCGAGGAGAGGAAAGAGAGCGGGCGATAGAGGTGTACATTTCACCAAACCCAACTCCGACCCGCCCACGCACTCGCACCCACCACCGGGCCTGCACAGGCTCCGGAACTTGGAGCAAATTGATAATTATCTCGTCAAGGTATGTGTCAAAATTATCGACATTTCTTTGCACGCGCATGGCCAGGCGATTCGGGCAAGGTGGGGGGAGTTTTGTTTGAATGGAATGATGGTGCGTGTGGGTGAGCGGTCGTCGTGGTGGTGATGGAGGTCCTCTTTCGGCCACATTCCTGCACGATCGACCAGAAAGACCATGGGGCAATGAGATTGGGGGGAGAAAAGAAAACAATATTACGGTGGACCAAACTAGCCGATCACGATCCGATTCCGTTCCGACGGCCGGGAAAAAATCGGGGTCCAATGGTGATCGCTCCGAGCCGATTGGATCTTGCCGCGATTGCGGAGATCACCCGGCCCTGGGTTGGGGTCACCAGCTCTCTCCCCTCCCTTTCTCTTCCTCTCTGAGTGCTGCCAGCACACGTTGTGAGGTTATGTTGTGAGGCCGGCTCGCTATGGCTTCACGCCACGGCATGCCATAGTACTCCATATTTGGTGCTGGCTATTTCGACGTCAACCGCATCGATCGGCGACGAGTTCGACCTCCGGCCCTGATTCTCCGGAATGGAAGAGCTGGACTCACGGAGCTTTCTCTTTCCAGCACTTAGTCGATTTTTGTTATTTTCCCTTCGTTTGGCGTATTGGATCGCCTTCGATCTCTGCGGTGTCGGTGTTGGAGGCTTCTGACCCACCTCCCCTCTCCGTTCCTTTCCCCCCGGTGGAGTGCTGAACGGACAACACAAGATTTCACTAAACGGATTAACGAGCGCTCCAAAGCTGGAGGGACCGGAGCGGGATCGAATTTCCGACACGTCTTTAAAGAAAACGAAGAGCACCACACGTTCGCAACGATGTGGCGGTACCCGGGAAAGGCAAATCATGGCTTCTTACTTTACAGTTACGTTTTCACCTGCTCTTCTTCTTCCTGCAGGGATATTGGTAGGCGCCTCGCTGTGTCAACCTGTTCCGTTTTTTGTTTATTACGGGGATTGGCAGCTCCTGGAACTGCACCGTTTTTGACGAAAAGGATCTTTTCTCGAATAGGTTCCCTTTGCAACTTGGGTGCATTTCTAAATTTCGGCCCAAACAACAAGCCAAGCAGAGCATCTCTAACTTCTTGAGCAGCGTCTTTGGACTAGTTTTCTTTTTAGGTTTTAAAATCCGGCCCTGCTTCAAAATCACGCCTCGACGAATGGAACCGATCCCGAACGGACGGAGATCGTTCCTAACCGCTCCGGACGAACGGAGAGAAATACGCCCCAAATGCCGCCGCGTGTCGTTGCGAGACAACCTCCAAAGTTTCGTGGCCTAATTAAGCCTCGGGCTAACTCACGCTTAGCCTCGTGCTGCCGCCGCTACCGCCAAAGTCGCCCGCCTTCCTTCTTTTAAGTTTCCTTTCATCGGAAGATTTTTCTCCTTCCCATTCGTTCGCCCATCCGCGAGCCGACGTTCGCCGCGCGAGAGAGTTGGCCCGCTTATTAATGATAATTTTATGCTCACGAAGAGGCAGTTCCGCAGCGAGTGTTTCTATTAATTTGCGTCTAATTTAACAGCTTGTTTAACATATTAATTTCGGTATCTATTTACGGCGGGTTCCGGCGGCGGCCAAAAGAAGACGGCGTCCACAGCTTCTCTCCCCGGCAGGGAGGTTAGGATTTTCTCGGACCCCGAAGTGAGTGCATGTCGTACGTGGCATACCGTGGTGTCACCTGAGGCACACACACTCGCACATTCCACTGCGGCTTGGCACCCCCGGGAATGTCGCGGCTACTTCCCGAAGACCTTTACAGGTCTCAACCCACGGGCAAGGAAAAAACAGCCCACTCTAGATGCGAAGTGGCCAGTTCGGGCACATGGGGAGGCGTTCTGTTGCTTTTTCTTCTACTTCTTCCCTAACCTTTTCTTCCAGCACCTATTTTTATGGCCCCACTCTCTATTTCTCTTTCCCTGTCGCAGGCTTTCAACACCGATTTAGTGGACGATTTGACATGTGTTTTCTATCCATTTTATCACCCAGTGCTTTAGTTTTGTTTCATTTTATGCGCTCCAACCGTTCCGGGGGCTGTCGCTGCCGTAACTCTTTCTTCCATTTTAATTTCCTTCCCGGGTTGCTTTTTTCATTTTCCTTCTGGGATGTTAGTCTACAGTTTTTTTTACTGTTTTACTTAAGTCGCGACATAGATTAAGAGTTGTTTCTTTTGGGTTTTTCTTGTTTTCCTCCTTTCTGGTGCGTTGGGAGTTGATTTTTCTTGGTGGTTTTGTCTTTCCTCTTGTGCGAGTTTCTGTTTGCTTTTTATCGGTTTTCGGTTCTGATTCGATTCAAAGCCGCCAAAAGCTCGTCCAACACCATCGACGTTTCGTGGAGCAGCAGCAGCAGCAGCAGCAGGAGGAGGATATGGTCCCGCCTTCAAGTGGGAGGGGGGGTCATCGGGGGGTAAAAAATTATGATCGTTTCCACGCCACGCTTATGGCTTAATTGTGGTTCCAATTTCGTTACTTTATTTTTCTCGTTTTCGCTCCGACGAGCTTTGAGGGGCAAAAGATAGCGAAGCTGCCGTCAAAACCAGAACCATACCAAACCACATCATACGTACACTGTATCCACCAGCGCACGTCATTAACTTAATGTGAGGGGAAAGATGAAGTGGGGTGGTGAGTGTGGTGCGGGTGTTTCATGTGGGTGTCACACGCCGTTCGAGGTTTGATGTTTTAATTAAAGAAAAATGCGCGTTCTGCTACGCCTCGTCCAACGCCACGAGGTCGCGTCCTCGCGCAGGGAAAGGAGGACGACGGGAAGGCAAGAAAAAACCATCTCCATTGTGGACCCGGGGTTAGATGGATGGATGGATCAGTTTTGAGCCTCCCACTGCTGCTGCTTCTACTCTGCCGGCCACCCCTTTCCGAAGGCTTTACAAACAACATCGATGCTGCCTCGGGTTGCCTCCGGGTAACTGAATCCTCCTCTTCCTCAGCCAAAAGGTCCGCCTCTAGTTTCGTTGATTGATGTTTCAAATTGCCGATACAAAACGTTGAACATTTGTGTGGTGTGGGATTTTTCCTCTCTCCCCTCCAGTCCATCTCGGAAGGGTTTCGGAATTTTAATTCTTCTCCTTTCGATTCGTTGTTTGGGAGATGGTTTCTTTCCTAGTTTCCATCATGCACGCCACGTTCTAGCGGGTTTCATCCGAGTCCCCGGGGGCTGACCAGTTGATGGCCTTTAGCACCACACTCTCTCACACACACATAGCCACACACGCCGATACTATGCGCAAGAAATCAGCAGCTCATAATTGCTGGCAATTTGTCAATGGGAAAGAAATAGGAGCTCCTATCGGAAAGTTATGAAAATCCATTTTTCAATCAAAATCGAAAATTCCTCGCATTTCTGCTGGTTAGCCTCATTGTAACTATCCGACCCACCATTCTTCGTCGTCGTCGTCGTCTTCAACGTCGTTCGTTTCGTGCAGTCAATGAGCAACAATTTGTCAGACGATTATTTGCCGCCCTCCCGAGCTCGTCCTTGGGGTCCGGACGTCCACCGACTTTGCATAATCAATGCAACCGTTGGTTTGAAAATTGGTCGCGTGGTAAGAAAGAAAGGCAAAAGCCCCGCAACTCAAGCTGAGCTGCTAAGTAGACAAAATGTCAGAAGCGCGCAACATCTTCTGCGACACATTCCCATGGCATATGAATGCCGCTCCAATGGCATCGGCTTAGAGAGTGAATAAATCAACCAAAAATCTTGTATTTACAAGTGATTGCCAAACCATCAACGACGTGTTTCACGACTCTGACGAGTATGTGTGTGTGTTTTTTTTTGACGCGCATTTGGTATTAAATTGGCATCCTATTATCGAACGGGATGGTTTAGAATAGGATTTATTAACTTAAGCGTGTTGTTGGATTAAAATGTATGCACAGAGAGATTGGATAAAGCTGGCCTCTCATCAATTGTAATTAGGGGCAGTTCAACGTGAAAAGTGAAACGAAAATACACAAGGAAATGAGACCGCTCAATCAAATGAAAGTTGTAGCTTTTGAGGATCCTGCAAAAAAGGAAAAATAAACTCATATGTGAGCGGAGTGTATAAAATATTCAAATCACAAGTGCCAACTTTACAAAGACAAATGTATACTTTTCGGATCAGCGCCCGGTTCGTTCGAGTGGTTGAAATGTTGGATATCCCTTTTA
This sequence comes from Anopheles sinensis, assembly GCA_000441895.2. Taxonomy (NCBI): domain Eukaryota; kingdom Metazoa; phylum Arthropoda; class Insecta; order Diptera; family Culicidae; genus Anopheles; species Anopheles sinensis. Next base: position 2,690,650 of record KE524999.1, read on the forward strand.
CCAACCCAGGATGGGGAAACATCATCCTCCCAAGGCCAGACAGAACATTTTTCTACCGAACAATAATCCTAAATCCTGTTTTAATGGAGCTCGTCGATACTCGAAACTTCTCAAAACATCTCATCGCTCCTTTTGCTTGTTTGGTGAGGGTTCGGGGGCTTGGAAAAACCCTTTCATCCTTTTCTACTACCCATGAGGCGCCGTTCGACGAATTCGTTTAATCCGGTTTCGCGTTGACAGAATCAATTAAAAGATAAGTTTAGTTGCTCAGGATCGGTTTCGGAAAACTCAAACAACGTAGCCCTTTTTTCGACAGTGATGGGGGAGTGAGGGGAGCCCACTTCCGGGAGCAGAAGTTTGCCAGGGATTTTTTCCATGCATTCCAACGCACAAACACAGACCCATCGACCGTCTCACACACATGGGTGTACGCCTTTCGTGGGGTTAGGATTTTGTGAAAATGGAAAAGCTGTTTTTTGTTTAATGAAGCCATCAATGACACTGGGGGACGGTCGGAAAATTGTCATGCTGGGCGGGAAAAACGGGGGAATATTTAACGGGACCGATGAGTTCGGAGTGACACAAAAAAAAGGATACGCAGTTTCCATTGCATGAAGTTGTAAAGCGTGAAGCTAATCAGTACCCTGTCTTGTACAAGCACGTGCATACCGTGGAACATCCTCTCGCGTTTGTGTATGTTAGTGTGTCACCAAAAAATGGTTAGTCAGGTGTCAGCTCCAGACCGTCATTAGCGATTAGTGGAGCATGAGAAAAAGGAAAAAAAGATCCCTCGAATTTTCCACCCTTCATAAAACGATGACAATCCTTAAAACGACGCAAGGTTAAGGAAATCTACCAAATACTAGCATTTTTTTTTCTCGTTCTCGTTATCGAGATGTCTTGAAGTATCTTATTTTTTCAATTTACTTTCCAACAGCGGAAAAAAGTGTCGCAATTTACAACAGATTAGATCAAATGATAAGGGCAGTAAGGATGGGAGGTGGAAAACCCAACAACGGGTGCTATGTAGCAATAAGAAGCCATGGTATGGCGCGAGAGGGAAAATATCCCGCTCGGATTCGCTCGCTGTTTATTTTCCTTCTCGTCCCACGAAACGGTAGCCTCGGACTAATTTTTAAATTAAGCAAAAAGCTTACCCAAGCCATCTTTTTTAACCGTCCGCAACCCCTGGTGAAGAGGAAAACCGGGGGCTGTGATGGAAAATTTAGATTAAAATCGGTCGACCATTTTCCGAATGGCGTCAGCGTTTCGACTGGGCGTATTTTTTTTATTCCCACTCCCTCCGTGAATGTTGTGTGGCTAATGGCAAAATGGGCACCAGAAATTCGACTGAAATTCAAATTTCACCTGCTTCACTCACTATTTTCGAGGATGGCGCGATTTTCCCACCGACCTTACAGGCAAACGTGCCCGGGAAATGCCAACGTGGATCAGATCTGGATTCAAATTGGGTTGCGGGGAGGGATTTTATCCGCTTGGCTTCAGTTCGGAGATATTCCTCCGGTATTGACAAGGTTGCACGAGATTTAGAAGACTAAACAATCACTTAAATGAGTGAAGGGATGATGTGTGCCCTCACGTGTGTGCATATGTGTATGTTAGACAGAGAGAGAGGGAGATAGAGAGAGAGACAAGGGTAACGCAAACAAACGGCCCCACGGAACCCGCGAACGATGCGAGAGGAACTGCCTTTATTTGATATGGTAATTGAAAATAATGGATAATGTGATAGTCCATTTCTCTCACCCTTCCGTCATAGAGGGGGTAAGGTTTAAGAGCATGGGGTCGATTATCAAACGGAGCACGATCTTGAAGCATTAACAGTTCCCCCACACACATACAGAACGGCCACGAGAGCATGAGAGTTAGATGGACACATCACCGAGCTATCAATTTCATCATGCACAGCATCCTCGCGTGCTCCGCTTATATCCTTGCCTTTGCTAGAAACTTTGGGGAATCTCGCGTCCTCAAACATTAGATGTGGGTCGAGAGGTGGAGGAACAGCGCACAGGTGAAGGAGTGCAGCTGTGCCTGATGCTGGGAAAAGCGGAAAATGGAGCACTTCTAAATACTTCTCCCGGTGTTGGCGTCCTCTGTGACGTTGCTTCAATACGCAGAGTCAAGTGGTGGCTTAGTTCCGAATCCCTGCAGGTCACAGACTACCCACTCTCCCACACACACTTACTCCAAGGTAGTGTCTGTGTGTGCGAAAGTATGTTTGCATGCGCTTATCAAGATTTGATGATTGTATAATAATATATTGTCCGCCTCAATGCTCTCATAAACGATCCGTGGGATGGTCTGCTCGGATCAAGCCGGTACGCTTTGGAGGTTGATACCCAGGTGTATGAGCATGGACGAGGAGGATATTGATGGAACTGGGCAGGCGGTATCTCGGATGTTTTGATTGCACTTTTCAATGATCTCAACATTAAACGCTACAGTGCTGTGCACATCAATAATGCATCAGTTTAATTCATTTGCCTCTACTTTTGAGAATTTGTATATGTTTTTCTTTGTGTCCTGATTTATAAATTCTCTGGGACAATTGGCCAAAATGCAAGGACCTTCGTCATCCCATCACTTTTATCTTATCCATCCGTGTAAACTCTGGATCTTTGGGGAAGGATCAGATTCAAGCTGGATGTCATGGAAGCTCATTCAGGGATCAGTTTGGGAACATTATTATGATAACTCGTTTAGCTCCACCATTTGTGAAGTTCTGAACTTCGCGAGGTCAACCTTCCCGGCTCAACTCAGGAGCGGATGTTAGCACCCATTCTTGACGGTTATGATTCTAAACCATTGCTCTATTCTCTTGCTACGCGAGTTTCCCAAATAAAAAAGAGCACAATGGCGCATATGGTGCACTGGCGCGAACTTAAACACACATGGTGGTTGGACATCATTGAGCATGGAAGATGGCCTGACTCCCCGAACGGGATCGTGCGGAGATGAAACGAAGGCAAACATAATCAAATGAAAATCAAATATAATTAAATTGATACGTTTGCGTCGGCGTTGGAGGCGGAACAGAATCGTGAGTAATGGTATGAGTGGGGCTAGAATTTTGGGTGTTTTTCCATGACCAGGATCACTCACTTGACGTACGGGGGCAAAATTGGCTCCTAAAAATGACCGGCGCTTTTAGTTGTAGACTTCAGAAGCTTTTGACTGTAACATTCTCATTGCTGCTTAGTATTGATGGGACTTAAAATAGAACCGAACGAGATGTTTATTGAACCGACTGCTTTCGGTCGTTCCGGAACTGAATGCCTTTTAAGGCTAATATTCTAAGCGAAAATAAACATTCACCGGTAGGAACGTCTGGTATCATTATACACCTCGATTTGTGATCATAATCTCGATTGGCTTGAATAGCGCCCAAAACTGGGTATAAATTTGACAGTATGAAGCTACTCCGAAGGGAAGCTCATCTTTGTTCAAAGCAAAACTTGCTCCTCCACCCAAAGGGAACGATCCGTTCTCTTTGTGTGAACAAAAACAATCGAACTTTATTTCACGGCACCCAAAGTCCAAATTAATTGCTTAGCATGCGATTAACGTGCAAAAGTTGGAGTTAGCGGCAAAAAAGGGTGAGAAAATTAGAACCACTGATAGCGGAAAATGCGGTCCTTTTCCTCGCGCGCATAGAAGCATATCAGATCATGGCGCCCAGGCCCTCGATCCTTGTTTCCTTTTACGCGTTTGATGGAGCCTTTTCCGTAGGAGAAACTTTCTGAAATGAAATCCATATTTAGCCGCTCGCGGTGGCGTGCTTTCTTTGGCCAAGGAAGAACAAAAAACAACGGTGCCGTTTTTCCTTCCATCTTGCTTTCTTCCGGTCCCACAAAAGGAGGTGAAAAGAAACTTCCTCTGCCTCCTTCATTGCCGCAGGTTTGGTATTGGTTGGCGTTGGCCTCGAGAAGTTAAAGTTCTTCGCGCCCAAACTTCTGCCCAAGAGTGATTAGACAATCCAATTTCGTCCGTGAGGCGCTGGAAAAGAAAGTAATAATAAAACACGCAGAGAAAATATATACATATCTCCCAGGGGAGGAGAGGTTCGCCAGCGGGTGACGCCCGCGGGTGGAAAATCAGGGGAAAATTTTCAATCATCTAAAAATCGCCAAATTTATTCACTTCACCGTCCACTACCGCTGAGCAAACCTTCACAGCCGCCGCCAGTGTTGAGGTAGGTGTGGAAGCTTGTGGATACATTTTTCTCGATCGCCTATCGACCTGGAAGAAACAAATAAAAACAGAAAAAACCAGTGGGCGGAAAAACCCAGTCAGTAGAAGAAGAAGGATTTGATTTCTTCGCCGGACCGGGAATGTTTCGGAGAGTGCTGGCGCCGGGGGACAGGATTTTAATTTATTCCAAAATGACACACAACACAAACCCCAGAACAAGCGAACCGAAGCCGCGAGAACCGACCCGGTCGGTCGGTCGTCTGGCTCGAGTGGGCGGTAAATCTTTGGCATGCTGCTTCTTCCTTCGAAGTCGAAGAACTTCCGCAGTCTTACGATGATGAATCATTCGGTGGAAGGATGTGGCCCCCGGTCGCCGGCAGGAAGGATGTATAATGAAAAGTGCTTTCGGGAAGATTTAGGGACATAATTAAATTAGAGCCAGAGCGAAACACAGAACGAAAGGGCCAGGGAGGAGTCTAGGAGTGTTGTAGTGGAGGCGGGGTGGCTCAAGGAATCGTGAATGGATGAAGATCTTCTGGACGCGCGAAGGCGGAAACATCGTAAAAACCAGTTAGGATAACCGCTTTTCCTGCGTTTCCCTGCTCGACGAAATTTCGTCCTTCCCATCTAGTTGTCCATGTTCATCGAGCCTTTCTTCTGCAAGAGAGTGCTGTCAAATCCTGCCACCTCCTTCCCATATCGGATGAAGTTTTTAGTGCGTTTTCCTGCACAGTGGAAAACCCAAGCTGACGGATGGCTTCGGTATGGCCGAGAAAATCGGGAATCCTACTGTCGCATCACCATTATCATTATCATCAACATTATCTTGGTGAGCTCTTCACGGACAAAGAAGTAATGTGGCGCTCTCAAATGTGAAGGATACACATTTTGTTATTGCATTGGAGTGACTTTGGTGTGTAAATAATTACATTAGAGCGTTGTATTCAAAATTTTCCATGTCGATCACTCCAACGCCCGCTTGAGGAACCACTTTTTCCTACCCATTATGTTTCGGCGGAGACAAAGTGTATAATCTTAACAAACAAAACCGTCGAAAAAGGGTGAAAAGCAACGGTTGGAAGAGTGAGTGCAACTCCCGATTGTGACATAATTTCGTTAAGCGTGAGCGTAAAATGACTTTGCTTGCCGAAATGGGAAGCTGGTTGAAAAAAGAATGCTTCTGCGACGATGGAATGGGACCACTTCTGGAACACAACTCGTCGGACGGACGCCTCGGTTGCACTGAACGACGACGACGACGACATGCCGCTGATTTCGCTAAGGACACTTGAGATATTATTGCGATTTTTGGGCCACCGCCTTCGAACGACGCTCGTGTCCACTTAGCGAGTCCTGGGGCGCAAAATCGTTGGTTTTTAAAGAGTTACTCCTGAGGGAGTACGAGAAAAAAATGAAAAAAAAAACGGTGTATGCTTAAGCGAATATGCTTTCCATGGCGGAAATTTTTCGCACGCTTTTCCGCTTATCTAAAAATACACCCAACCACCGGGGCTCCGGAGATGATGAGTTTTAACTGTTTAGTGCAAAAGAGAAAATCGGTGGTGGGGAAGAGTAAGGAGTATACTCATTCCACGAAAGTGTCATCATTAGAGCCGCGTTTCGTGCCAGCAACTTCTCGCGGAGAGGCCGTGGAAAATTGGAAATCATCGCACCGGTAAAGTGAGTGGTAATAAGATTGGCTTTCACCGAAGACGCTTTTCCGGCGCACCTCGGTTAAAAACCCATCCAACCGGTGGACATAATTTCATTTAGCACGACCGATAGCTTTCGGCTGGCTGGTTTCGGTGGCGGAGGTCCTTTTGGTGTGAAGTTTTGCGCCATCCGCGGTAAAAACGCCACCAGTTTCTTTCGTGAGCCTCAACTCATCTTTCGATAAATGACCTGTGCTTTGCTGAAGGGTGGGAGGGAAAAAGGGTGAGTTGGGGAAGACTTATTTATAAGTGTGAACGGAAATTGAAAACGCCATAATAAATAGTTTGCTACTTTCTGGTAGTGAATATGCGCGTCCTTCGATGGTCGAAGCTTTTTTGTCCTATTTTTTCCCCTGTCAGTTTTTCTGCGTTTTTCCTCTCTGTCTTTCTCTTTCTCTCGGAGACTACAGTTATGCTACGTTTGCCGAAAGATTATTTGCTACTGGAAGAAATGGTGTTCTTTCGCTGAGTGTAATAATTTCCTTTTTTCCCCCAGCCTCATTTCCACCGTTCGGAATAGTATCCATTGGTTCGTTAATTCTACTCTTTTTCGTTTGCTTTAACACGCGCGGCTCGATTCGTTGGCGTGATTTTCTTCCCTTGCACAGGACTACACGACACCGTTAATCCTGGCGGCCGCCGGAGGACATACCGCTTGCGTCATCGAGCTGCTGGAGCAGGGTGCCGATCCGAACGCCCGGCGAGTGGTAAGTGCACGACATGGTGGCGTTGGAAACGTGATACAAATTATAATATTCGTAAGGATTTCAGAAAAAGCGAGTGAAAGAGAGAGAGGGAGGGAGTCCGTGCTGTCCTAGAAGGCAAATGCCACCCAAGAAGAAGGTTGGGAAACCGATAGTGTTCACTCGACGGAAAATGGGAGAAAACGACCACGATCAGAACGAAAACGGTTGTGGAAGTTGGGAGGGATTTTTCCTCCCAACCCGCCTCTGCTTTTGGCCCAGAATTCCACTTTGCGCATGAAAAATGTAATGGAAAACTCCCCACAGTGGTTTGCACAGCGCGCGAACTAAGTGGAATTTCGGAAAATTATTACAGTTTCACCGTGGTTTATGCGATTTTATTATAATTCTTTTTTTGGTCCCGGAAGTCCCGGTATTTGGTAGTGTTGGGCTTCCTTCCGGTCCGTCGATTGGATGATTTCTAGCGTTGGACTGTGAAGATCTTTCCATAGAATTCGGTATTATTTTAATGAGCTGCCCTTCAGAGTGGAATCCGTTTTCCCGGACTGGGAAAAAAAATTAACATAAAACCGGTAGCAAACGAAAGGAATACGTGGAATATATTGATCAAAAACTTCGTTATTACACAATTTCGCTCGCTTCGAAAGGATTACAGTGAACCTTGATGAGCTGTGATTTTACTTCACCGAAACGTATTAAACCTTGTTCCTGAACCATAAAGCCATAGCTTTGTTAACGCTGCATCGAACGACCACTCCTAGGTACCGTTTGTCGTAAAGTTTTCACATTTAAAACCACCCCCGCGCCCATCGTTTATGCCCCAAAAGCATAAATTGTTGCCCGTTAACTCAGAAAGCATGTAAACACATCAAACCTCGTCGTTCTCGAAGCGGAGGAGTGAAAAGAACGATGACAAGCGCCTTTAATGTGTATGGCATTGCTCCGAATAGCATCGCGCCGTTTCGGTCTTTCATCCTTTCGTCCGGGAAAGTAGTTTTTAGTCGCTTGCAAGAGAACAGCAGGACGTTCGTACGTTCGGTCCAATCGGACCGGTCGCCATGGGAGAAATGAAAATAAATTTTTACTTTGACCCTTTTGTCATCGCTTGTTTTCGGGATGATGAACACGCGTCGTCCTGAAAGTGGTCCTTCTCGTAGCACTAATCTAACTCGTCTCTCTCGCTCTCGCTCGCTCGACGTGGATGGATCGGAATCCTGTGTTCGTCAGCATAAAGCGTAAAGCGCCGCAGAAAAGTGTTGGTGCGCACGGCGGCCCCGTTGGGAACATTAGGGCCCGCGTCCGGTTGCCTTGGTTTCGCGCATCAAATTGGTTCTGTTTGCATCTGCATTATTTTTCCCACCCTCTGTTGCAACAAACGACAACAGCAGCATCACAATCGAGTTTTCCCGCAGGTTCACCACCGAACAGCGGGGGGAAAGATGATTCCAGGAATATAAGAAATTCGAAATACACGAAATAGGAAACAAAACTAACCCATTTTGCACTGTCCGCTCTCTCGTCTCTTTCGCTTGCAGACTGGAACCACGGCTTTATTCTTCGCAGCACAGGGTGGTTACGTTGACGTTGCCAGGATACTGCTGAAGGCCGGATCGCCCGTCGACTGCTCGTCTGTGGTAAGTTAGCTGAGAACGTTTCACCGGTGGTGCGGTGGGGCCGGTTTATTAATTTATTTTATATACACTTTCCTCGCCAGCCCGGAAAAGTAAATCCCGAGCCACGGGAGCGGTGGGAGGCGGAAGGATTTTTTAAATTGGAAAAAATGAGTGAATGTGAAAGGATCTAAACGGAAAAATTAATTACACTCCGTCGGCCTGAGTGTGTGCATGAGTCGATCGCGTGACGTCCGAATGGCTTTCAGCTTAGGACAATATTGTACAAAGTAAAATCCCTGTCGACTTTCATGGCGAATATCAAAAGATTGCCATTCATTGTTTAGTTGCCCTTTTGAGAAAGCAGTAAATAGCAGAGCAAAACAAAAAAAGAAAGACTAATATCCAAAGTAAAAGATATCCACTCACAAAACTCCTTGTGGTGCACGCTTTTTCGCTTCGATGGCCCTTCCGGTTCCTGGTCCGGTTTGGTCAGGTGTGAGGGGACACATTTTTATTTTAATTAAATCCTTTCGCCACCTCAACTCACTGTCCGGTTGATGAAAGTTTTTTTCTTCTTGTTTTCTTTGTGTCATTTTTCACCATACATTTTGTTTTCTCACTCAAAGCATTTCTTTTTTCTCTTTTTTCTTCTCTTTCATTCATCCTTCACTGTGACGTGTCCTGCGGATGTTTTTCCTTCCCGTCCGGTGGATCTTGTTTCCGGTTTTGGGCCCTCCGTAGGACGGAGGAACGCCACTGTTCGTCGCTTGTCAGGGCGGTCATGAGGCAATGGTGAGCGAGCTGCTGAGCCACGGGGCCAACGTGCACGCCTGCATGAAGGTGAGTTCGGGGTTCGTAATTAGTTTTCATTATTTCACCTCGGATTACTTCCAGAAACCTTGGAACCCGGGGCCATAAGGGTAAGGTAATAACTTTCCACCGCGGGGAAATCGTTCCCACTGAGGGACGGTGGGAGCGCAGGGAGGTTGGTTAATGGTGAACGACGGCGTCTTCACTTTGCACCGCCTCTCGGAAACTTTGCTCTACGGAGAAGCCGGAGAAATTCATGTTTTTGATGGCGCTAGAAATTTCTTCCCCCGCGCGT
>KE524999.1:2700018-2731219 GCA_000441895.2 Anopheles sinensis
AAATTCAATCAAGTATTTTCTCGTCAAAAAAACCACCACAGCACCAGTGTTCGACGGGGCCATGATTGGTGTTTAATTTACTCCTTTTTCGGTGAGCCCGCGAGTCGAAGGGATAAACGATCCTTGTGGAAAAGGGAGGCTGGGGGAGAAAGTGGTAGGGGTGGATCATAAAAAAACCCGATGTTCAACGTCTTACGGATACGGCGTCGGTACTTTATATAGGAAGGTAGGCGGGAATGAGCTTCTTTCGGCTGCCGAAGGCGAACGTTGGTTTAAGTATTGGTTTGGAGAGGATTTCAAGTGGAGCATAGCAGCGTGAAGTTGCGGCGAAGAAATGCAAGCGGAATTGAACGAAAAGAAGCGGAAAAAACACATACACACACACACTCACCGGTTGGAAAAGTTCTGACAACGATGTCGAAGATTATGTATCAGCTTTTGATGCGCTCGTTTTCATCCTTGCGCACCCCCTTTTTTATGACCGCGGAGCCGCGTCATGTCCTTTGATCGAACGATCGATCGTGTTCCTGTCAAAGTGCTGCTTGTTCATGTCGAAATCGAAGCGAGAGAGTCGTTTTATAGCGCGGAAGATTGGCGAGCGCACTCCTCAGTGGGGCGCATAAACGATGGCTGCAAGGAGTGTATTAAAAATTAACGTTCTACTTCATTAAAGTCCTCCTAATGGGCAAAAATTGCTTTTGCACGTCGTGCACCGCACTCTTCCGGGGTCCTGCGTCTCATTATCCTTGGCCTCCGGTGGCGTTCCCGATGGCGACGACATCATATGAACCGATTATCTTAGGAGCATTTAATCCAACCCCAAGCGAAGGGAAAGTAAAATATGCTACCATATTTTGTACCGTTTTCCGCTTCATTTCTTTCCTTCATTGGCGCGGGCGCGTGTTCATCGGCAGCGACCATTGAGACACCCGGGAGCTCATCAGTAGCAGCAGCAATACGCCGCCTGATGGGAACCTGGCCATGTGGTGCGCAATCGAAAGAACCGACCCGTTCGAGAAAAACACTTTCTCTTCGCTTCCGAGGCGGCAAAGTGCGCGAAGCTGTCGCTCATCCATAAATTCATCAGCACGCCGAAGTTCTAAAGAAAGTTCTGGGAACGCGGCAGCGTGTTTGGGTAACGAGTAATTAACATGTCAGCCCCCGACTGGCCGCTTCTGGGAGAGTATGTTACAAGTCGGATTAAAAACGGTCCATTGCGATGGAAAGGAAAATCCGCTTGATAAATGGCCCCCACCGGAAAACTTACCCGAACTATTATGGTCGGTTACGGGCGAGGCTGAGTAAAAAGTACTGAAAAGGATATTAATTCAAAGATTCGTTCTTCTAAATGTTCCCCACGTAGTTGAAAATCGTAGAGTGGAATTATTAAAATACTACGTTTGGATACGATGTTTATTGAGAAAGTACAATACTTCACTATATTTCTCGTGTTTCTCCGATCACTCATACAGAGAGTCGTTCTACCAGATGTCCTTAATTGAGACGTTGCAGTAATTTTACTGCACACAAAATCACCTCGAATGATTCAATTGATAAGTTTGCGTAATAAAATTCCCCGCAGTGAGTTTGCAACGAGCCGAGGCACGGCGCGTTCCCGATTACGATTATTGCATCAACGGGAGATTAAAATAGTAGTTTTCGATTCGATTCGTTTCGATCACGGCACGCACGGAGCAGAAAACATTCGAAAGCCGTTAACGACATGCTCCATCGTGTGCCAAACACGGTGACGGTATGCTCACAAATAATAAAAATTTCCACCATTATAATCCAACTGGCCGAAAGGTTGCGCCATGGAATAGTTTCCCTGGGTGTGCATTTATGTGTGTGTGTGTGTGTTGTTTTTTTTTGTTTAATTTTCATACTTCCCGCTTTATGTGGCTGCGACGTGCCTCTGCCTCCGTTGCCAGATCTTCGTCAAACTGCCCAAAAAGGAAACGAACGAACGAAGAATCCAACATCCAACACCGGCAGCCTTCCCTCGTTAGAGTTTGTTGCGGATAGTTTGCCGGTCCCAGCAGGGCTGGATGGTTTCTTAGCAACGCTGTTTATGAGTTTATTACATGATTAAGACGCACCACCGACATTTTCCAAAGCGCTGTACCCTTCGCTCCGTTTTCGTACGGTTTTTGATTATTTTGACATGCTTCAGAATCTCCGCTTTTCCGTTCTAAAGCGGGACACGGCTCCTGTCCCGGCTATCCATCGTCCCTGCCGGAGGCATCATTTGCTTGCTTGCGTGTACCCTTGTTAAAACCGTGAACATTGTAATCAACGTTGACTTTTGAACGACGGCCAGCATAAGCAACGAACCCTCGGAAAAAGGGGGATAAGAGGACGTGGCCAGTGAGTGGCGGGAAATGTAGAGTAGTCTTCATCGACCTCTTCTATCATCGTCGGAGTGGTTGTATTTTCGGTGTTCTAGGCAACGGACGTCGTCGCCGGTCGACGGTTTACTAGCGGAGAGGGAAAATTCGGATTGGATTTCATTTCCGATGGCCGATGCGACTTTCCGGACGTGGCCACCGGCTCGGAGTGAAAATTAGTTTGCCCTGGGTGTGTGTCCGCCTTCTTCCCATTCCCTGCATCGGCTAGGGCCGGATTCTGCGTTCTCCAACTGAGAACTCCGTAGCCGAAGCCATGCAAAAAGGCGGGCCATAAACCGAGCAGCCTGCACCTTATACAATTCTAATGAAATGAAGATAAATGATGCATGTGGACAATTTAGATTTTAATGGAATTTTTGTTTAATAGAACGTAAAGAAGCCGGCGATGCAAGAAGTTTTGTGCACTGCGGAAAGGCAGAAGCTTCCTGGTTTGTTGGCTGGGGTTGGCAATTCCCGCTGGACTTCGAATTGCTCCCTGAAGATGGGGGAAAGGTGGCACGTGAACACGGCATTTCATAGAAATATATAACTCCAAAGCATTGATTGTCAAATGAGAAAATAAATCAAGTAAAAAGAAAGAAATATTTTTAACAAGGTAGAGTACAGTTTCTAGTGAAGTTTTCTTTTCCAATCTTCAAGGGGGAAATTTACAACCCTTTCAAATTAAACTCTGTTTTTGGGAAATGTCCTCTTTTTCTATCACCGGGAAGAAGAACTTCGCCCAATAATGGATGCCAATATGTATTCGTTGCTTTTTATTGCATCTATATATGATATTGGCGACAGATGTTTACCATCACTCAACTTGCATCACCTCCTAACACGTGTTTACGCCACGCACAGATGCAATAATATCGCGTGGAATGACCTCAACGATTGAGGCAAAAGTAGAAAAAAGCCACCCTCCTTTCGGCACTGACACAGATCGATCCTATCTGAAAAGGGTATATTTTTATTTTTATTTTACCAAAAACCCCTGAACGGAGGAGCAGATGCACCAGTTGTAGGAAGTAGGTCACGCTCAACGCGGCTACGAGAGGGCAAAAACATAATTTGCACGATTGCCGTTTCCTTCCGAGAATACGAGGGAAGGTTAGAAAGTCAACCCGGAGCGAAGGATCCACCACCGGGTGGTCAGAGGAGACAAAGTTAAAAAAACGAGAGGACGACCTTTCAGATATCCCAAAAGATATCGCCCTCAAAATGGGGGTCTTAACTACCTTTGGAGAGCCGTTTTAAAACATCTCCTGATTTGTCCTGTGAGAGAAGAAGGTCTACAGTCCTCCGAGTCGCCATCGCCGTCTGCCCGCAAACCATTGGCAAGAATTATGGAAAGTTTGAGGCGCGGCATTTTTCACTGCCACTCAGCCGGACTCTCCGTGCGAAAGATGGTGCTGAATGTGGTGGTCAGAATGGAAACCGTGTGCCTTTTTTCGCCTTCTTGAGAAGGAAACCCATTGCCGGTGGGATTAATTTGGCCCCCACCTGAAGTGACCCCTTTCCGTTTGGATCCCCGTTCCATTCTTGGGCGGGAAGCGAGGGCGAACCTACTGAAAGTAGTTCACGCCATCGGCGGGTTCTTCGTCGATGGGCTGCGGTTTTGCTTGCGGCTCTCTATCTCTTGCAGCACTCTATTGGCTTTTGGTGGAAGGCGCGAATATGAACGCGAACGCTTTTCTTCATCATCCCCATCATCATCATCATCATCATCTGTCTGGGTGCGGGGTTTTGTTAGTGTGCGGTAATTTATAGAAGTTCTCGGGAAGGGATTTGGGTCAGGTTCGTAACTGTAAATTGGTTGATTTACAACCCAAACTCCCTCGACTTCCGCTCTCCGAAGGCGGGGTCGGTCCGATCGTCGTCGTCGTCCGTCTTCATGGGCGGAAGGTTTTCTGCAATTTTCACAAGAATGTTGCAGGTCACACTCGAGGTCTTCGATGCCGTTTCTTTTACCCCGGCTGTGCATAAATAACCACAAAAATCCGTCGTCCGTCAGTACCGCCTAATGATCTTGCTCTAGCTTATGGTTATGCTTATGCTTATGTCGGTCTAGAGACACCAAGTTTGCCCCTCTGGCCTTGTTTGCATCTCGCTGCCTTTATTCTAGCTGTGTGAACTGTTCCCTCGGCGTTGGTAAGAACATAATTTTCCTGTCTGAGTTCGTATCGTGTGAGGACTTTCTTCGCAGCCACGCAATGTCATAAAACGCAAAATATTATGCTCAACGCATCATTCCAGCTGCAATATACTGCCGTATCAGATTAATTTAATGGTTTTAAATTATCGTTCTAATCCAGCGCTGCCTCACATAATGTCTTAAATTCGTGCGCAGCTTTCATTATTTGCATGCTTTCAAATGTCTGAATTCGCTTTCACTATCATCGTTTTCGTCGTCAGGATCGGGCCACACCTCTGTTCATCGCGGCCCAAAATGGACACAGCTTGGTGCTGAAGCTGCTGCTAGCCGCCGGTGCTCACCCGGACGCACCCCGTAACGATGGCGCGACGCCACTGTGGATAGCGGCCCAAATGGGACACGACCACATCGTCAAAATCCTGCTCCACAATGGCGCCTTCGTCGATGCGGTTCGCTGTGTAAGTACGGACTGGTGGTTTTATGTCCCGATTGTAATCACTTATCAGTTTCCCTGTCTCTCTCTCTCTTCACATCTCTCAACACGCACGCACGAACGCACACAGGATGGTGCAACGGCCCTGTTCAAGGCAGCCCACAAAGGTCACAGTTCGGTGGTGCACGAGTTGCTCAAGTTCCGACCGAATCTGGGTCTGCTGGAAAACGGCGAAACGGCGCTGCATGCCGCGGTCATGTTCGGACACTTGCCGATCGTAAAGCAGCTAGTGGCAGCCGGATGTGATTGTGCCGCCAAAAATCTTGATGGTTTCACGCCGCTACAGTTGGCTCGGCAGCAGAAATACGCCACAGTCTACCAGTATCTGAAGGAACGCGATCAACAGCAGCAACAACAAACGGCGGTGACCGGAAACGGTAGCATCGGTGGTGGCTATAAACGATCGATTCCGATAAATACAAACAGTCCCGGAGCGGTGACGGGAAGATCGGGCGGTGCGGTGGGTGTTGGATGTCCTCCAAAGACGACCTCCTCGTCGTCGGTAGCCATTACAAGCTAAACGTTGTCCGTCGAGAGGTTTCTTTTCTTGGCACTTTTTTAAAATTCGACATTCAATTCCCTCCAAATTCTTGTTATTTAATATTTTATCAAGTTGAAGATAATATTTTAGTCCAGTAAGATAAACAACTTGCGTCGCCTAGCGATTTAGAAAGCTCAGCACAGATACAATTTTATCCAACAATCTTTTTCAATGTTATCACATTTAACTCTGCTCGCCAAAAACTTACATAACGTTGCTCAAAAATTTGCACAAAGGTTTCTTAAATTGATACAAAACCCTCTAACCCAGAAAAGGATAGCGCTTAACGACCTCCTAGGGAATAGTGCTAACTTTCCGAACTGATATTAATAACATCTTTCTTCCTCAAACGAGAGTGAAATATGCCAAAAGTAGTAGGCGTCGTGCGCAACATATTCCACCATGTAGTTTCCTTCTCCAATGTCAGTGTCATCAGTACCTTGTGAAAGTTGGTTTCGTGTAACTTTTTGCCCTCCGCGTGCGAACTTGCTAGGGAAAGTTGTTTATGTCATCGTAGGATGTAGTGGTGGTTAGTTCTGTTCGAGACAAAATATTATTGGCTAGAATGGAATGTCTGTAGGAACCGAATTGCCCTCGTTCGTGTAGAATAGAGTCCTTTAGTCCCTAAAGCCTGCGTTTTCTAGCGATAGCATCGAATGGCAAGTAAAATGGATAGATAGATAGATAAGACCTAGCATCAAAGCCGTGTATTCCGGAAGTTAGTGCACTCTGTTATTGACACAATCGCTCACCCCTTTTCATCCTAGCCCAATACCGTTTCTGGCCCATCCGATCCCTTCTCCCGCTGGAGTCAATTTCCCTCAAACACCGCATCCGCCCGGTCCTTCGCGGAAGGGTTTTCCCAAGCCCTCGAAACTCGCGAATCCTTTCGCGTGCGCCGCTATCGTCCGCCAGTTCACCGTTTTGCTGTGCGCGAGCTCCAGCTGTGAAAGAGATTGAAATCGAACATCCATCGCCGAACGGAACCACTTCAATGGCTTCCCGCTTGATCGTGGAAATGGAATGGAAGGGCAGCATGCACACAGCATCGCGTGGAAAACCCGCCGCCTGCTCATGATGGGTGGTGGCATCCCGGTGGCTTCGGGGTCTGTTATTTCTGTCCCGTGCCATATCGACCACCAACGGTGCCGGGAAAATGGAAAACTTCATCCCACATTACACAGTAGCCAGCCGTAGGATACGGCGCATGGACACTCGGGCTGTCTACCTGCTGTCCCGCTTTGGCGCACGAGCGCAGCCTCCCACCGCGAGGGAGGCGCATTGATTTGTGATCGCAACGCGGAGCATCGTAGCGCCATTCCCACAAGAAAAGTGTTAATATGGGGATAAAAGGATCATAAAAAGTCCACCTCCAAGCACGATACTGTGGGCAATTCCATTGTGTCCCCTCTTGGATGGTGAGTTTCGGTCGGGAAAATCGTATTCCCGTTGTTATATACGCACAATACGGTGTACACGGTACAACAGTGAAGAATAGAACCCTGCTTCTTGTGCCGACGACTTGTTGCTTGTTGCAAAATGTTATCAGAATACCAATCGAGAATAAAGTGAAACACGACAATCTCGGCTCTCTATTGTGCAGCTCCACGGCAATCAACATTATCGACCGGTAAATAGTTTGCCTAGAAGGACATTACGGCAGTGTAAGTATCTAAAGCTTGTACAATGACCGTATCCGAACCATCCCTGCCGTAATGGATATCTTTAATTTCCTCTTTTTATGTTGCTCCAGGTAAATGGATCGGAACAAGTTTCGTCGCCGAAATGAAATAGTCGTCGTTTTAGAATCGTGGTCAGCAAAAGGTACTTCAAAACCATTTTCCAAATAACCAACATGGTGGAAGTATTTGTCTTGTGTCGTCCTGTTTTTGAATCGCTGGGAAAAAGATGTTTCAATTTAACCTGACCTCTTTATAGTAATATTTTGTGAAATATGTGAGAATTTGTTCGCAAGCGGTCAATTATTTGTCCAATTTCGGTGGACAACTGTCAATTTCTTTATGATCTCTATCTCTACAACGCCATGAATGATCGTGGAAAAGTTCTTACCACGGAACTATTTGGGTTAAAATTGATGATGATGTCCTAGAGCTCGATCAAAATGGTCACTCATTGTCGGTGTTCAAGTACCTGCGGATTAAAACCCAAGAGTGGTGAACCCGCCATCACCTTCACCTGATCAAATGTAGACGTCCCAAAAGCAAAAAATAAGTTAAGCGTTCCATCAACGACACGTTCCAAAAATCAGCAGCAATATTGAACGCTAACGCACATTCCCTCACGCTTCGCTTCGTGGCCGCATTTATGGAGCGGTACCTTTTCGGACAAATCCTTCCGCCAAATAATGGGAACGCAAGAGAAGCATGAAATGCAATCAAGCGTCAAAGTTTTAACCGAATTTAACACATACACAAACCCCCGCTCGAGTTCGGTCGTCGGTCTCGCCGGGTCGGGTCGGATGGTGGGTTTCGTGTTTCTCGTCCTTTTTGAGCGCGACGGCCCGTCGGTGGTCATAAGAAAAACCCCCGATTCCGATCCCACGAAGAAGAACGGATTTTTGAATGAAAACCCAAACCGAAGCGGGACGCAGCATGATGGAAGGAAGGATCAAAGGATGTCGACCGGGGAAGCCGGGGCCGGGACGGAACTCATATTTCACCGCGGTGACAGGCACGCTCGAAGGCACGCAGAAGTGCAGCTCGCTGCGATGCAATTGCTATGCTGCACTTTTCCCCATCATCCACGGGTCCGGGATTGAACGCGACGGACAAGTACCGGCACCGGCACCGACAAACCGTGCCCTGGCCAACGGTGTGCGGTTGTCAATTTCGTTTTGCACACCGCTCCGGGAGAGTGGGAATTCCTTTCCTTGGTGTGAAAAGCGGAACGCGTGGTTGTTTGTAGTGCGCCGGGGCAAAAAAGTAAGGACAAATTGAAGTCCTGCTGACGTGTTGTTGTTTGTGGGAAGAGTTGCGTTACTGTTTAGTCGCCATTCTTACCTCACTCACACACACACGCACACACGCACGCACGCACACCTTCACACGCTTGTGATACGGAAATTGGGAAAAACGGTCCGCAGGTCGCACTTGAAGTTGAAGAGTCCGATGATGGCGTGCGGCATTAATTTGCGTTCGTAACTGCACGGAGTCCTGTTTTCCGTTTGCCTTTCACTCGGAAGGGTCCCGTAAGGATACTGGGCAGACGTGAACGCTTCGGACACCTCTCACCTTCCTTCCGCTGTGTCCCATCGTTGCTCGGTGCGTTGACGGCAAGTAATTGAATAACGAGACCCAAGCGCGAAACGAGAAGGTATCAAATGTCGATTTTCTCTCCTAAATTATTTCTTACCACCGCGTCATCTCCGCCCGCCCGGTCTCATGGCGTGTCGCGTCATGGTGGTTGCAATCAGCCTCCCGGGGGCCTTCGATATGTTTTCCTTGCCGGTCTTCGAAACCTTAACGTTTTTGTATTTTCTCGCTTGGCTTCATTCCTTCGTTTAGTCGGTGCGCCTTTAAAAAAGATGCTCAACCGGCCGGTTGGTCCGGCGTTTGGCGATCGTTTCATCGTGCTGATCTTGCCATATAGTCGATGCCAGCTTTGGAACCAGCAAAAAGCAAAAAAAGGGCCACGTTTCTTGCGCGAAACGAAACTCCCGAAGGTGGTTAACGCTGATTATGTTACCTTCGGTTCCTTCCGCCATCGATCATCGCCCCATCGCGGGGTCGGTGGACAGAGCGGGTGTCGGTAGGCACTGGCATCTGGAGGGGACCGGCTGGGCACAATTGGCCATCGATTCGGGCGGTTTTGGTCACAGTAATGATCGTGAAGAAAAGTGTCTTCACTCACATCTTTCTATAGGTTATGTTGTTGGATGATCATCTAGAGGCATGAACTAAAAGAAGCTGGTAAGCTTTTCTAAAGAGAATAAGAAGGTTTTTATCGAAGAAATTACCTAAATTTAAAGTGTATTTTTCTTTATCGGGAGGTTATAAAATGTGCCCAGCACTGTGCCCGTTTGACGTGCCTCCTCAGTAGTGGCCGGCAAGCAAATTTTGCAACACACCATACGCATGCAGCGCCGGACTCTGTCCGGACCCGATGGTTAACAAGGTACTTGCGGCCATCCCTCCTCCCCTCCCGGTCCTGTTCCAAAAGGGAACCGTCCCCGTCGGCAAAAATCGTGCATCCCGGAACGCCTCGGCACGGTCCGACAAACGAGAACGAGAACGATCGCGCCTACCGAAAGACAGTTCCATTTCGCACCTTCCGACCCTCGGGGTCCTGGCAAGCGCGCCGCTCCAACGCGCTCCCCACCCTCGGACTGGACGGAACCGGGGTCTCGAATGACACCCCGAAAGGAAATGCCGAAAAAGTGCAATTTGTAATTATGCGCGCTTGTTCTTCAAAACGACGCCAGGCCTTGGCCAGGACGACTGGCCGGACCCCTTCTTGACTTCCATGCGCACATTGCAAAAGATCAGAACGATCGCACGAAGACGCCGTTCGCCGTTTCGTTCTCTCCGTCGCCTTTAAGTCGTTCTGCCGCGGCGTTTGCCGTGTTGGTAATTTAATTAAAGGGAGAGAACCATTGTTGACACGAAAAGGGCCCGAAAATTGGCGGCATTGGGTGAAGAAAAATACTGCCCTCTGAAGGCCCCTTCCCTCCCTTCGCTGACCCCTTCGAACTGCGTTCCAAATGCGTCTGAAGTTCGACGAGCATCGCCGCGAGGATGAACCCGCTTTGTTCTTAAGGCGGCGTTTGTCGGACGCCATTTTTGCACAAAAAGATTTCTCGACGTTCGCCGGTCTCACCGACAACTCTGCCCCCGTTCGCCTCCCCTCCCCCAGGCAAGAAAACGATCGGTTATCGGGGTGAAAATAAACGAACCGATCTTAACTGATCGAGTGTGTATTCGGTGCTAATTATTGTGAATAATGGCAAAATTAAGTGTACGATCGTCAACACAATCTCAAAGCCGGGAGTAGGCCAACCGACCCCGTTGGGTTTCCATACCCAATCCCAAAACCGGCACGCTACCGACGCAACGCTGTGCAGGAATCGGAACGAAGAACGAAGTGGCTGCTTTCGAGCCTTGTTTGAGAATTAAGTAAAATAGGAGAAAGTTATTCAAGTATCATCATCAGCAAGGGAACCATTTACTTACATCCAATGCAGCAAGGGGAAGCAATGAGGAAAGCTCTTTAAGGGAATGCATGAGTCAAAAATTGATGGCGCAAAAATGTTTCTCACATTTTCCCCTCGTGCACGCGGTCCCCTTTGGTGTGACAGGTCACCGGTGGCGGTCGGACGAGCGACTCATTTTCGGACTCCTTGTGTTGTCCCTTGCGGTTTGTGTTTTTTGTTTTTGCCCACCGGGACGAGCCTACATTAACACTTGGTATCTCTCTGCCTTCCTCTTCCTTGTTGGCCGCACCATCATCCGGAAGGGGCTGCGTGTGCGCAATGCGCTCAAGATCCTGCTCCCGCTCCTTGCTGCTATACAGTCACCGTTGAGTGTTTATTTATTTAGTTCTTTCCCATCTCCTCCTCTTGGCTCACTTTTAATGCGTGCGAATGCGAATGCGCCATCATTCATTCGAATGGGTTTTGTGGTCTTGCCTCCGGGGCCTCCCGGGCTCGAGTTTCCTGTGCTTCCCGTGCGCCACACCACGCCATGATTGCGTGCGACGGGAAATATTTCACAATTAGCAAAACTGACAAATTCAAACCACCCTACACCGAAAATATACAAACGAATCGACACGCTAATAATGTGTGCAGTTTGCGGCACCGAGGCGCTGCTGCAGCGAAGCAAGGAGCCAAATCGGTTGTTCTAAAATGGGGAAAAATAACGCTGAAATTCACGCGCTCTCGGCAGAACGCCGAAAGGACGTCACACCTCAGACGATGGAGTTCATTTTGTTGATGAAGGTTTTAGGTAGTTTTATTTTTTTTGTGTGGGTTCTACGCCTCACACCCGAGCACATTTAGGCAAAAAAGGAAAACTTTTGCCATCGTCGGTATGTGTTTCACCCAAGCCCGTCCTCTTCGCATCCCCCGGGATTTTCTATCGGCGACGCCTCTCTCTGGCGCTGGTGTGAGGGAATTTTTACAATCGTAACTCAAAGAAACGGAACGCCAAAGGCGGCTGCTACGATGATCATTCGCATTACAACAACATGGTGGAAGGCAATCAATTTGAAGTTTGGCATTCTTAATTTAAAGTGTGTGTGTAATTTTTCCATTCCCCAAACCGTTCCCAAATGGCGCTGTGCAAATAGTTTTCCCCTCTACAACTTTACCACAGATGGCTAGGAAAGTTGTTTTTCGGTGGTTGCTTGCGTTTTTTCACTTTCCTTAAATTTGTATTCTTTTCGGGTAAGGATTTCTTCCTTCCGCTACTTGCGTAACGATTCCGTTTCGTGCGCGTTTTTTTTTATTGGTTCATTTAGTTTTCCGTTTCTCTTGCTACCAGCTCTCGCCGTTGATGAAGCAAACGAAACGTAAAATTTTACGACAATCGGTAAATTGTGCGGACGCGTCGGATGGTCGTAAACTTTGATGACATTACCGTTCGTCAATCAGGCCCGGCACCCGAAAGGTGCCAAGGAAAAAGACCATAGCTGATTCCTTTTCCCCAGTGTACCGTGCCGAGTTTCGGTGGTTGCAAACAGAAGGAACACATTTTGACTTAAAGGCACCGATTCTTTTGCAGCAGCTATTAATTCATGTACTCGAGAATGGACGGTTGCACGGAAGAATTGTTCGTTAATTGCCTTCACCCTTCCAATGGAACTCCAGGAGCGGTTTCATAACGAATAAATCAATAATCCAGACGTGCGCCGTTGAAGAAAGGTTTCTCAAAAGGTAAAATTAATTTGTCTTTCAAGTGAGACACAAAGTCCCCTTTTCGAAGTATGCTTGAGAGTTATAGAATAGAATAGAAGGGAACATGTAACAGAAAGGATAGGTTTCCATGTATGAAAAAATTAATTACCTCCAGGGTTCTGGTTAGGAATTCTTCGGAAAAGAATCACCCAATGCTGTCCAACATCAATCATCTACTGGTCGTATGTGTGTTTGTGTCAGTCTCTAGACGACTACACCTTGATACTCGATTTTAGGTCACCTCCTAATGTCCTTCCGATATTTCCCATCCCAGGATTGGACAACATTTTTAATAAATTAGTAGACACCACATCTCGATCTCGACAGTTGAATGCTTGTTGAAATTGACAGCGTTCGTTTCCGGGCTGCAAATTTACCAAAGAATCTATCGACTCTCCGACATCGTTGTTGACGTTTTTAATAGATCCCTCCAGGAATCCGGAATCCGGCGGTCAGTTGGTAACTAGGGACACCGGTGTGACATTGTTGGGTAAGCAATTAGGGGTCCTTATTTAAAATGCCCCTGCCCCTCTCCTGTGGGCCTTCTGTACCTCTTCCACGCCTCCCCTGGAACAAGATTGACACATTTGTGAAACGCGTACTTCCGCGCGCCAGTGAAAGGTTGTGTGTTGAAAAGCTGATTGACATTTCGGATGGTGGATTTTTCGAATTGTTACAGTTTTGTTTCTGAAAGTGGGAAGCCCATGGAGAGCAGTTGGGGCGGGGGAAGCGTTTGTGGTGCTTCCGATTTGGTTCTGTGATTTTTGAAGGCCGGCCACCATCACACCGTCGATGGTGGTGTGGCCTCCGATATCGGACGACGAAGAAGTGACATTCCTGTCACTCTCCGTCAGAGCGCATGGGACACACCGACACACGGACGGACAGACAGTTTTCGGTAGTTCTGTTGTCACCGGTAACCGACCGGTTGAGCGGAGTCGGTCGCGGTTTGAACCATCCGAAAATTGCGTTAGTCAGCGCTTCTCGGCCCCAAAATGAGTGTGTTGTTGCCGTGCTCTAATTATCTCACCGACCTCTCCGGGAGGTCCGGGTGGCATGCGGGGACCTGGATGGGGTCGAACTTTTCGGGATTGGATTTTCCGGCTGCCAGATGCCAATTAGGCCAATTTGGGAACGCCTGCTTGCGTACCTGGTGAACGGTTCGCACTTATTTTTCGCGACTATCGCGCCTCGTCTTCTGTCCCGTTTTTGGAGCCACAAAGGATTCCAAGCCCCGTGATCTTCTCATTCTCGCCCATGTTTGGTGGGGTGGTCCGAATGATGTAAATTTTTGGTCGAACGGGGAGAGATTGTAAATATTTGGACCTAGGTCCTGAGGTGCCTCGGTCCCCGTCTGCTTATGGGCTGAAAAATTTTAAAACTGTGGTTTGTGAGACACCCGGAGTATGATAGAAGTTTACCTTTTGCTCACGACGTAATTGGCGCAAATTCCTGTGAGAATATGGTCGAATACCACCCTCCATTAGACTGTTCTGCTGCAACATTCTTGGGATATTTTCCATCTAAGCATAATGAACCGGTACGAAATGCTTACCACTTGGTACGAAAGGTTGCTGCTTCGGACAACAATCCTTTTTGTTGAAAAAATGCGTTCGTTGTCAAAATTGTTACAGCAACAGTGTTTTTCTCCTTCGCTCACGGTTTAAATTGTTCCTCCAAACATAAAAACCACTGAACCGATAATGGAAAGAGTTGCACTTAATTTTCGACTTCATCTCGAATCGTTCGCGTCAACCCGAATCGCGCGAAGTGTCAAGTCGAGAAGGCGATAATCGTTTTGACAGTATCCTTCACGAGTTTTTAGCGTGAAGACGGAGGAAACTACACGAGCGGAGAACAGAGGGAAATGCAAGCTTGTTTGTGAGACAAGATTCGGAAGATGTCGTAAGAAAATTCAACCTCGAGTGACATTAAGAAATGCATTTCCTTTGTCACTTTTTCTTCTGTCTCTAGAAAGAGAAATGCAATTTCTAGAAGAACGAAGGTTGGGGATATTACTTTAGGAGTTCCAAATAAGGATATGCATGCCATGCATTTGTCCTTAAATTTCGAAACGGATGGGCTTAAGAAAGTAATAACGGTCGAAAATCTTTACCAAACGATTGGCAATATGTACACTATATTCGTGTAACTCTCATAAAATATGTTTGACAAATACGATCTGCCATTCGCGGGGGATTGCGGTAAGAAAAGAGAACCCATTTCCACTCTAGTGTTCCACGTTTTGTCAACCGAAACCAAAAACCGAAAACCGTGCTAAAGTCCTCGCGACCGAGAACAATACCACGGAAGTCCTTTTACGGCTCGTCCTAACGAATCGGACCACGGAATCCCATGGAATTGGGAACCGTTCCGTTCCTTTCCGCCTGTGTGTTTCTCCGTGTGATTGTTGCGGGAAGTGAAATAAAAAAGGAACGAGAAACGCTCGAGAGACACACGAAGGCCGTTGCTCGTTTGTTGGTGTGTTTTTTTATTCATCTTTTCCCATTTCCCTTTCCCTTCGCTCGTTTGCTTGGCCAAAGGTGACATCCCAGACCGCAGCTCTGTGGATGGCAATTTTTATTATCATCCTTCCAACTGGGCGCGTAACCCGCCCTCTCTGAGCCTTTTCCACCTCACCGCCCAAAAGAGTTTGTGGAGCGGCGACCGGTTTCAGGGCGAATCGTTTTCGAATTGTCCTGCGGTTCCAATCAATTCGAGATGGATGGAAAATGTTTGATTCGTTTGTGGCTCCATCAAAATCCGTCCTCGGCTAGGACGACGGTGTTATTCGCGAGGCAGTCACCGTTTGGACGTCGTCCACCTCCGTTGCGTGAGGCGTTTTACACCCCAAATCCGTCAATAAGGGAGGGAACTTTGAGGGTGGATATTGTGTGCAAATCAGACCCACAGTCCGCGTTCGTTCTTCGGTGGTCACGGCGGTCACCCAGTTTCGCTTTTCGAAACGCTTGCGGAACTCTCTTTTCAATTTCCCCAACGAACG
This sequence comes from Anopheles sinensis, assembly GCA_000441895.2. Lineage (NCBI taxonomy): Eukaryota > Metazoa > Arthropoda > Insecta > Diptera > Culicidae > Anopheles > Anopheles sinensis. The sequence continues at coordinate 2,715,515 of KE524999.1, forward strand.
TCGTAAAAAGGCTCGGCGGATTCGATTGGACGTATGAAAAATTCCTCGCTGTCTGTTTTGAATACAGTTCATATTTAAATTGGGGGTGCATATTTCCGTTTGCATCGATCATTTGTTTCTCGGTTCGCAAATATGACCCTTTGCCACAACAAAATCGGGCAAGATTGATTTTGCCCAAGAAAGTTACTATTAATAATGCAGTCCAAGTTGAAACGATATTTCTCCTTCAATGTATATCCACTGAACCTCTTTTTTTCTTTCCTTTGCCATTTATTTCTATCAAGCTCTCTTAGTTTTCGGACCGAACGGTGGCAGGCTTATAATGAAATATAATATTTTAAAGTGGGTCCATTTTCTCGACTTCTTCCACCTTGCTCTCGACCGCCGCCCGTTGGTGGTGGTGTGGGTTGGCCAATACCCTCTGCCCCCCTGTCCCGGGGATGATTTCGGGGCCCACGATGCTACTATGCTGTTGCCCATCATCAACATCAGCTTCTCAATCAGACGAACTACCGACGTACGCATATACGATATCCATCGAAGGGGGGGATTATTTGCACGCCAGTTTGTGCAAAGTGCAAAATGTAAAGTGAGGAAGCGACGAACGAAGATTAAAAACCCTCCGACCGAAGCTGCCACCGTATATGTGCATCTGCATTAAAGCGAGTGCAGCAAGGCGAAAAAAAAGCACGTATGAAATGCATTCTCATTCCCTCGTAAGGCTTTGGAGGATAATGTGCGTGTGTGTGTGTGTGTGCGGAGGGGGTGGGTGGGGGTGTTGGAGGGTTGGGTGGGGGTTGGGCGGTGAGAAGGATAGAGTAGGAACAAACTGTGCACACACATACGGGAGGATCAAATTACATTCCCAATCCGCGTACAATTTCCACCTCTTCCTCCCTCCTCCATTCCCACCTACCACCAGACGACGCAACGAAACACTGCGTAAATGTATGCTAATGCTGCTTGGGGATCTTTTGTTTTACTTTGCATTTTGTGTGTTTGGCTTTTTTGTTCCGCACTTTGGCCCGTTCGTTCTTTCTCACTCCCCTTTACTACGACTCCGCCCACACACAGGTACACATACGCACTGCATCCGCCCTCCTATTATCTTGTTTTTCCCCATTTTTGCCTTCCATTTCCACTGGTGCAGTACCGGCGTTGTCGTCGTCGAATGCATTTGGCCAATAAAGCGAGGTGAAAAAGAAGAGAAAAATAAAATCAAGCCCTCTCCGACATCTCCAATCCCCCCTACGGGGATTCTTACTTTTGCTCCATTCCTATCCATCAAGATATGGTTGATCGGTTAAGGGTCTCTTCCTGATGACCCCTTCAGTGTTTCTACCCGGGAAATGCTGGAATGAAATAGCGAGAAGCGGGTCGAATGGTGAAAATTGTAGGCTTGGACTGTTTTATTTTTCGGTTCGGTATTTTTTGGTATCGGATTTCTTCCCGGTGCGTTTTTTCGATCTCTTTTTGCAACTCTAATTTCCCTCGCGTGTCCTGTGTCGTCACACCCCCTCTTCCCTCTCCACGAACCTGTTTGGAACTGTCACGTTTACGGACGAGCTGCCAAAACGACGAATTGGTTTCCCCAAAGGAAGGGGACGGAAGCAGGAGGATGAGATGCTGCTGCAACCTAGCTTCCCCCTCAGCCCATTCTTCCCTTGTATTTTTTCTGTTTTTGTTCTGGAAGGCGAGTGAAAAGTACCTTTTCACACCTTTTTCGCCACGATTTTGCGCCTACCATCGCGTTCGTCATCAACTCTTCCGTCGCCCGTTCAGGTATTTGCAACTACGAGGTCTTCTGCCCGTCCCCCACCTTGACTCAGTTATCCTTTGCGTTTTCCTCTTTCCTTTCATGTTCAATGGTTCGTTGTTTTGTTTTTACTCCATTCCCACTCACATTGACACGCGGACGATCCCGACGGGGGTTGCTTTTTAGCCCGTAGAAAATGGAACAATGCCGAGAGGACTTCTTGGTCCGATGGAGCACTGGGGGCGGGGAAATGTGGGAGACTTGATGTGTCATAGTACAGAATGGCGTCCGAAGCAATAGAAGCTGGGTGTCTGCAAAGCTTGCGCCGTAATAGAAGAATTGGAAGTTATTTTACGCACGCAACGAACCATAGAGATACAAACACAGGTGAACTTACTTAGGAGTGTGCATACAAAAGTTCAAGGTTATTGTAAGGCTATAAGAAACACCAATAAAGAAGAAATTATGCATTCGAATAAAAGAAGGCAAAGTTTATCGAAAACTGTAAATAAATCGATCAAAACTACATATTATAAACAAGTTGAAGTATTTTCTTGTAACCGAATTATTATTTGACATAACGTATAAGCCTCGGCACGTATAACGTATAAGTAGATTCCTCCTATGGTCGTGTATTTCTTCGAAGCTGCACAAATCTACGCGCATGTTGTTGACATTTTCGTTGTAATTCAATCCGTTTCCAACGGTGACCTTTTTTTAATTAAGATTTTTTTTTCGTATTTGGTTTTCCAAACTAGCCCCACAGCAGAAGTTTATTAAACTTTTCATTTTCACACCCTTTCCTGCTGCGGCGTGCATTTCGTCGTATTTTTTACCGTTTTTATTTTTGTTTCCGCTGAAAGGAGTGTGGGATTTCCCTCGTTTCCCACCGGGGCACACCGGCCCAAATTAATACCACACGTGTGTGTGCTATGTGTTCAGTGCCTCGGCGCAACCCGCCGGCCGATTTTCACGCAAACAAACTGCGCTCGCAGCAGAGAGCATCCTACCAAGTGCATCGGCTGCAGTTGCAGTTGCAGCATGGGAAGCGCCTCGTGCGAGTTGTTTCAAGCGGTATTTTTCTCTTTTCTTTACCGTTGCTTGTTTTCCACCAACTTATCCTGTGACTCTCAATTGCCAAAGGGCGAGAACGGAGAAGCGAGGAACAAAAATGAAATCATTCTCCGTAACGTTCTCTAGTGTTTGGCGAAAGTGTGCGTATATGATTCAGCCTCTACACTACAGCTACTCGGTTGCCTTCGGTTGTTGTGTGGTTTTTCCTAGTAATTTGTAAACTTTTTTGCCCTTCGCAAAACTTCTCAGAAGTTGTATTACAGAGCGGGTGAGGACGGTGTTTTTTATGCGCGTTTTTCCAACCCTATGCTTCCTCGGGTGCCGTGCGCAGCTCGAAAAGCCGTTCCAGCAATAATTACCGGGCGGCAAAGACAAAATCATCAGTAGCGCCCCGTGGGTGGGCCGGTGTTGTTGTGGAAGATTGTGGATGCATTTTTTCGTTGCTTCTATTACATTACGCATCGCGGTGCAATGCGCTGGAGGAACGTGGCGGTGGTGGATTTCATGTCGTGTGAGCCGCCGAAAGGACGAAGCAGTCGACTTTTCTCGGGCACATTCACCCACATTTTCCCCGCAGCTTTACCTCCTGTCCGAACACGTTGCTCGTTGTGCTGAAGCAACGACATCCGAAGGTGGAAAAAAGAAACCCCACCACAAAGCCGTAACGCACGATGCAATGCATAATTGCCTCACTCGACCAACTTTGACTTCGAACGCCATGCCCGAGGCAACGGCGAGAATTCATACGCACTTCATTCGAGATTTCCTCGCGGCAAAGTTTGGAATGGTCGGAAAAGCTAGAAGCCGTTTCCGTTTGCGCAGCCTACGCAGTCTAGAGACGTGCGCGAAGCAATATTACGAAAATAATTGCAGAACGCCACAAAGACGCCTAGTTCTCTCGAGTGTTTGGCACACACATTATACTTCTACCAATATGAGTGGACTTTTTTAAAGTTTCCCTTATGTAATATAGAGATGTATTCAGCATCATTCAAACTAACATAAAATAAACTTATTTTTCACTACGATGTTGGTAGAAATTTAAATTCGAAGTTATATATCATCGAGAGTTGACTCCAGAACTTTTAAGTAGGTTTTTTCTTCTTTTTGCACACTTACACACATTCATACTTCCGTTACATTCATTACGAAGCTATTTTCCATATTATCTTCCTTCCGGTGCGTGAACACCGGGTTTCGGTTGGTTTTTTCACCGTAAACTTTTCCAGGCGAACCCCTTTTTTCTGCCGCCATGGCGACACGGTTCCGGTATAGTTTTAGTTCTGGATAAGTGTCGGTGTGCGTGTGGCAAAAACATATACACCCAGAGGGTAGGATGTAAAGGGGTCGACGGTGGTTTGGAGGAGCCGATTGCTGCTGGCCGGCTACATTTAACTGGTTCCGGTAGCAGAGTTTTAAATATAATTTTTGGTATGCAAATTACGCTTTCTGTGTTGATTTCAAAGGAAGGGATTTTTTTCACACTTCCTCTCGCCGCCGCCGAGAGAAAGGACGTGTTAGGCATGTTCAAGAAGCATGTTAAAAGCGAGTTAACTGGTGAAAGGAAAGGCATTCCGGATTCCCGAGCCGGGTAGGTAACTCAAGAACCAAGGGTAGTTTTTCCATCAAGCGCGAATTTTCCGACCATCACTACTGATTTCCACAGTTCCGGCGTGGTGCGAATGGGTGATGCGATAGACCCTTGGGCGAAAGAGCAGAGGAGAAGGGGTGGAAAATGGCTCAAATTATCATCAATGACCCGAACCAGGGGAGAACTGGCTGGCTGGCAGGGCGCTGGACGCTTCGATGGTCGCGGTGTAATTTAATTTAATCATCAACATCGCATGATTTATGATAGTTTGCATCCTTAATCACTTTCTTCAACAAAAACGCAAAGTTCGCGGCGTTCAACGAACGCACATACACACACGCATACAAACTAGTTGGAAACAAGAGGATGGGACTGCTAGGGGTTGAAGGGGTCCACTCGGTGATAGAACCACCAGGACATGGCCGTCGGCGTTTACCGGCGGCGGAAAACTGTTGGCGAGTATTGATTTTTGGTAACGAAGTTAGTCGAAGAAAGTCCTCAGAAGTTTGTGAAAACTCATGTAAACGCTATAGTTTGGCAAAACTCATGAATATCCAGAAACACAAGTAAAACGCTTTATATGTTTATTTCAATGAAATTTCGTTGACGAAGTGTTTTTGGATTCATACAGGATTATTCCTGTTTAGTTTATGTTTCGAGCCATGAACACTTGTATGAAGCAAAGCTTACGTAATGTTGCTGACATAACCTTTTCATGACGTCTGCGATTTCGATAGTCATCACTGATAACCTTCTCGGGGTCCACGATTCCGTAAAATAAATGTAGGAACGGTCTAAAACTACCAAAGTATAAGTAATTCTAAGCGATGGTAAGAAATCTAAATGATTTTCCAAGCGTTTCACGCGGTTTTAAGCAAACATATTTTTTCGCCTAGAATCATATTTCCCTCAGGACCTTGCGGTAACCGAATACTTATCCTTGGCGATTGCGTTTCCTTCTGAATCATCGATAATTTACGGAAGTTTGATGCTTGTTTGGAGAAAAAAAGAAAAAACCTCGAAAATGAAGGATAAAAAAGATTTCCCTTCCAAAAACATATCCCCGGAGAGGGGGAGGGGATCATGAAAGACAGAGATCAGGGGGCAGTGTGCCTTTTCCTTCCGATTCTTAATGGTCGGCTTGCCCGGTTTTGCCGGACCTCGAACCGGCCAGGCATTTGCTCTCCGTCGGCGATTTATAAATTGACGTAATTGACTGGAAAGCATCTTCCCGTCTTTTCTCCCGTTTTCCCGCTACAATGGGGAACGTTGAGGGGGGTTTCGTCTTGCTGGATACGTATACGGAGGTGTGTGTTTTTATTTCCCGTTTTTCCTTGGACCCCACTCTCTGTGGCCATGGGCCGAAACGGATCGATGGACGATGAGTTTGAAAATAAACAGAAAAAAGGAGCGACCCTCTGTTTGTGGTTGTGTGTGTATTGGAGGGGGAAAGAAAAACTGATGTTTCATCGTGGAAAGCGGGTGGATTTCGGTGAATGAGTGAACAGCATTAGACACCCGGGGGGGAGGCGGATGGCGAGGATGGTGCCACAGTCGCCGATCGGTTCGTTTCTGGTTCCAGGATCCAAAAAGGACCTCCATGCTGAGCTCGCCTCGAATGCCGTGAGTGGCTCGTAAACCATTTAAGGAAGCCCGTAATCATGAGTCTGATGATTCTTGACCACGCCTGACAACCGACCCCATTCTCCCGCTCGAGGTCCAATGTGGGGACCGGGAAACCGATACTTCCTCCTTTGCAAACCGGAACACCGGAACGAGTCCCGGCTCCCCGCACCGACCCCGGGTACCGATTTAGTGAAATGTGTAATGTCTATAATCAACGAAACGATCCAAACCACGGTCCAATGGGCCATTTGCCGTCGCCGTCACCGTGTGGTTCCTTGTGGACCTCCGCCCGCTCAACGGCCAAGAAAGTAAATGCACTGCTTTTACGCCGATCCGATATCGGTTCGGCTAATTTTATTTCTTCGGCAAACATGACGGTGCCGGTGCCCTTGCTGCCTGCCCGGTATACCCTTTTACCGGATTGTTCGGTGCGGCCAAATTGCAACATTGCCAGGTGAAAACGTAACCTTGCGCCGTTGCCCGTTTCAGTCCTCTATCGACGACGCAGGAGCATAAATTAATCAGAAAATCGATTCCGTCGCTCCGTTGGGCATTTCCCCCCTCCGCTCCGCCGAGGACATTTCGCTGCCAACGTTCGGTAATTTTCCCGACGGTACTCGGGAACTGTGTGTGTGTGTTTCGAAATCGGAGGTGATTCGCTGCGAACGATAAAGACTTTAATTATAACGGCAAATAGTGAAGGATTTTTCCAAGTCGCACCCTTTACTTACAACTCCTCTCGCCCGTCGCGCCTTTCCCAGATTTCCTTCCAAGCGCTAGTCGGAGCGTTCGAGCTTAATTTTGGGGTTCGTGGGCGCTTCCGGACCGGAAGTGGAACGTTTCTTTTATGGAGCGGGCCAACGAATTCACGAGGCAGCTGTAATCAACGCCCCGCAGGGACACAAAAAGGAGTCCGAGGGCAAGGGGAGGAACAGATGGAATCGGTCAAGGATACAATCGTTAAAACGATCAACGACACTTTGGGGCTTTTTTACGACAACCGACGCCCGAGCCTGTGGATCTACCGGCGGAAGAAAGGATGCAAAGCGATAGGAGGAAGGAGAAGGATTCCATAAGCCTTTGGCCGGAACCAACCAACCAAAGAAGGTGCCAAATCATGGCCGAAATGTGACGATTGCTTCGAGTACTGTTTTGTGAAGCAATCTTGATGGATCTGTGATTGAGTTCGGTGTGTTGTGTTGTGAACGGAGTTTTCTGCGGGGCTTACGAGGCTTAGCTCACGCCAAGAAACAATAAACCTTCCAACTGCGATGAGTAATTATGATTGTTCACTTCCTGGAAGTTTTAAACAATGTGCCAAAAATATTTTTGATGCGCGTACAATAAAAATGGGTTGTAAAAATGGGTCCGATGGCAGAAGCTGTTACAAGGATATGCTTTTACAACCGGCCCTGCTGTTCATATCGGGTGATTTAGAAGTAACAAACCCACATTCGGTTCCGCTCCAAGTATGTTCTCGATCGTGCAGCATCTTGTCGGAGACTGATCGAAGCACCATCCAACGAAACAGAACCTGATTTTATGATCCTTTTTACATCTCCTCACACGTCCCGACGGGTTTCGGGAACGAAGAAAACGTTCCAAGCCCGAAAGCAACCCACAAATGATTCATCCGCTCGTCGGCTTTTGTGGATGAGGGAGAGAGAGAGAGAGAGTAGGTCAAATGGCATCCGAGCGTAGTGATGGAAAAGATTTTTTTGTTTTGTAATAAATGCAGTTCCGAGGCACAGCAGTACTGGGTTCAGGTGTTGTTTGCATGCAGTGATTCGTGAATCATTGATTCCAGAGCTACCACTCCGACTCCTTGCGAGAAGACCTAGTTCGCGTTGGTTCGCTTGAAACCCCTTCCATTACCCAACACTAGCGGAAAGCGGTTTTCAAGCGACGTTCACGTACACAACCACACCGCTGACGCATGCGCATCACGCACACCACGATGTTTACCGAAACCGAACGGTTCGTCGGATGCCCGATCGGCCTTCCGACGACAGTGTTGTGCTGTCTGCTGTGCAGAAGAGGTGAGCTCTCGAAGTGAGACTCTGTGCGCGCGTTCGTTTGGAGTAAAATAATAACCAACGCAAAGTACTCTCCTCTTGCGTTTGGCATAGGAGTCGTGTGTCGTGTGTTGAGACAAGTAGAAACCAAATCAGTTCACAACGCCGCAGCCACACGCTTTGTGATTAAAAAAGGAACAACTCAAACGCGGCGAAACGTGCGTGAAGAAAAGCGAAACGAACGACCCCCGAGACACATTCCCAGACAACGTTGTCTCTCGATACGGTTTTTGTTTTGGGAGTACTGGTTTTTCAAGTTGAACTTGAACCGGTAGGGAGCAGCAGAAGCAGCAGCCGCCGTCTTCTGGCTTCTCTTCGACGTGCCGTGAAGAGGAATTAAACATTGGTGCGCGATCGAGTCGCGACATAAAACAGTAGCGGGCTGTGCATCTCTCATGGTGACTTGATCTTGATAATATCGGCTGTAGTCATCGGTGGTGCAGTCGAAGTTGGGCTACACCATACAAAAGTGTCACTGCTGCTTCTCGAGACGGTGTCGGAGAATTTTCGTCGTCGCACATATTTATGTTGCCCCCTTGCTTGCGGCAGTGATTCCGTGCGTGCGTACGTTTAAGTCGGTGAGATTAGAAGGCGTGAAGATTTCGAAACACATTTCAGTTTCGTCTTCGGGTTTATTTTTCCCATTCCACACAACGCCGGGCAAAAGTTTTTACAAGCGGCGGTGAGAAGCGGATCGCGTGATAAATCGGATTTTTCGGCGGTTTTTCAACGGTTTGCCTTTTGGTGGCATCTTCTGCGCTGGTGTCGGTTTAGGTCGAGATCGCAAGACGATCAACACACACCCCCGACGAGAAGTGGTGTCTGGTGCGGAGTGCAGAGTGCGGTGTGGAGGGAAAATAGAAGTCTGCAGAGCACCAAACGCAACATCATCAGCGCTCTGCGGCGACGAAAAGTGTGTAGAAGGAAAGCAGGCGAATGCGTGCAGTGCAATTGAGCGTGTATGTTTATGTGCCTGTGTGAGAGCCTGTGTGCATATGAGGTGCAAATGATTTATGCTGCTGCTTCTTGGCCGATGCAGTAGAAGGGCATTTTCGTTTCCTTTTTGGAAGGAAAAGTTCTACCTTTTTCGGAGCGGTGGTACAAGTTCTTTTTTAATTCGATCTCCCTACCCCCCCGCCCGTCCGTATGCAAGAGTGAGAAAGAGAATAGAAACGTGGAAACGGGTGATGGTAGAGGAAGAGCAGGGGCAATTCTCGACGCGTCGTCCGGCTGTTGTGTGTTGTTCGGCCTGGTCAAGCGGTGGTGGTGTGCAATAGGAGTCGTGTCTTTTTGGTGCTTTTTCCAACCTCTGCCGGGAAAAAGAGAGCGAGAGAGTGGAAGAGAAAGAGCGAGCGAGCGGTGGAAAAAGGTAGAAAACACGAAACGAAATTACCATCGTGGAAGCCGCAACAACGAAAAACCGCGTAAGCGCGCGAGAGCGAGAAAGAGCACGTGAGCATGTGAGTGAGAAAGAGAAGAGCGCTCGGCGAGAAAGAGAACCTACCTTCGATCGAAGAATAATAATCCAGGAAGTGTATGCCGGCAGGAGGAAGGCAGCGGCCCGTGGAAGTTGCCGTGTGTTGTTTGTTTTTTTTTTTTAACTTACGCTGGAGTGTGTGCGTGAATAAGCAGCGGTGTGTGTGTGCCGCGAGTTGTGTGCCAGCTTCCTTCTCCGCTACCATCTTGATCGTCTCACCGTGACCCGTTCCTGCTGATCGGAACCGGCACAACGCGTTTGTGGATAAAAAGTGTGTGCGGGAGAAGTGTGACGAAGAAAAAGGCTAAACGGAAACCGAGGAAGAAGCTGGAGGAGGTTTTAAAACCAGAAAAGAAAATGGTCGAAAATATTTAAGTGTATTTTCCGTCGGCGAAAATATCCCCAAAACCAAGTGATTTTGCATTTACATCGTGCGTGTGGAGGTTCTATTGGTTCTTTTCTCTTCCCCCCGTATATCATCGAGGCAAAACAAATCACCCGGAAAAAGGGAGGAAGAAAAATCGACCCGAGGATCTAATTTATCGTTTTGCCGGCGCTTGTGTGGTTTTTTGATTTGCATTCGGATTGTGTGGTCCAGCGCCGGGAATGAGAAATGAACACCGGAAAGAATGAAACATAAATCTCGAGGAAAACGCAGCACAACATAACCAACTTGCGCCAGCTGTGATTCGCAACAGTGAGAAGGAAAGAGGGAAGAAAAATCGAAGTTAAACCCGAGTGGGGAAATCCTCCTCGTCTGACACACCGCCATCGTGTTGCTGTGTCATCAGATGTTTTGACATTTTGTTGCGCAAACCGCGGTGTTCCCAGTTTGTGATCGATCGTTGTTTATCTCGGGCATGTCAGCTGGTGTCCGATTGATCGATCCGAAAGCGCCTGAAGAACACAGCTCTGTTCTCGATGCAAATATCTGATCTAATATGATCGAATAATAACCTTGGATTAAGTGAACAAACAGAGGAGTAGTCGCCATATACTTAGAAGGAAGAGTACGTTAAGTTACGTGAAGAGTAAGAAACGCTTTGTGTGGAGATACAGAAGAACCAAGCAAGTGTTTTCCCAGCTTGGTGGGAAATGCTAGAAAGATGAAGAGCCGCATCCATCATCACAGTAGCAGTAGCTGGAGCGGCAATAGTGGTTGCCATAGTAGCGAGATGGTGACGTCGACGTCATCCGGGTGTAGTGACGACAGTGCGCGAAGCGTGCGATGTAAAAACACAGAGGCAAATCGTCGGTGGCGACGAACGACGACGACGAGCCGGCAGCAACAGCCGTCTTCGAGAAAAGACAGTGGGCCGGAGTTGGAGCTGGAGCAGGAGAATGACACAGGCAGCAACACGCTGACGACGAAGCGGCGCCGGTACAGAAATCTGAACGCGCGGCTAAAGTGTTGCTTGCCGGGAGTCGGCAGCAGCTCGACGCTCACGATCGCGCTCGTGATCGCACTGCAGCTGCTGGCGCTGCAACCGACCGTGCTGCACTGTGCCAAAACGTTCTACATGCACTGGAACACGACGAACAGCATCTTCCGGATCGACAACACCGACCACATCATCGACGTGAACAAGGGCAATTCGCAGTTCGAGTACGATCAGGTGCATATCATCTGCCCGGTGTACGAGCCGGGCACGTTCGACAACGAGACGGAAAAGTACATCATCTACAACGTGTCGAAGGTGGAGTACGAGACGTGCCGCATCACCAACCACGACCCGCGCATCATCGCAATCTGCGACAAGCCGAACAAGCTGATGTTCTTCACCATCACGTTCCGCCCGTTCACGCCGCAGCCGGGCGGCCTCGAGTTCCTACCGGGCAACGACTACTACTTCATCTCGACCTCGTCCAAGGACGACCTGCACCGGCGGATAGGCGGCCGCTGCACCACCGACAACATGAAGGTCGTCTTCAAGGTGTGCTGCGCCGACGACCAGAACCAGAACCAGCATCAGCACCACGGCGGCCACCTGCCCTCCAACGGCACCGTCATCGGAAGCGACGGTGGCAACGGCGGTGGCGGCGGCGGGGGTGTGTCCATCAACACCAACAGCAACAACACCATCTCGATCGACGCGTTCGATCCGAACTCGCGGCTTCTGCCGCCCGCCATCAACACCAGCCAGGGCAACATCGTGCAGAACACGGTCAACTGGCCGGTGTGGAACGATGGCCAGGGCCACCAGCAGCCGCCCCACCTGCCCCCGCATGTCCGCCCGCCTCCGGCAACGCCGGCGATCGGGGCGAACGGGCGGCACAACCACCACTACACCGCGTCGCCGCCGAGGACGTCCATCAACAGCGGCACCGGGAATGGTAACATTAATAATCATAACTACAACATAAACAGTCCACCGTCCAGCGTGCATCCGGGCCAGAGCGGCGGCAGCGGTAACCAGAAGCCGACCAAGAAGACCAAGGAGTATGACAAGCAGCACCCGAACGAGGTGGTCAAGAACGAGGAGCTGACGTACAACAATGGTGGTTCGCCGGGGCGACATCTGAGGCCCGGAGCGTTACCGGTGACGCTAGTGACGGTGGCGGCAGCGCTGGTGTTAGTTGGGACGGGCTTTCCTTTGCGGTGGTGGAGCTGAGGGATGACGAGGCGGTCGATGCACGCAGGCGATGCACCAACACCACCAACACCACCACCTTCGTCACCATTGCTGCCGTCACCGTCTTCGAGGTCGTCATCCTTAGAAGGAGCCGGAAGTCGCCAGCCCTGTCATCATCGCCCCCTAGAGCAGGGATCCCTTTGGCCATCGTTGTAATGTTCGGTCTCCAGAGTCCCCTTACCGAGTTCCCGCCATTCCGCGACGACGACGTCGTTGAAGAACTCCGATGACGATCGCAATGATGTCCTGAGAAGGAGTTCGAGTTCCCCGCGAATTGTTGGTGTTGTAATTAAGGAGTCGATTAATTTAATTTAATTATACCCAAAACCATCACCAAGCCTATCACCCTTTTCCCTCCCAAACGTAGTCTCATCCCATGTGCGGCGCTTGAGAAGAATGTCCTTATAGTCAAAAAAAAAGGGTGAAGTGGATTTCGGCGGAACACAGAAACAAAGGCAAATCGGGGCAGCGAGGGGTCAATTCGCTGCGATTGGTGGTCGATTTGTCGCGTGTACGCAAGGGGAAGATTGCAATTTTCCAAAATCGGAACTGGAAAATCCCTAACTCTCTGTTACTCTCCTCCTTCCCATTTCGGTTTTCGAGAGGGTGGGAATTAGTCACACAAACAGAACACAAAAAATTAGGGAGAGATTTTTTGCTGCTAACGGTAGGCAAACACAACGCAGATCGAGGGAAAGAGAATTGTAATTTTTTTATGCTTTCCGGCACGCGGAAGCAGGGCGGGGATGCATTTTTAGAAGTATAGACGAAACCGTCGAGCGCGCGTACTCTCGATGTTGTATGTATTACGTTATACATATAAAAAAGCGTGACCGGAAGACGGTGTATTCTGATGTAGGTTAACTGAAGTGAAAAACACTGGGAGAAACGATCGCTCGATCGATTGCCTTTTTCCCTCCCAACCTTCACTGCCCCACACGCCCCCCAAACGTAGTCCTGTAGTAGATGCGAGTGATATTAATTTAAAACAAACTAAACGAAACTTGTAAGAAATTGGTAGGCATTGTGAAAGTAATGTGTTTTAAGAAGGGGATAAAAAGAGGGAAAGGAAAACAAATAAAAAAGCTTCGAAAAATCGACCATGTTAAACAAATTTACCAAAAGTAGACTTTTCAATTCTGCCCAAAAAAAAAAAACAAAAACATAAAAGAGAGATACAACCCATAACTCGACACAAGAAGGGAAAAGAAATACAAGACCAATTGGCTAACCTATTGTGACATTTTTTTTTTTCTTACGTTGTTGTTGTTATGCACATTCATTAATCCAAGCAGGGCACAAGAGTTTCCGCGCAGAAGACAAGACTGATGATCGTTCATTTGGGAATACTCCTTCGTTTAAGTCGTCCCTCTCGTTTGCCGCAATCTTATGGTTGCGTTTTCAAAGACGAACTTATTCTCCCAACCGATAGGCTAGAATGGCGTAGATTGTGCAGCAAGAGATAAATGGATGGGGGATAGAAGTCTATAAGTTATTTTATCGTTTAGTAAACTCCCTTCACATACCATCACAAACTCAGTCAGACGAACGGAGAATCGATTCCAATTCGACCGCAGCATCAATAGTGTACTAGAAAGTAACAATAGTAAAGTTTAAAGTAGAGCTCACTCACAGCATTACTCGTTTGTGTTTTATACTCCGTGTAGTTTTTCCCGTTAGCTTCTTGTGTCTGCTTTCTTTTGCATCAGTATTCCAGGGAAGATCTAGTCCCTCCCTTCCGCAGTGTGTCTCCAGTTTTGTCCCCCTTCGCTCACCATTGCATACATTTTAATGTCGTGACATATTCTATTTGCTCTGGTGGGAAAACCCGATCATAGGCCGTGTATGACAAGCCTTTACCACAATTTTACACAAACTTTCTTCATGTGCAAGGTCGTTAGAGAATCGAAAAAAGAGCATAGAAGAAAAAAGATGAACAAATTGAAAAAGAAATTGTATCATATTGTCCAGATAGTGTGGGAGGGTTAAGAGAATATAAAAGAAAAGGAAAAGAACGAAACGGAGAGGAGAATAAGTAACGTTATCGGGTGTAACCTAATGTCGCGATTAAGAAAACAAAAACCTTAATTTAATATGTCCCAAACTAGCGTTTACGCGCGGATCGCAATCCGCACCAACACACCCCTTTATTTTTTGTGTAAATACAGTGAATTATTTTCATAAAAATCATCAAATCTGTACGCCGAGTTCCGTTTTCATTTCTTCCTGGGGTAGTTTACCTTCGAAAACACATTGAGAACGCGGGCTTTCGGTTTTGTTTTTCCGTTCAAAATTTGTTGCTTCTCTTTTTGTTTTAGGTGGTAGGAAAAATTAGAGCAAAAGCGAGAGAGAAAAGGGCAACTAACTCTGAGGCATTAAAAATGTATGTTTCCACTCGGGGGTAAATGGATCGGAAATGTTCCATTATGCTGTGGGGTTTGGGAAAAACAGTCCACTTTTCTTTAAAAAGAGGAAAATTAAGTAAGTGTTCAGCTGGTTCAAATGTCGCACGGAAATTCTGGAAAACGAGAAGGGGAAATGCTAAAGAAAATGGAAAGGTGACATGGAAAATTGACGTGCAATTGATGGAATGTCACTTTCGCTCGCGTCTTGATTCACCGGCTTTTCTACCGTCGCCAGCCGGTTGCTGTTCCCGGGTTTTTCCTCGTAATGTGTTGTCTTAAATTTCCAAACAATTCTATCTCTCAGGTTTGTCGTTCACTTGTTTCCGCTTTTCTTGTATTTGTTTATTTGTTTATTTATTTCTTTTTAAGCTTGTCAGCCTCCTTAGGCTCTACAAGACAGGTTTACATTCATGTCGATATGGTCTAGCAGGGGTACATTTATAACAAATAACGGAGTTCTTCGAGCAGTTCTGATGTGGTTCTGTTGTAGTCGAGTCTGTGATACATCCTATTAAAGCTAGATACCATTGATGAGACGGGCTCATTGTTTGCATAATGGTTATTATGTCGTTCTGTCATTAACGGGGAGTATTGTCTTGCGGTCGATCTTGGGACGTGGATATTTACTTTTTGCAGCAAGTTAGGAGTGTCGATTTCTCCTTTTAACAATTTTAACATATACACTGCTTTGGCTCTTTCCCTTCTTTTTTCTAACGTCTCTATCCCTAGCAAAAGGCAACGTGTGGAATATGGAATCTCGCTACTATTCGGCCATCGTAGAAGATTTATTGCATACCGAGTCATACGTTTTTGAATGGCCTCTAGACGATTTGTCCAGGACGCGGCACATGGACTCCACACTACAGAACCGAATTCTAATATAGATCTTACAAGGCTACAATAGATAGTTTTTAAACACATAGGGTCGGTAAAATCAGACGTCATTTTTCGCACTAGCCCAAGTATTCTATTGCCTTTCTTCAAAATACTGTCGTAGTGTGGTATAAAAGTTAGCTTATCATCTAAAAGGACGCCTAGATCTCGAACTTGGACGGTACGCGTGATACT
>KE524999.1:2737131-2829935 GCA_000441895.2 Anopheles sinensis
TATGTTGTGTGGAGGACCGATGCACACATACGTGCAGTGGAGAGCAAAGTGGAAAAACGATGAGCGAGTTTTCCTCCGCCTTCGCCGCTGGCGCTCCTTCATGTGTGTGGTTTTTGCCATGGCGACAACAAGCGAGAGCGTGTGTAGCTTGGTTTGAGTGAGTGAGTGAGAGAAAAGGTGAGAAATTGCAAAGGCGACTCGATGTGTAGAACCGATTCCAACGCTAACTACTCCGAGTGAAGAGGAGGCATCAAAGGGATTGTTAGGGGTTCGGGAGTGAACGAGAAGGAGCACTATTTTCCTGCTGGAAAATCAAATAGCACGAGCCTCGGAAGCACCTAGCCACGAAAAAGAGAAGGACTTGGATCGAAAGTCCAGGATACGATGTGGTTCTCTTTCGGTCACCCACAGCTTTTCCCGACCAGTCCATGCAGTTGTGCAGTCAAGGCTGGTGCATCCGCAAAATGCAATGCAAAGAAAAAAAGACACACACACACAAACGGACGAGGGAAGCAATCTTCATCACGGCAGAAGAACACCACCGCCCGGTAATTTACATGGTAAAGTTATGCGGCGGCTTTTTTTTCCTCCTCGCGTTCGTTCGTGTCGTCGTGTCGTCTCTTCCTGTGATGATTGCCGACGTGGTGTTCGTGGTCTGGTCGCTGGTTCTGGAGTTGTTTTCCCCTTTTTGCAAGAAAGCTGAGAGGAAACGAAACTAAAGGCACAACCTAAACCGAACCCAACCTAAAATTGAATGCAAATCAAGAAGATGCCGACGCAGCAGTTGGCAGTTGGCCGCGAAAATGGCTTGCGAAAATTGTGGCCAAGCCAACCCTCAGTCCTCCCCCAGGGTGAGGTTATGGTTGGAAGGAAATGTCACCAGCCACCAAACACCAGGGAGAACGGAATAAACTACACACACTCTCAGCCGGGTGTGCAGGGCAGGGAAAATCAGCGTCATGAGCCTGAGGCAACAGATACACAATACAAAGGGGTGGTGGAGAAGGGGGAGGGGGGGGGGGCGATATCACTGTCGGGAAATGAAAGACGACGGATGAAAACGGATGTCGCAAAAGCAGTCATGCTTGAGTCGCAAGATAGCAACGTGTGTCTCCCGAAACTCCCTAACTCCAGAGCATTTTCCCGTCTGTGTCGGTTTCGTTTGGCTTTTTGTCGGCCATATCTCGTCGGTCGTCGCTGTGAGCTGAAGCATTCAAATGATTTGACTCACGCAGAACTTGGTCCCCCACGCTCCCCTTGGTTAAAAACCCCAGCCAAGCACGTGCGCAAAATGTCAGGGTGCAATAAAAGGATTGTTCCTGGGGCGCCTTCAACTCCAAGCCTTTTTCCTTGAGCCCGACTGTTTGATGCTGCGAGTTTATGCGAACCTCCCGGGTTTTATAAGCCTAAGAAATCGAATCAATTATCCTCCATTTTTCTTGCCGCTTTTATTATTGCTTTCATCACCGAGATTTTCCCACACACCCATATGACGGGAGGACGCCCTGTTGTGGCGGATTTAGCAGCTCGATCGCACACATTCGGGCACAAGTTCTGCTTCACGGAGGTCCTCTTTCGCCCGAAGGAAACGTGGTTTATCACGGCCTGTGCCGGTTGGATGGCGTTGGCTCGTGTCTTCCTTCCTTTTTATCGCTTGTGTACGCTTCCGTGCGTCCGAGAAGTGTGTTGGTAGCATTTTTCCAGGATGTCTTTCCGACGGAAAACTGCACTTCCCCGTGTCCATGTTCATGGATTACTGGGTTAAGTAAATCGACTTTCGAGCGTCTTGGTCGGTTCCCTCCCACCCTACAACTCGAAGATGGAAGACGATCGACGACTATTCAGGTCATTGGAGATGGAATACCACTACCTCCTTGGATGACTGGTTTTTTTTCTGGTCGATAGTGCATTCCGGGGCGTATAAAACTTGCCGGTGTTTGTCTTTTGAGTTATCCTGCATTTGACTTCCGGGGTTGGAACCGGTTTCCCGATGGAGTTTGCTCCATTTCCGATGATCGTTTTACTGTCGTGGACGTCGACGATCTTCGGTGGTTTTGCATGCAAATGTTTGCCGTTTTGCTTCGGGAAAACGTTACCTCTGTTGACATTTCGACTTGATACTTATTTGGAATATTTTCACGTTACAATTTATGGCTTTCTTTGCCATCGGATCGAAATGCATCGTTTTTTGTTATGGTTTTTGCTGAACACGAATATAGAAAAATTAAACCAACAAGCGGATCAGGGAGCTAGGATTTTTTCGATTTCCAACGGTGAAAGGATTGAAATGAAGAATATTCCTACATTTGGCCGCTACTGCAGAGGAAAATAAATGAAATCTTATCGCACACCCACTCACACAAACACACAAACACCTCCCCAAGAAGGTACGGAAAACACACAATTTGCCAATGCAGATGCTGATTCCATTTCCGATATTCTCTCGCTATCCTTCGTGGGTTGGGAGTTTTTCCTCCGCGGTCTTCTTCTGTTCGTTTTGTTTAGGTTCCGTTATTCGTGCCACACCAGATGGATTTTTATTTCCAGCGAATGAATATTCAAATTAGTTATTTTCGATATTGCATCCGACAACGAAATGCGGGCTTTGGAGGCGAAACTTGCGTCAGTTCAGTGTCGATCCGTCTGCGGGTCGAAAGGAGCGACCGTTTCTCATTTCCGTGAGACAAAACTTTCCCGGAAGAATCCCGTTTGCAAAGAACAACAAAAGCCGTTTGGGAGGAATAATTCGAAGGGATGAAATTATTCTCCCTGTGATGCTTTTTTTCCACCTCTTTCGAGAGGGCATCAGAGACTGTGTTCTCGGTGTGTTTATTATCCCACCGACCAACCACTGGGGGGTTTTGCTCATTATAGTCCTAAAAGGGCGACACAAATGTCTGCAGTGAAATATTTCTTTTTTTGTGTGCATCATCATCATGCTTTCCCAGTTAGTTTTCTCGAGGGTCCTTTCGTTTCTTTCCAATTCAATTTAAAGGCAGAACAGAACAGTGAGGCACAAATAAAAAAACCAACAGAAGCAAGTGATATAGTCCATACTGTCGAAAGGATGTGTGCATGTGGAGGCATGGAAAAACGTTTTCCCACAAATCGTCGCTCGAGCCCCGAAATGGAATTGAGACGAGCTTTTCTTTTATGTTTTTATTACAGCCTGGTGCTGATGAATTGATTTCATGCAAGATGGGGCTTTCATTTTCTAGCGAGCCACAAACAGATCCAAACCAAGGCTGGAAGAAAACTTCACAAACGAAAGCACTTCCCGCCATTGAAAAAGCGAAGTGAGCGCTAGAGTTGAACATCCATTTTCTCAACCGCAATTTGAACGTGGTTTGTTTACGCTTTTTATTTTCGGAACCATAACTCACCGAAAAACCAGCTCCAGCGATCGTCGGTTGCTTGCTTAGTGGAGTCGGGTTGAAATTGACGTGTTAAAATCAACCCTTGTTCGGTCGACTATTTAAACAACCATTTATGCCATGAGGGGCCAATCCTTTTCGTCGCCGCCAAGCCGAATCCGACGAGAGCGGTCCGGTGAAATTTAACACGTACGTGTGATGAATTCCCAATGAGCACTAGAATACCAGGGGCAGCCAGAGTATCGCCGGTCTTCAGCCCTGCCGGGCTTCTCGGTTACTAACTGTCATCGAATGATACACCAAAGTAGCTCCAATGTTTTCCTACTGGCGCTGGCGTGCTCTATGGGTCACTTTATGTC
Organism: Anopheles sinensis; assembly: GCA_000441895.2. Taxonomy (NCBI): domain Eukaryota; kingdom Metazoa; phylum Arthropoda; class Insecta; order Diptera; family Culicidae; genus Anopheles; species Anopheles sinensis. The sequence goes on from KE524999.1 coordinate 2,740,865, forward strand.
ATTTTCTTTTCCTGGCCATTCAGCGGGGAAGTTTTCCTTTTCGATTTTTTTTTTAGATGGAAAGGGTTTGAATTTTTTTGAAGGATGTTCTTTACGGATTAAGGATTCCGGACGGAGCATCGGAGCGCTCGCTTTCCGCATTGTGTTGAAACTGGCCGGAAGAATGCAAACAAGCAGGCAGCAACAATCCAGTGAACCCAATATGACTTCTCTTCTGTGGGTGTCCTGACATCATCATGCTCATGCTTGACCCTCACCCTAGACTAGTTTCCTCCCGCATCTGTACAATTTACATATTGTTTTGTCATTTCGGATCCGGTTGTTCATTGTTGTTCGTCGCTCCGCTTTTGTAGAAAACTGCAACCCGGTGCCGGTTGTGTGTTGCAGTTCGGCTCTTCGATTCTTTGTTCTCGCTGGTATGCAGATGGGTTTCTTCGACGTCCCACCACTTCCACTTTCCGCGAAGTGGAGAGAAGATTGTAATTTTGCTCCCAAAATGGTGCAAGGCGCCGGTTTTCCGTTTGACGGAAGAGTCCGAGTAAGACATTCCGTCCCCCGGGACGATGGATAGGAGCGTGGATATATTTGCATATTCGAACTATCCTAAGCCCGTCATCGTTAGTATTTCACCCAACGTAAGATGTGTTGGACAACCAAGGAGCAGAAAAAGGAAGGAAAAATAACGACAAAAACCGGACTGGGAACGATGACGAATCACGTTTTCACGTTCGTCCCGACCGCTCCGGACCGGCGGTCGGCTATGGAATAATTAATGATTTAGAAGACGGAAACCGATCTGGTTGCTGTTGTTTATCGGTTGATTTGCTGGACGTGATATATTTTCTTAAATGAAAAACAAAAAGAAAATACTAGCGCTGAAGAGAGGGAACGGTTTGTGAATGATAATGCAGAATGTTTCAAGGGTACAGATATCCAGGGTTAGAAAAACCCCGGGATAGAAAGGCCCAATGGCGGTACCGGCGGGAAAACTTAAAGTCTCTTCCATGACTGGTAGAGTTTTTACTCTGTTTGCTTGTGCCGAAAAAATACTACATGTTAATTTATCCTCTGTCTGTCCGAAAGAGTTGTCTGGAAATGGTTTCCTTTCGTTTCGTGGGGTAGTCGAAAGCAGGAGCACCTCCAGTTCCCAAGGGGTAGGCGCGCCACATCAGTTTTTCCAGGTAGGTAGAGCTTGAAACCGGTGGTTACCAGATTCCGGTACAGATTAAAATTTGCCCTTTCCTTATTATTTTCGTCACCCGGGGAGGTGAAGCTTATTTTCGGGAACATATTTTCGGCATTTGCATAATGAGTCGTCGAATCGGGAAGAATAGGCCCGTAAGGACGGTATGATTACGCGGCCACCAAACTACACCCTTTTGGGACGGAAGAAAAACCGTTCCCCACACTCTCTCTCCAAGAGGCCAAGGTGTCCGAAGGAGCGCACTTTATGCTAATCATGATTTGTTTGTTTTCCATTTTCATTAGCCCTTTTTTTCTCCGTCAACATCATCGCGCCCAATCATCATCTCTCCCCGGAGCACGGGGCAATTAATGTCATGTCACTGTTTTTAATCGCTGTCATTGTTTTCCTGCTCGTCTTCGGCCTGTTTGCTAGGATTTGTATTCGGTTTGCTTCTTTTTATTTGCCACTCCACTCTCTGTGTGTCTTTAATTTCCATTGCAAGCCATTTGAGGAAGGGTAAATAGCTGGATGAACAATAAAAAAACGGCGAAGAAACAAAGTAGGCACAACTCTTCAGTGCAGTGTCACCAGACAAACGGAACGGACAGGTCTAGTACTCTCGCGGATGACGAACGGATTGTGTTTGTGTTGAAAACGAAGACAAACCCCAAGTGACCTGCTCCAAGCGGTTGTTGGTGGATTGACCATGGTCTAAGGGGGGTTTGTCCCATGGTCTGGGAGAAGTGGTTGTGTTGAAGAGCGACGCACCCGTATCCGAGAATCGGTAGGTTCATTCATTCGTCTCATGCGGTCATGTAAATATCGGCCAGTCCAGTCGAGGAAAAGGTTCACCCTCGCCGTTCGTTTCTCGGAACAGCGCAAACAGAACAGAAGTATCCGCGAGGCTTTAGACCATATTTGCCTGGCCTTACGGGGGACAGTATGGCCTTCTGTCCGGCAACCACTTAAACTCTTTCTCTCGCCGCACAAACAACACAACTGTTTGCTTCGCCATTTCAGGAAGGAAAAGAACATTAAAGCCGTCATTCCTCCGCTCGAAGAAATGAAGAAGCGCAAGGTTCGCCTTCTGGAGTTCAGACTTCATCATCTTCTCGCCAATACACCCGCCCTGGTGTCTTTCTATGTGTGTGTGTGTGAGTGTGTTGGTTTGGAAAATTCCTCCCGAGGTTCTTTCGGATCTGTTTCTGTTGTTTCTTCTTTCTAGATCAAGATCTCGCTGTGGAACCAATCCGCCTCCGTTGTCCGGTCGGGTTCTCGAGGGCGAAGAAAGGTAGCCCGAAAGGAGAGATGCGTGTGCCACGTTTGCGATGGTATGCGTGTGTTCTCCGAGACCGCGAGGCAAACGAAAAAAAAAACCGGTTCATGTTTGCGTTCAAGCCCCCGAAGGATGATCTTGGAAAGCATGAATCCGAAAAAAGCCCCCAGTCGTCCCGCCGTTCGGGGTCCGTATGTTGGTCATCTCGGGAAAGGTAGATGGACGTTTGTCTTCGTGTGTACATTTTTTTTTCGCTTTTTCAAAGAGGGACTTGTGCCTTTTTCGACTCCAAAGAGGTCCGAGCCCTCGCGCTGGGAGAACACAAACATAAATTAAGTGTGTGTGGTGCTATGTTGTGAAGCACGCGCGACTTCGCGTAATGGATGGATCCGAGACACGAAAGGAACAGGAAGGCCATCCTAAGGGGTGAGAGAGCACGAATGATGGGTCGCTGGGGGGATGTTTAATGTTGAACGAACGGATAGATGGATGGATGGATGGATTGGGTTGGATGGGATGAATGTGTTTGACGTGCGTCTGGTAGCACCTTTTGAATGGGGCNCGTACACGACACACACACACACACACACACACACACACACACACACACACACACACACGGACAAACCCCAACATGCCAAGTCCTGTCTTTCACCACTCGCAGTCCTTTTTGGAGCTCCCGCTCTCCAACTGCGAACGAGGTGAAATTTATGTAAGCTCTCAGCTCTGGTAGTGTAAATGCAGAGCAGACGCGTTATCTGCAAACGAGCCCTTCGTGATGAACCTCACCGAGGGGATGAAACCAAAAAATCCTTCGTTGAAATGGGTGGTGGCTTGATCGTTCGAAAAATTGGTATTTTCTCGCAGGAAGGTGAACATGTTTTCCTAACGCATGTGCCTACCACAGGGAAAAAAAGAAGCTTGAAGTCGATGGTGGCGGCTCCTCCATGAGAATGTGCTCCCGAGGGGGTGAAATGAGAAGCACAAAAAAAACACGCACCAAAATGAATCCGGCACGCTACGTTAAATGATTTATTTCCACTTTAATTTCACTCCCAGTAGGCGGAGAAAATATGGCCCTGACGGTTACGATGTGCTTTTTTTTTGCCCGCTTGTGATGAGGAGAAGCTCGTTTTCTTCGCTCTGGGGGCTTTTCGGTGGGGAGTTTGTTGTTTTTTCTTCTTTCCTACGCTTGTGTGCCTTCGACTCAGCTTCCGTCAGAAGCACACGGGGGAGTTTAGGGGGTTTAAAAAGCGAACCCCGTAAAACTTGATCACTGCAATTAACAACAACTGACAAAAGATCACCCTGCTTGAACGGAAGGTCGGAATGTGGTGTATCCATCTCCCAACGCGCGTTTTTTTCTCTTCGTCCCGCTTGCGTTTCCTTCAAGTTTAAGACAAGCGACAGCTGAGACCGTCTTCACGTTCGCCGTCTGACGAATTTATTTCTTCACACCAGCTCGAGCCACCGAGGGTGGTTTTCCGTTTTCTGCTCTCCCCCAGCACCTTGTTAGGGGAGAGTTGACTTTGTGTAGTACGTCGTGCCTCAAGTCTCGTGCCAGCTCTCGTGTTGGGGTTGGTATTTGTGTGTGCATAAGCCTCCAATCTGGGGGGTTGGGAAAGCCCTATCGCATCGTATCACAAAGCGTGTGCATAACGGCCTTCGTTGGGTCTAAGTCGTCGTCTACATGTCGGTGCAGCCGCGGGTTTGCGGGACTTAGTGTAAAACAATACTGGCAATGCGAAAAAAACCTGGGACAAAAAAACCCAAAAGCTTCTTTGGTCTTGGCACGAAAGGGAGAGCAGCCAACTATATCGCAGGGCTTACAGTGTCGTCAGCCTTTTCGGGGGGAGAGTCTCGTCTGGTCTGAGCCAACGTTAGGCATACGAGTACTTAGACATGCAGTGGTGGAGTTGGAGATGAATAAAATGAAAACGTAAAGAAAAGCGAGAAACAAACTCTGCCCCGGAATAGGACTTACTCCGCGCGTTAGGGAAAAATGACACAAACCATACAGAGGGTAACCAGGAACGCAATCCACCCTCTCGGCGTAGGCAATGTTCTAGTCGCATGTGCTTCAACACACACACACATGCGTGCGTATGATGTCGGGAAAAAGGGTGGTTTGGGTAGTTGTTATTTTTCCTTCCATAATTCGTGTGCAGTCGGGTGTGTTTTTCCCGGTTTTCCACCGGCACTGCATGTGGCATGTGCTGGAACTGGCCACTCGCGTTGGAAGTGTGCATGTGATGTATGGCAATTTTAATGTACGCATACATCGTTTTGTTCTTTGTAAGATTGTTTTTTTCCCCGACACCCAATGTATGTATATGCTGACGGGGTGGAACACAAATACTTTGTTAGCGTTTTCTTGTGCGAGCGACATTTCCTAAGCTAATGTCGTGATTTATGATGTACAACTTTGTTTGCTTCAGGGAACACTTGCTCGCGAGATTTTTCCCTCCGCTGCCTTTAAGCTTATTGGTTCGTGAAACGGAGGAAAATGCTACCAACAGTCGATATGCTTTTAATATAATTTAATAATCTTTGGCATTTGGGATTCGAGTCGCAAATTGCATTTCGCAAAAGTCAACTTTGCCTTTCGACGACGACGAAATTTAAGCCGCCAGCTTAAAGCGAGCATATTGTCGGCCTTTTGCGACCCAATTTTCCTAATAGAGAAGCTCCCAAACAGGCGGAAAATATCCGGAAGGCTTGACCGCCCGCCAGCCTCCATCCGAAAAGAAAAGCGTGAAATGGAAATAAAAAGGGTAGAAAAGGGTCAGCGCCGCCGGTCGCGGTGTGCGATAAAGAATCGCTCTTCTATGACACCTGTCAGGGCACGTCAGGACGTTGCGTACATTTCACTCCCTCCCTCCGCCTCTTTTCCATCCGTCACAGTGGCATTGGCCATGAATTATTGATGGCACTTCCATAAACAATCTCACCTTTTCACCGGTCTCCGGTCCTTCCGGTTCCGTGGCCTCATTTTCGGTTCCACTTTTGGCCTCGGATCGATAAAAAAAGGAGTCGCATCACTTTAGCCCAACCTTCAGCCCTCTCCCACCCAACCGAACCCGTATCAGTTTTCCCTAACTCCAACTCGGAATGGCGGCGGAGAATGGAGAAGACCATTTTTCGGCATTCGTCAGACACTAATTGTGTCCTCTGCGTTTCCCTCATCCCTTCAACCTTGATGTCCTTCAAGGAGACAGGAAGCGGGAGGGAGAGAGGGAGAAAAAAAATTAGTCATCCGAAACGGGCACGATTGAAAACTTTCATCACAAACACTTTCCCCCCGGAAAATGGAATCCGTTTTCAGGACTGCCCTCTCTTTTCCTTCTTTTTTCTCGAGCCTTTTCTTCGTTGTCACGGCATTTTTTGGGGATTTTCGTCGCCATCGTTGAGGACGATTTTACCTTCTGTTTGTATTCTAGCCGTTATTCGAAATCCTTCCCTCTTTTCTCCAATTTTTTTATTTTCCTGCTGATGCCATTTTCGGGTTGACATTTAATCGATGTTTCAAACTGAAAAGCATTGATGAAGGACGCGATTTGTTAAATAACATGGAGCTGTGGACGGGGAGGAAAGTGAGGAGTGTTCATATATCCCAAAGGAGGGAGTAGGTGGATATGGGTCGGATTGGGACAGCAGAAAAAAAGGAAAATAGTGGGGAGCAGCAAGTGGGAAAACATTTTTAATGTTGTCATACGTTGATTGGTGGAGGCAATATGCATAGCTGTGCTTTTTGCCCGGATCCATTCAAGTTTTTCCCTTTTCAGTGTCGAGCCAGCCGATGACGCACATTTATATTGTCGAGCCTCGGTTGGAGGAGGAACGCTGAAGACAGTTCATGATTAATCATTTTCCATGTTCTCTTCCACGTGCGTGTTGCGTGTTCTTACTCCTTCCGGTTTCCTGCGTGTGGCGCTGTTTGTGTTTGTGTTTGGGAAGTTATAATAAAAAAAGTTCGCTCATTCGCCGGGGGTTTTCAGGGGGATACATTTTCCCCATAAATCTTTACAACGACCCTCTTTCGTTTTTCGTCGATCGTGGAACTACAAGTTCAGCCAGAGTCTTCGTAACTAGTTGTTTTTTTTCCTGCTCCTCCGTATGCGTCATCCTTATCAGTGGGCATTTCCGGCAAAAGCCTTCCGTGTATTATTTAGTGCCAAATGTGACGGATGCGACAGGAACCGGGTGGAAGGGAAAAGGTCCCCGCTGGTGGGATGTTGGGCGACAAGAGACGGATTAGGAATATTTCCTTCAGTAGAGACGTTTGGAAAAGCTGGCTCTATGCGGAAAATTGCTGAACGGCACGAGTCTAGTTCGGTTTTGTTTCTCGGTTCACGTCTTCGACACACACTTGGTAGGTTTCGGGAAATAGATTTTCCCATTCTCTTCTTGCTACGTGGTCGGGCCGCTTTTCTTTCCGTTCACTGCCGATTGGCGTGATTCGGTTTCGAGCCGGAGCTTTCACCGGAGTTGAAAGTGGCTGGCTTTCCTCTGCACTTTGCTTTTAACGAAGATCTATTTTAAGACAACCGTCAACGGATGTATATTTTTCTTTTGCACGTGGGCGTAAAAGTGACTGAGAAATGCAAACAATAAGCAATACATTGAGTTCTTGGTGTTTGGCACAATGGAAATTCCCGGGCGGACATGAGGAGGACCAATATTTTTTCGGGGAAAACGCAAGAAAGAAAAGATGATCCATATAAAATTGTATATCCCTCGTTGGCGGAGTGGGCCTTAAGAACCCTCAATCTACGCGAACCGTGGGTTACGGTCGTTGACATTTACCGAAGAGAAGCATTGTGCAAACCGTGGCACAAGAAACACCAGCTGCTCTTTTTTTGATTTTAAAGAAACGGAAAAACAAATTCATCACCGAAATTGAGGAGTTTCACTTTGAAGCAAAGTTTGTCCAAGATGCGAATTTATTTGATTTCGCTCGAAACTTCGCTTCTGCCTTTCATCGGTTTCGCGGGCGGGCGTGGCGTCTTTTGTATGTGGGCCAAGATCTCGGGAAAAAAGCTACGCGATGATTTCCTTTTTTCGAGCTTTACAAGTTTAAATCCAAGTTTTTCTTTCCTGCTTCAGCCGACAAGCATCTGAAGTATAGGGTGGTGGGGAAAAAAGCAAACAAACCGGAAGAAAATTCCCACGTTAAAGAATCGATTTTGAGGGAGAGTTTTCATGTCGTCCGCGTTTGTCGTCCCGTGCGGATTTGGTTTCCTGGCACGCGTCCTGCAATCGTGTAAGCGATTTGTAACTTTTCGCGCAAACACCCACACATATACGCACACACACACCGCTGGGGGGAAAGTTTTTCCGACACGGAGTGCGACGCGGCGCTTTGTTGTGTTGGCCTCCACGCTTCCGGTCGGGCGTGTGTGTGTTTAGAATTTAGATGCCGGGATGGGTTCCGGGCCCCCTTTTCCTTTTTTTCCTCTTACTCACTCCGTTATCTTTGGCCAACAATTCGCCTGGATGCTCGGCTGTCGGTAATGGGATTCTTACGCGCCAGGTTTTGCGCTGTTGTGGTGGTGAAATTGTATTTTATTACCCGGTACCCATCCTGGTTGGCTTTTCCTGCTGAAGGCATTTCTTTTCCGAGTGTTCGACGAAGGGTTTTTTTATTCCTTAATGGCTCAGGAATGGGAAAATGATTGGCGACATTAGTCTTCCGCGAGGTTCTTTTGGATTTGGGCGAAAAGAATAACGCCACATAACTCTGGAACGCAACCATTAATGCTATGAACGAGGAAAACGAACCCTCAAGTGTCCTTTTCCGGGGAGCGCGCTTACTCTGCTTTGATCGATGAAGAAACGCTTACGAAATGATGTGTTTCGTCCCGTGTTTGGCCCGTTAATTCTTGCTAACTTTTCACCCGACACTTTTCCTCTTTGCCATAAATTTTTCCTCCTCCCCGTTCAAGCTTCAATTAGCTTTCGCTTGTGCGCTCACGGGGAATAACTGTTGGGGCCCAATCTTTGCCATCATCGGCGTTAGCGTTTGATTTATGCGCTCGAATAATGAATTCTTTCCTTCCAGCGCAAACGTGCTGCTGCTTGCTTGGTTGGATGGGGACCGGTCTCCCAAAAAAGGGATCTGGTGGTTTTCCCTAAAACGCTGAGCCGTTTAAGTTTAGGAAAAGTTGGTGAAGAAAGAGGTGGTTGTGGTGGAAAAAGGCGAGAGATTATGGCTCTATGACCTTTTACGCGCAACGCGTTCGACGTGACAGGAAGGAAGGAGGTCAACGTAGAGGTGGGAGCCGGGAGGAAAGCGGAGCTGACATCGGGTGTTTGGCTATTGTTGGCTGATCTACGATCGTGGAAAACTGTCACACCGCTGTCACACGGCTTTGAGCGCGGTTGATTGGACCAACCGAAGGCATGCTTTTCGCTGCCACGCTGTGTTCCGAAACGAACGAAACGAGCCGATAAAATGTCACTCTTCTCTCCGTGCGCTTGGGACGCCGGGTAGTCGAGAGGGGAAAGGAGAGCGCGAGGTCTAAGTGTTGCCAACCTCGATGGCTAATAGTCGTCGTTAGTGTGGCGTCGACGAGTGTTTTCCCAGTGAATATGTTTTCGAGTCCTCTCGGCGACGACGCTCGAACGCAAAAGCCACATGGGACTTCTTTGCCCGTGATGGAGGCGCATGGCCTTTTTCAATTCAAACATCAACCATGTCACACGCAACCTAAACACACACGCGCAAAGTTATGGACACGGTTGATGGCAAGGGTTTGTGACACCATTTCCGAGGAGCGCCAAACACGTCCGTCAAACGCAACGTCTCGGGGATGTGGCGCGAGAAAAGCGAGCGGGCGACGGACGCGGCCATCATTTGCTCGGCCACCTTCCGTTCACGCCATGTTGACAGCTGAGAAAATGGTGTTCGATTCTACACCTGACCGACCCGTGCGTGTGTGTCTGTGTGTGTTTGTGTACGAAGCGAACGAGAAGAGCGAAAAAAGAAGCCATCAAATCTGCCATCGCATAAAATTTCGCCGCGTGCGACATCGCTCTAAGGAAAGTTGATGCTTGGTGCTTTTCTTTTCGTCGTTTTTCACCCCCCGTAGCAACGTTTGTGTTGCGTTGATTTGACGCGCGTTTCATGTACGCGTGAATGTTGATGGGTAGTGTTTTCTTTTTTCCTCCCAAAACACCTTCGTTGGCCTCCGACAGGAGTTTGGATACATAGAGCACACATACCGTCCGCCACACAGTGTCAACTAATCTCCACTTTGCGAGTGTGTGTGTGTGTGTGCGAGCATCTGATTGTGTTCCTAGACGTGCAATAGATTGATTGATGTCTGTATGGAGCGCTCCGGACGGCAAAAAGCGGGTGAACCCTCGAACCGTAGCGTAGGGAAGTCCCTAAGGAAGGCAAGCAAAGCTCCCAACGCACCGTCACACATCTCTCCCTCACCCGTTTGGTTTTCGTGTGTATGGTTGTCAACGTTGGGAAGGGAAAAAAGAAACACCCAGGGAACTGTGGTGCAGTGCAGCCAACACACAACACCTCGACGCGCTTATTAGCAGTTTCTTGCGCTTCGCACGCCAGATTGTCCCCATCAGGCCACTTCCTCTTGTTGTGGAGAGTGTGAATAGCGACTAGGAAAGCAAGGAAGGCCAAGGAAGAAACACGAAGACGATGCTGATGATGGAGATGATGCCATCGGAAGAGATCGCCAGCTCGCAAGTCCCGGTCCTTGGAAATGAGGGCATCGGGCGAAAGGGTGGAGAGGTAACAAGGGTGTGGGAGGGGGACACGCTCCAGGGAAGGTGCGCGAAACGAGGCCTATCACAGGGACTTGCTTGTTTCAATTACCGTATTCTTGTCACCTTCTATCGCCGTCTTCTTTCGGCTTCGGTTTACCTTCTCGACTCTCTCGACTTATGGAGCTCGCGCGTACCAGATGAAGATAGAGAGACAAATGACACACACCATCCCTGCCAACAACTACACACCGTCGGCTACCGTCGTTGGTTGGTGGTGGGCTCCGAGGGCATGGTTGGTACGCTCCATTTTTGGAGTGGCCACCACCCCGACACCAATCGCGATTTACACCTTCTTTTCTTCGCTTACTTCATTTGATCTCGATTCCGTTTCTAGGAATATTTCGTTTGATTTATGCCTCCCGGGCCTCGAATGTGTATCCCGGTGGTTTATCTGTGAGTTTCTCATTCGTTTCACATTCCTGCTATCAAAAAACATCCTCCGCTCGTGTTTTGTGTTCTGCAAATGGCCCCTACCTGCCAGTAAGGGGGTGGAAAAAGGCTTCTGCCACGTCCAAAGTGGCATTGCGTGTGCCTATGTGTGGGTGTAGATAAATGAGGGTTGTCTTGGACCTCCACAGTGGAGAAGTCACGTGTGTAGGAGAACAAGGAGCAATAAATCTATTCGTTTTGAACATATTTTTGAACATTTATAAATCTAGGATTTATTTTATCAAGATCGGAGTTTTGCTGAAAAACATTGGAACTTTATTTCTATGAGGTAGGAAAATAAGCCAATTCTACTTCTATTGGTTTGGAGCGCGTGGAATTTTAACTCACAAACATTGTAAATCATCTTTTCACATAAGCGTGGAAAACTTGTAATAAAATTTATTTTCTAACAGATCGTGCAACATTCGGTGCGTCCATTACTGTGATGAATGCACTTCACTGCAAGCAGACTGCGTTTTACGTTGGCCCAGACACAAGCAACCAGAATGCAACCCTTCTCTCAATGCGTCCTCCTCCACGTTCCATTCTTATAATGGCTCCAATCGTTGGGAGGAGGATGTGGATAGCGTTTCCTCGAGTCCACCGTTGTTTTTCTTTTTGTTTTTCGACGCCGAACACAGAAAAGCACGAGCACATGAAACAAAATGGGAAGGACATGTGTCGGAGCGGTCGGAAGCCAAGGTGAGGATGTTATGCACTTGTATGCGTTCTTCACACGTCATTGCATTTTCCTTTCCGTCTTCTAGACAACGTCGTGAGGCCATAAAGCTCCCCGGCACGCGTGTGTGTGGGAGTTCTTTTCAGGAGTCACATCGGTCCGTTTTTAGTCACATTTTCATCTTTTTCACACGAGACGACGATGGTCGCGTTTGTCTCTAGGAATGGTTGGTCGGTCAACCCTCCACCTCCCTCTCCGCTGCCCCACTGAGCTGGAGATTGTGTGTGCGTGTGTACGTCGTATGTGTCTTTGGAAGGTGGCGTTCGCGTGTGTTTACATGAGTTAGTTAGCCTTGTATTCCGGTCCTTGCACGGAAGTTCCTACCCTTTCCGTACGACGGCGATGATGTCATGTAGGACGGTTGGATGGATGGCTGCTAACCATCGTTCGCACAGTATGTGACAGTGTTGCCAGAACACTCTCGAGGAAAAATATGATTCCAGCTCTTTGTTTTTCTTTTACGAGCAGGATTTTGCACCTGAAAGTGACTACTTTTCAACCGATAGTCTGCTAGAACGGAAGAACACGACAACTGCAGACGATAGAAGGCCGGCGGCGCAGACGGAGTGAAGTTGCAGTAACATGAAAGTTTACACCTTTTTCGGGACAAAGTACAAATTTAGGCTAATCCCCCAACCCACCCGCACCCTATCTCGTTGTTTTCGTTTGGGAGGAAAAAGGGGTTATTTCAGCACCTTTTAGGGGTGAATATTTGGCATTATTTTTCAATTTTACGACCGACCCGGACCGGAGTTGTTGGAGCCTTCCTTCCCGAAAAATGTGTGAAATCGAGGGGACGTGTGAGTGTATGTGTGTGTGTGTGTGTGTTGATGGTGGAAGGAACATTGTATGTTTCCTTGATGGTGGCATTTTTTTAAGCAGTGAGCTTTTGCGTCGTCGTCCTGAGTGCGGCAAGGCAGGTATGTCGTCGCTTTCTCAGGGTTGCTTTTACCTCCAGCGCCAGCGAAACACCGAAACACATTTGTAACTGACTTTATGACGTTTTCACTTCACGCTTTTATGGTGATGATGGAACGGAGTGGTGCTGCTGAAGGGGAGGGGAGGGGGTGCTGTTGGGACTTAAGCAACATACAAAAGTCGATCGATAATTTTATGCTCCTACCACCTTTCCTCGCCCTCCCCCTGCTCTCTATCTCTAGCCGCGGAGCGAAGTGTAACTTATTTTCTTCGATCTTTTCCCGTACGCGCACCCTAGAACTTGTGTGTGTGTGTGTGTTGTGTGTGGGACCGATTTTAGGGCTATTCGGTTATTTTTATGGCTCTCTAGGACAGCCTGTGACGACTAGCCCGGAGAAAGCACCTGTCAACCTGAGTCGGAGTGCGGGGCGGGAAGTAAAAACCACCAATTTCGGCACTTCGGGACGATTTGGAATTGGTTTTCAATTTGGACCTCCATAAATGTAACACGTGTTCGACAATCTACACGTCGTGATGCATGCGTGCGGCAGTAAGGCAATCAATGTTCGTTCCCGGGATGTATTTTTGATCGCCTGGCGTTTTCTGGTTCTACGGAAAATTGTTGTTAACAAAGGCAGTTTTAATTAGCACAAGTGACGCGGAAAGCGAAAACTCATTGAGAGGAGGGCGAAGGGCTTGTGTGTACAAGAAATTTCTCCATTTTACGTGGACACACACACACACACACACATACACACACACACACACACACACACACACACACACACACACACACACACACACACACACACACACACACACACACACACACACACACACACACACACACACACACACACACACACACACACACACACACACACACACACACACACACACACACACACACACACACACACACACGATTCCCAAAGGGGATCCGAAGGGAAAAAGGGCAAAATTATGATGGCGCACATCTGGTGCCGGGTTCGTGGCTGATCGTATAAAATAAACATTAAACAAATAATTAAATAGCGGCTCCTGCCGACTGCTACGTTTTCGCAATCTTCCCTCGCACACATACACACACACACAAGCATACAGAGAAAGGAAAACTATCCGCTGGTCGGTGGTCGTCGGGGTGGCAATTTTCCCTACGCGTATTTTCCCGTAGTAAACTCGTTTGGAAGCGATCCAAAGCGAACCAATGCGTCGACTGTTTATGCAGTCTGCCGGGTTTTCCTTTTATTTTCGCCGGCTCTTGGGATTGCATTGCAATAAAACCGATGAAAATAAAAACACAAGAAGATGGGACCCCCCATCGCCGTCGTCGTCAGGGAACACTGCAGTGGCGGAGCACTTTTCCTCTGTCGCTTCCGGACGTCCCGTGCGGAAACACGAACCCGGAAACGTGCACCGACAAAGAATCAATAATCACCCGAAACTTCATGTCCTTCCGGCCGGGCTATGGGGTATTGTGCTTTAATTTCACCCCGTGAACCCGTGGCAGCAAAAGCAAAGGAGGATCTTTCGATTCGTCCCGCGAGCAACAGGAGCCAGAGACCTAAATCCGCTTTTGCGTTCGTAAGAAGAAAAGCACACGGAATGCGAGAGAGGTGGGAAGAAATGTAAGAAAATTGGGAAACTAAATTGGAACTCGAACGGATGAAGAGGGTTGGCTGAACGGGAGGGTAGATCGAGGGGAAAGGTGATGAGAAATGGACCCAGGCTTAAATGTCGTCATTATTATTGCTTTCGTACGTGACCGGGCCTGTTGCCAAAAGTGGAGGAAGTAGTTAGGACGAGATGGAGTAGGAAGATGAGAAAAAAGCAACCGAACACGAAATAATTTGGAAACTCACCTTACCAATGCTTGCAATGGCAGGAAAATGGGAAAATGGTCCCCCCGAGGAAGCACTTCTTGCATAACCTAGAAATGTCCTTTTGGCTGTATGAGTTTTCTATCCTAGGTGGGGGGAAGAACCGAAAAAACCAACCTGATCCAACCAGGGAGACAGATAGTCTCCAAATCGGTCTGCTTATTGGGCGAACCCGCCCGTCTCATTTCGATTTTTCCTCAAAAAGGAAGCCTGAAAAGGAGGAAAAAAAAACAAACCGTCCTCCCCCAATTGGTGCGTGGGGTTACCGAATAGGCCTCAAAGGTGGGAAGATGGGCATGCGAAAGCACGTGGGGAAAGGTTTCGGGAAAATGAATAAGCAAGAACGATTCGTCTGATAATTAATTTTCCATCGATCTGTCCTTTTCCGAATCGGGGGGTGCAGTTTTGGGTAAAGCAAAACATCGCTTCTGTTGGGAGAGAGAGAATAAGATAGAGTGAGGTTATTCGCGGGGACGAATCCTGAGAAAAAGTATCAATTTTCTCCAGTGACACAGACTTAGAAAAGGAGCTCGGAAAAGCAGGACGCAAATGGAAGGCGCCGCAAGGGAAAAATATACCAAAAGTAAGATTTTCGGAAGGAAAACGATGGGAGAAAAAACAGAAATAAGGAAATAGAAAAGCCGGCGCGGCGCCCTCTTACCATTGACTTCCCTAGCGTTCGCTTCGGGCTTGACTAGGCGAGTAATTGGTCGAGATTTATCTGGTGGTGCCCTTAGGGTGCCCGAGGGTGGATCACAATCCTCTTTGGTGACGGAAGCCGAGAACTACACGCTCCTATGCAAACGATACGTAGATTGACAGACTGTCAAATGTGGAACGACGATGCGGAAAAGGGCAATACTACGTGGAAAAGGGCCGAAATAATGGGACGAAAAAATACATTCAAAGAATCAATTGAAATCGACCGAAGGGTGGGGAGGGGAAGTTGGGAGCGTACGTTTTTCTTTTTCTCTGTTCTTCTCTCCCACCAAACAACAACAACAACCGTCATCCACTTGTTCCGAATGACAACAAAAGGAGACCTTATAAGAATCGACAAAGAGAAGCCGGAAAAGCCTGCTCTCCGGTGAAAATTTGTAAGCGTTCTTTTATCTTTCAGTCCGTTTTTTCCCCTTGTTGAAAATTGCAAACGTTCATCAGCAACGAAAAGATGCTCCCCTGGTCGTCGCCATGGAAAGTGCCATTTTTCCGGAAGTTCTTTCAATCATCAGCAGCAGCTCACGTCGCTGCTGGAAAAGCCCTTCCGTTCGACGGGCTATTTCCACAATAGAACTAAGAACCGGCGCGGGAAGCGAGCGGCACTCATTTATCAGGATATTTCGACAATATTCGTGCCATCGCGATTTGTAGTAATGAGCCCATCCACCGGCGCATTTGGAGTCGGAAAAGCGAAGGGGGAAACAGGGCAACAGAATCGCAGCGTCTCCTTTCCGTGAAGGTGCTAATTTTCGGGCGCTACAAAGGAGGCAAGCATCATTATTTGGAAATCACGAATTAGAAGGGAAGAAGAATCACCGTTTGATACCTACTGTGTATCGGGGAAACTCCTTCCAATGGCGAGCGCTCAACTGTCACAATAGCGGGCCTGACTGCTTTGATGGAAAATCATTGGCAACGCGTAACAATGGCAATCGATATTTCCTCCGTCGTCGTCGTCATCGATGTCGACGTTGAGATGTTCCACCACCCATCTCCCCATCCGTCGTCGAATCGCGTATCGACATCTTTTCGCCCGGTTTTCCCGTTGGGGTACCGCTTCGTGTTTGGTTTGTTGCTTCAATTTCCCGTTATTTTTCCCGTCGCTTCCAAGGCGCATCTTCAGCGTGTTTTTTTCTCTCTTCAGGCACCGGAAAGCATAAGAAGTCGTAGTCGAATGAATGTAAATGTGTGTTTGAACGATTGGACCAGCCAGATAAGGCCCTTCCCTGCAACTCGCAAGGGGATAATGGCGGGTTCCCGGTTTCGTTTGGGCACAGATTTTCGGTGCGTTTCTTCTGTCTTGCTTTGCATAACAATGGCTACCGAATTGTCGAGATGGAGACGAGGACAGCAAAGCGCGGGTTTCTAATGACCGGCTGGGTTCTTCGGATCGGAGGCGGGAGCACAATTGTTGTAACGGGCCCTTGTTGTTGGTTCGATGACCAAGGGGTTTCTTCCTGGACCTTAAACGAGATCAAACATCGCTGGCTGGGGAATGCCATTTCAACGAGTTGTTAACGAGGAGAGTGGTAGCCTTCGGTTAGGATTAGTTATCAGTTTCCCTCGATCATGGGCATCAATTGCTGCCCTGGAAGAACCAAAAGTTCCAGCCTCGGAGTACCTTGTAAGATATAGCGGATACCAGCTGTGTGTGGATCCTTCCGCAAAAAGCCAAGAATTCCCGCGGGAGTCGACCGAAACAAGGAAAGACTCTTCGGTGTCGCACTCTGCGCCTTGATTGGCATGACATTTTCTACGGACGCCTCCTTCCACAGAGATTTTGTTGGGCGGAAAGTGTTCGCATCGGGAGGGGAGTCGTTAAAAATTTAAATGAAAGATGATAGATTGGTTAGTCCCCGAGCGGGAAAGGCGTGCGTGTGCCGTAAACAACAGTAACATCCAACCGGCTTCCGTGACACTTGGAGCATGTTTTCTGTTCAGGCCAAAGGAAGTATTCAGGAAGTTAATCTTGATCTCCTCGCGCCTTGCGCAGTGGAGATGTCGCGGTAGTAGCCCATGGACACACCGGCAGAGTGCCAATTCCTGTATGTAAGTGTCGGTTGTGTGTTGCATTCTCCAGACCGGAATCTCGCTGGAACAGGTCGCGGTTCTCGGTGGCCGGTTTCCATTAGGGGCCTCCATGTACACACAATGCTTTTAGCTAATGTTGACAGACACATACACATCTATTCAATTTACATTCGCAATCTATCCACCATCCCCACCCCGCCCTCGGATATCGCGCCTGTACCAAGTGTCTGGGTCTAGAGCGCCCTGTCCTGGATGGGCTCAATTACTTCGTCTTATCTTCTCGTGTGTCCCGCCGAGCGTTTCGCAACACCGAGAAAGGCGAGCTGATTGCTGCTATGGGGTTGGCCGCTCTACTCCACTCCTTAGTGTTGCTTGGTGCGCCTACGCGCGGCAAGGTTTAACGCCTTCATTCATTACTCCATTCCCCGTTCCATGTTTGCAGCTGCGAAGAGAGTGAGAGACACCTTTTCCGGTTTTGGCCAGCAGCAACAGCACCAGCAGCCGCCCGGGGATGGCCAGAAGCTATTCATATTAAACGTAAACAGCCTCCCCTTGCTTCTTTCACCCTTCCAGCCCAAGGTGGTGGACCTTCCAGTTGCCTAGCTATAGTGCCATAAGCCATAAAGGGGGTAAAATGAAAAGATGAATAGATTATTTATTATTAATTTTAATTAAATGTTTATCGCAAAATGGAGATTTCGTGCGTGTGCGTTGGGCCCCTCCTCGCCTCGCAAAACAAAAGTTGGTGGTGGTTGGAGGTGGTGGTGATGTTGGGGTGAGTAGTTTTTGCATTCGTGATCAGGAGGGTGGTAGTCTTGTGGTTGTTGAAACCTCTGGGATGTGAATTGTCCGCTAGGGATGGGAGGGTGAGCCAGAGAAGCTATATGAGGTTAGGTCTTTCGGTGGAATTTGTACTCGGAATCGCTCTTGCGCGTATCCCACATCTCCCTCTCCCTTTCGAGAACCTTTATTTACATAACCTGCAACGTCCGCCGTAAGCTGGGAAATAATAAAACAATTCAAAACATGCTCTCCGGGCAATGTGAGAGGGCAAGGTTTTTAGAATCCGCGTCCGCAGCCTGTTGTGTATGCCGTACCGCATTGCCTAGACGAGGAGGGGGAGATGGTATTTCTCCTTAGTGCTTGGGAAAGGACGTGTCCAGAACTCCGGAGGACATCCTTCTGACAGCTTAAGTGGGCTGATGGGCCTATTATAGTGCTGCAGCGTTCACTTCGGAAAACGGGAGTGTGACTAAAGACATCGGGCCACAATGCAATGTGAAGGCCGCTGCCGCCTCACCTCGTATGGCCTCGTATCTCTCGTCTTTCAGCTTTAGGATAGTTTATGTCGGGATAAATTTAATTGTTGCTGCCGCACAACAGCTTCTTCCGGACCGGGGCGTCGTCGTCTTACACTCCAAAAAGGGGTGGGTTCTAGGTCATGGCGGCACTTCCCAGGTGCGGCAGAGTGAGCCATGCGGATCAACCGAGCTCAAAGCTACCGGAGTGCGCCGAAAGTGCCAGTGTCTTGTGTGCAACCCACGTTGATGAAGATGCCGACCTGGGAGCGCGTTTGCTGCTGTTGATGATGTCGCTCCTGCAGTGAGAATAAATACTGGCTGAAGGAAAGGACACACCATGTGGAGGACTTCTGCAAAAGTGCAATTAATTGTCGGCAGTTTATTGCAGTTTGGAGTTCCAGAGAGCTCCAGAGGGAGCCCAGCCTTTGCGCTTCGAAGTGAAATCGCCCTGCTGACCTTTTATATGATGTGTCCTTCGAGGTGGCGGCGTTGGCCTCCCTTAGAGTGAGCTTTGCAGGATGAAACTAGGTCAACTTCGGCAGGCTCTCCCTTCATCCCTTTTCCTTTTCATGGGGTGATTTACAATTGTTTTCTTAAATGTGTATCAATTAATGATGGCTATTACTAGCCGACGCTGGGTGTCTCTGGGGACCGGAAAAAACATTTTAGGACTCCCTCTCTGGAGACGGATTCGAGACAAATTGTGTAGGAGGACAGGCCCAGGGAAACATTGTCGCATCAATTTGTCTTCATTGTACCGAGATTGTTGGAATGGCTGTTGTCTTCTGTCTCTCGACTCTTCGGCACGAGTTTTTATTACAGTTTTATTGTGTACGATTCCGCATCGGCCGGGCGCCGAGTGCAATCGTCATCGGTGTCCAAAGCAAATGGTCTTTTGCAGCAGCTTGTAAAACGCAAACCAATTTCCCGTCAATCCCAAGAAACACGGCCATTAATATGCCCTTGACCAACGGCGGGCGGTTCGAACCATCAGGGGTGGCAATGGAACGGATCGGTGAGTTGATTGATCGGGCTCCAGTCAGCCGCCAGCCCCGCAATCCCCCGGGGCTAAAACGGAAGGCTGGCTTTGCGTAACTTCGGTGGCGTCTCGGTGGCGATTACGTAAAAGGAGCGCAAAAAGAAAATCGAATGCCATGCATGCGAAACGCACAGAGCCAAACGTTGCTTCGTTTATCAATCAATCCGTGTGTGTGGTTCGCCTTCACCTCCCCCCGCCCCGGAGGAGAGTCGCTCGTTTCATTACGGTGACATGTTTTAGTATGCGTTAAGTGATTTTAATTTATGCTTGCGCAGCGTGCACCGCATCATCGCTCGGGAGCGCTTCGTAATGAAGATGGATTAACAACAAGAGTGGCGACGGGAGAAGGGTACTTGCGTCGCGTTCGTGCTCGAACGTAAACGTTCGGACAAAATCAATATATTTTGCGGCGCATTGGTGTATTGTGGGCAAATTGAAAACAAAAGAAAATTCTATTTTCTCCGCTTCGATTGCTTTAGTAGTGGAATCAATTTGTTTGATTAAAAATTTAATTAAAACTACAGCGAAACGAACTAACCGCCTCGGGAAAGCATTTAAGTGAACCAAATGGTCAATAAAATAGCACCCCCTGCTTCCTTTCGCGTGACTCTCCGTCCTCTCGTTTTAGCTTGGTTGGGAGTTGTTTGAAGAAAGATCCGTCCCGGTTGACTTTTTTCTCGCCAGCTTCTAAAAACATTTAACCTAAATGAAGCGTATCGCGATAAGGATCGAAGAAGGGCAGAAAAATTCATGATCCTTTTCCCGCGCGACCCGCTTCCCCGGTAGGCTTCAGCAGGAGGTTCTGAGATTTTCTCCCAAGAGAGAATACACATACAACTGATGACCGTAAAATCGGGCGCAAAAAAAGGGAAAAGGAAAACTTTAAAATCCGTGGTCACCCTCCTCGACCCTCGAGATGTGGCTTGAAATTAGGTTTTCCGAACACGGTGGCTTACGAAGGGCTAATAGTCGAGATAGCCTTTCCGGCCTCGCTCGTTCCCCCGTCTCGAGCCTTGAATCTGATAATAATTAACTTGCAACATATTTTCCCCGGAATATGTTTTCCAGGCTCACGCGACGCCTGTTGAATTTGGAAATAGAAAACGCTCGTGTTTCCGTATTGGGAAATTAAAACTAGATAGGGGGTAATAATAGTACGTACGCAGTTTTTTTTTCTCCATCCCTCTCCCAACGGAATCCGGGCTTGTTCCTGAGGGGAATTAGTTCCCTGGCAGAGAAGATAAAGATGCCATTCGTTCAGGAGGTCGACATACACGTTTTCCTCCTCTTCGGGGTGCAGGAAGGGAAAAAGGTTCCTCTTGAAAGTTGATCACCTTTTCGAGTGCTGGTTTCAATAGGTGAGCATACGCACTCACACACACACTCACACACATGGTAAGACATTGAAGAACCCAACAGTAAAGGTCGACTTCCGAGGGTCGCATCGCCTAATCAAGCACTAGACCTGGATTCAGTTGTAGATCGAGATGATCATGTTCTCAGCTTAGGAGAAATGAACAAAACATAAAAAGAAGGAAACCTCGAGAAAGATGTCTGAAACGTTGGAGAGCAATAATTCTGCTACAGTCGACCCGAAATATGTCCTCGACGGAAGAGAACGCCGGGAAGGAATAGGGAGGAGGGCCATCGCAGTGTTGTTTCGGGTTTTTTTTACACTTTTATGTGCATTTGTGCTATTGGAAGTCGTTTAAGGTTTTTCGAACATTCCCATCTCGCTTCGCAGGAAAGGGAAGACAAACCACCAATGCCACCAGCAAACAGGGACACACAACAATGGGGGCCTCAAAATTTGTTAGAATTCATTTTGGCGTTTAAAGTGGATGAAAAGAGACTCACAAAAGGCTCAGGTAGTGAGAAAGTATAGGCTTTCGACTTTTTGTGATTATTATTTGCGTTTGAATGAGGGAGGAATTGGAATGGAATAGAGGATCGCGCATCTCGGGCCATTGAGAAATCGTCGCTCGTCACACTCACAGTCGTCCTGTCTGGCTCGTTCCATCTCGTTTATCGCTTTGTTATGCCTCTCGTCTATTTCTTCGTCGTTCCCTTTCCGGGAAGGTGAAGCATGCGATACGGTTCTCGATGCTCCCTTTTTACCTGGCCTTTCTTTCTTTTTGTTCCCGGTGCGTGTATGCGAAAAGGTCCTTCGTGGCGCAGAAATTCCACCGCCACAGGCAGCTGCTGCTGCGTCTTGAAGTGGCCGCCGCTGCGCCGCTGCAAACGGTGACGGAACGCCACGGGATATCACTTCTTCGGCCTCGGGCAGGACTCACTCCGGAGGGCATATGATGATTTTCCTGTCGATGATGAAACGGCCTCCCTTAGCCCTTGGTGCAATGATCTCTAATTCTGAATGAATCTCTCCGTTCGGAGGAGTAGGAGTAGCGGCGTTGTCCTTTGACACGTCTTATCAGCTGCGTTTTCTTTTCTCTGGGGTTGGTGTGCTATGTGTGTGTATGCACGCGCGAAGGTGATCCGTCGATCAAGATCTTAAAGAGGATATAATGAGTATTGTATCGTCGAGTGGAGAAAAAGGTCGTTTGGCAAACGTCGTTACCCTACTCTTTGTTCGAGGGATTGTGCATGAAGATCATGTTGCCGATTTCGGGGATTATAATCTTTACACACCAACACACACACACACACACTCACACTAACCATTAAAACCTTCAGATAATGAGCTGTGGTAGGGCACCAAAATGTAGTCATATTTAATTCACCTTTTTATGACAATGTTTTGTATGATCTACAAAAAGAAAGTAGGACAAAAATCATTTCATTAGTAGTAAAAATAGCGATAGACCGAACACCGAAGCATTTCGTATGCCTGGTGACCTGGTATAACATTTTCTCGCGTAAAAGATTCTGCTGCAAATTGGAAACTTCACCTCGCTGAACGTTCTGGTTAAAATCCTTCTTGGAAGGATAAGGTAGAAATGGGTAACAATTTCAACATTCACCGCCTCCATTCGTGCAGAAGACTTTTTAGCTAGTTTCTTGGGATTAGCGGAAAATTTGAATCCCCCCCTCCGTCGACCTTTCTTTGTGCATCGCTGCGCTTCTCTACCCTTCAATAAGGTCATTCTCTAGCGTCGACGGAAATGAGACTTTTCATCTTTTCAACATCCGCTCCTGTTCCTCCCCCTCCCAACCCTAGCACTCTTCGGTTCGACGGTTCTCTCTACGTAGAGACGTGTAAATAGTAGACCGTAGCTATTAATAAATTAATTTAACCGAAATCGACTTCGTGGTATGGCGCGACGTGCTCCGAGCTTTTGCGAGAAAACTTGGTAGAAATCTATGACGCCACCCACCACCACCTCCATCATGACAAACCCACGGCTTCATTCGAACTCATTTACCTGCAAAGGAATTCGTCCTTCATTACGGCGTCACTCGAAAGGGCGCTCGAAAGGCGACAGCTAGAACTTGTAGATTAATCCGTGGTGCAAAGTATATTACTATTATAAGAAAAAAGACAGTCACATAGATTTGTACGACTGGAAAACATGAACGCCCTCGTTCGGGATACTTTCGAGGTTCGAGTAATGAATGGAGCAAAGTCAGAAGCGATTGCTCGACAGAAAATTGAGGTGAAAATAAAACGTACCGTAATACGGCATGCGCTCGCAATGGCGGATCCGTTTTGGATGTTAGGGAATATTAAAAATGAGCTGTGGACAGCAGAAAAATAAAACCGATACTAAGTTGGTTAGCTCGTCAGAGATGATGTGCATTTTGAGGGATACGGTGGCTTAAGATTTGTTAAAAAGGAGCTATTTATAAAATTTGTCAAATAAACTACCATAAAGCGGAGAACGAGGGCTAACAAGAGAGAAAGAGACTCAAAAAATTGTTCTTTTGAAGCGCAAATGGAAAAGAAAACGAGTTACGAAGTCGCAAACTGTTACTAAAAGAGAGAGAGAGAAAGAAAGTTCAAGGTTTTGCCAGGGGAAAAAGGATGATTTGTTTTGTGCATTTTTCAACTACCTAACGTTCGGAGTCCAGCTACTCGCGAAAGCCATCCGAGATTTGAGGAAAGTTCCGTTCAAAAAGTTCCAAATCTCGACCACCACAACTGAAAACGACAGTAGAAAGTGTGTTTTTCGGTTGCTCGAGAATGACTGTATTTATTGTGATCCCACGTTACGGAGTCGTGAAAGGAAGAATGTCGCGAAGGCGACGAGTAAAATTAAATAACATAACAGCATAAGCGGCTAATTGGAACAAAAATGATCATGGATCTGAATATTGCAAGAAAGTTAAGTGTCTATAACAAATGAGGGTTGGTAAAAATATGTAAGGGGCTTTAAACGAGTGCGAGCGTTGTAAATGAAAAGGAAATAACTAGTGAGAGGAAGCGATGTGGGGTGAGAAATTTTACTAAACTGCCTTGAAAATTTTACTACGGCCCGACGTTGTGGGGCAAACCCTGCGCGCGAATGCATTCAAGAATGTACACACAACCACCACATATAAAAATAGATATTTAAAGGGGCGCGTTATTAAAACTGGTAAAGGAAAATACACACCACACGATGACGGTGTGTAAGCACTTGCATAAAACCATGGTTGCAGATGCACAGACGCATAAATAATGAAGAAATCTCAAACACGGTGGCCACACACGAGCGAAAGATAAAACGGTGTAAAACCGGGTTGATGTTGTAAAAAGTGAGTAGAAGAAAGTAAAACTAACACAATTCGAAAGAAAGTAAAAACAAAGCATTGGCTACGCATGTTGAATGTGTAATAAAGCAGGCTAAAAACTAAAACAAACAGCATTAAAAACGCTGAATGTGCGCCCGGTGAAATGCGGGGTTTGGGCGCAAACAAACAAACATAAACTAATGATGGATGTGGAATGTTCGTTTTGTCTTTTTATACACGATGCACAGTGTACGAACATAATAACTGGCTGGGAAGGAGCGGCCATGGAAAAGCAAGCGAGAAAGCAAAGAGGACACTCTCAGCTGGGTGTTTTCCTTTCTTCCGAGAATTTGAAGACCTTCACGGGATGGTCTTTGAAGCATGAGTTTCTTCGAAGCCCCGTTAAGCGTGCGTTGTGTGCAATTTGTTTTGTGTGGGCAAAGGAGATGGGAAAGAAGAGTGTTGGAAAGTTTCATGTACCGAAAACGGTTAAAGTAATGCTTAAATGCGTGTATAAAGAGTAAAAACCCATAGGTGTGTAAGATGAAATGTGTTGTAGGGAAATAAGTTTTGCTGTCCACACTCGTTCTATTCTTGATACGAATTGAATGAGAAAAGTTGAAAAAGATAAACGAAAAAACTGCATGGCGAGGATAAGTAACTTATAGTAGTATAAAAGACACGAAAACACGAGGGCAAAACGCACCTTAGGAATACGAATTCAAAGCGTGAGAATGCAAAAAAGACGCTGGCGGTAAGAAGTTGCACTTTTCTGCGCGGATTGGAAAGCAAACATCGCGTAGAATGGAGATAAACCATGTTTACACATAAAACTAGCAAAAACAAACTAAACGAAAACGAATAGAACCAGCGTGGGTTGAAAGGGCGAGGGCCAAGTAGTTGGATGTTGTGGTGGAAGTAGAAACAGATAAACCAGATATCTCCAGTCCGTCATGATTTTCCGTCTAGACACGGAAGCACATAATACATGTGAGTGTAAGCCGATATTAAAGGAATGCAAATCTGCGTGCATGTGTGATAAAAGTGTACGATCGTGAGGTGGAACATGGGTAGATTGTACTGTAGTGTGTGCGAACGAGAGAGCGAGTGAGTGTGTGAAAAACCAACGAGAAAGGTTAAAAATATGTTGTATAAAGTATAAAACACAGAAACCGAACGAAGTAATTAAAAAGAAAATCGAAAAAAAACTAGAAGGTGAAAATGAAATAAAATACTAAAATAAAAAGAAAAGAAAAAACTGTATGAAAAAAACGGAGGATCGAGTAAATGACTAATACTGTGAACGATATAAAACGGAACAAAAAAAACACATAAAATACAGTTGAGCCCCAACAAGCAACATCAGCATCCCCCATGCAAACCAAACAAACCAAAATAAAACTGTGAAAGGTTGGAAGCGTGGTTTGAAGAGTGAAAGAGATCTAGTAGCAGTGAACAAACATTTAGCCATTGCCCAGTAAGCAAAGCAAACACACATAAACCATAAAAATGCAATAGTTACAGCGAAAAGGGCGAAAGCTCTATACAAACCGAACCGAACAAATAGCAAGCAACCAAATAGAATCACAACATAACAAACAAAGCAAACAAGTAAAAAAACAATAGTACAGGAAGTATACACAATGATTGCAACCAATACCAACCCCATCCAATGTCAACAGCAGCATCAAATCTCTTTGCAAGTACAACAAACCAGAAGAGAGCGCAAAACGAAAACATCGAAAAGGGAAAAGTTGTGCATCCGTGTTCACTGCAACACAAGCAAACAATCGAATTCCATACACATGCTAAAACACCCATAGAGAACGGACCGTCACGATTAAAGTGCGGGAACCGGTGCAGCATAAACAGATAATTATCAAACACACATCCGTAAATACCAACCATACAACCAACCAACCAACCAACACCCAGCAATAGAAACAGAATCTGAAAACACTGGAGAATAATGGATAAATGCCGCTAACATAAGCCAACCACACACAGATCTCGAAAACTGCATTGAAAAAGTGAGACAGAGAGAGAAGAGATAGCGAAGCGAAAAGTGAAAATAAAATGGACAACACAGACCCTCGTCTCCCCATCATTATATTTCCCAGCAGCAAACATGAAAACGACAAAACCCTTGTGAGATGAACAACCTGCAGAAATAAACAGTTTTATCGTAAAAAAAGTCAAATAAAAATTAGATCCCTCATGTTGTTATTTTTTGCTATAGCCGAAGGTTTGTTTTTGAGTTTTGTTTTCCCTCCGACCACCACGGAATTGGATCCGATAATGCTTTCGAAGAGAGTGTTTATGTTGTCCCCCTCCGTCGGTGTCCGCCGCAACATAAAACACCTTCTCCGAAGACGCCGCCGACGACGCCACGCACATAATTTGTTCACTTCCGGTTCCAGCGCGCCGATCAAGACGCGATATGATAGCCACGACGATGGAGACGATTGATTTCGCGGAAAAAGGCAACGGTTATTTCTCGTCTGCGCGAGAGAACGTGTGTTCTGAGTTTATGCTTTCCGTTCCGTTCGAATCCGTATTTAGTCTTATGTTTTGTTTTGTCCGGGGTATGCCTAATGTTGATGTTGTTATCTCCTTGGTTCGATCGCCCTCCGACCGTTGCTTCTCTCTACTTTCACCCAATGGGTCGCTCGCGCTCGTTGGCGGCCTATCTTTTGCGTCAGTGTCGGATTCGATACGGTCCGCCGGTCGACTCTTGAGCAAGTAAGCTCGAAGTCGAAGTTCGGTCCGGTCCCAAAGGAATGATATCCTAAGAAAGTGTGTCTTCAGAAATTCGCTATCTGGCTTCTGGAGTTTTGGCTCGAGAAGGTGGGTATCATATTCATTAGCTTTTATGTTGCTAAACTTTGTGTTGTTTCACAAATAATAGTATCTCTACCGACGCTCGTCGATGCGATCTCGATGCAATCAGCTTACGTTAAAAGGTAAAGTTGGTTTGTTTGACGAACCATCCGTTGATGTTGTTTCCCCGTTTGTTCATGTTCGATATTTTTTCCTACACATTCCATACATGTTGATACGTTTGGTTTATTTCAGGCGCGATTCCATCGTTTATCCACTTACGTTTCCTCCTTCTCCTAACGTTGTCATTTTGCGGAGAGAGAGAGAGAGAGAGAGAGAGAACCGGCAACTTCACCGTCAGTAGCGTTTGACATTCGACACTCTAGAGACATGGACATTCACAGCGAATGGCACTTCAAAAAGTCCGCCCGTCCGCCACTCCCGGGGAAGCCTGCATCCCAGAAGTGCCGATGGTGTCTCTTAACCTCATAACCTCGTAACCTCGGAGTTGGTTAGTGGCGGCGGCTTACCTCCCGCCCGAAATATTCGCTCCCGGTGGTCGCCATTCCGGTTTCCGGCGTTTGGTCGCAGCCGAAATTGGCGTTTCATCCGTCCTGGTTATGGGCTCGGTTACACTCATTATTTATTTAACCGAACACCATCTCCGAGTCTTGATGACGCCGCCAAGGAAGGAAGAACGGGGGTTTGGTTGGTAAAGAGCGGGGCGAAGGGGATTTGGGATAGAATTTCACCTGACGGTAATGTTGTTTTCTACCGGAAAGGGGAAAAGCAAATCGATAATGGTCGAATTTAGGATAACAAACTTTTCCCTCTTTTTTTGCAACCGTTTCGGAATAATGATGATAGAATCATTTAGAAACTTTGACAATGGGACTTTTTCGTGGAGTAAAAACCATTTCCAAATCGTGACGAATATTGAATATCTGTGGCAGCATGCACTCGAGTGAAAGAGTGATAACGTAGCCTTTGTTTTAGTTCCAGCGAATCGCTTAACATTCCTTCGCGATGATGATCTTCGGGCACGCAAACTTGTTTGGAATGTGAAATGATTCAATTGTTTCAAGTCCGGGAATCCGGTTCCCATGGTTTCCCACATAAAAAAACTCTGCCCGTAGGCCAACAGGAAATGCATGTTTGCATCAATCACAATCACTCATCGTTCACCAGCAGGACCACGTGGATTTTAAGGGCAGGAGGGCCTCAACGAACGTGCATTTTGGGAATCGACAGAAAATCTTGACGAAATACCTTCGAGCCGCTCAACTTTTGATGCATCATCGACGCGGAGCGCGACGCGATGTGATTCATTTATTTTCAAGTAGCATGAGTCGCAAGTTTTTGGTTTTTCGGCTCGGAAGGGGGATTCGGTGGAAGCGATTTTCAGACCCGTTTCGTTCTGTTAAATGCCCGTTTGATGATGTTGACGCTGTTGACGTGAGTCATCGAAAACCGGGCGCGCACGTTTTCCGATCATGGCGTGCACGTGATTGATTGTCATTCTGATGACCGCATCGTCGTCGATTCCGAAGTGAATTAAATGATGAGAGAATAGTTTTACTCCTTTTTCACGCAGGAGAAAAAAACTATCAATTTATCACCGAGTGAAAAAAAAGATACAGTTCGTAGAACATGTCTTTAACCCTCATATAAATAAACACGGATGAATAAGATCCGTATTAACAGGGTTAATACGGCCAATCGCCAAAGAAAATGCGGGCCGCACATCGACACGGGACTAAGGAACCATTTTTCTCCGAACTTGAGCTAATTTAAATTTGTTTGTTTCTTCCTCTATCGTCGCCTAGGTGCAGTGTCCCGAAAATGGAAATCTCATCTGGAATTGTGTTGCATTTTGGACGACGACAATATGTAATTGGATCCGGTGTACAAATATAAACTTCTTCTTCCGGGAAATGCTGATTCCACCTGCGAATGAAAAGTCGCCCAGGTAAGTGCAGGATTTTATTTACTTAACCTTCACCGCCACCGTTGGTGTTAATGTGTATGTGCGGCGTTTGGAGCGGAAAAGTTACTCGAATTAGTTACACGCCAAGGCGGTTTTGAGCGGTTCCTTCCCTCTGTTTTCGGTCGTATCGTTTGAAGTTCTGCCTGTCGAACACATGCACAAGAAAAACAACGGCGTTGGCCGAATGGGAAAGTTTCGCAAACGGAACGCAGACAGAAGCTGCCTGGTAAAACTGGTGTTTGGATAAACTTTCCCAAAATGTGTCCCACAAGGTCTCGGATGGTTTAGCTTTTCTTGGGTTTGTGTGGCGAATCCGGTTCGATCGGTTAAGCCTAAGACTGCAATGCACGAAAGCTGTGCTTTTTAACAGCCCACTTGGGAAGGAACCTCACTGATCGCTCATTAGAAGTCCACCATTTCATTTTGTTCGAAGCCACGGTCTTGCAAGTCTTAGTGTGTCAAACGACACACACCCTCCCCGGTCGTTTGAGTGCAACTTAAGGGAATTATCATTGCTTCATCGCGTATGCGATTACCGATTTCCCGGGAAGCGCTCAACCACAATACGCGAGGAAAACCTCTTCCCTGCGGAAGGTGAATTCGTTCCGATTCGGATTTTATTCTGTCTTCGCTGTTTTGTCACCACACAGGTGGAGGAACATGACTGTATATGTTGGTGGGGGTGTGTTTTCCCTCAATCCGGATATGGGGCTTAAGGTGATTAAAATTAGACACATTTCGTGCATGTTTTCCCGTTGAGGGCTCGCAAAACACACGCAGGAAGAAACCGCGGGAAATTCGCCCACTTCCTAGGTGTTTGTGTGGCTAATTCGACCGACGCCCGGGGATACGGAAAATTTCGAAAATCCCACCACCCCTCCAGAAGGACGGGAAGAGGTAGGGAGGGAAGGATTTCGCGCTTTCGCTAATCGGCCAAAAACATTCCACTCCACTCGTAAACGCCGACGCCGAAATTGGGAAAAGCCTTGCTTCCCGATGGGGGGTGGCACGAGAAAAGAGGCCACGGAACGATCGCCACATGGCGCCGGTTCGCAGTTCAGTGCTCGGAAAAGTGGTATTAATTAGGTTAAAATAGGGAATTAGTAGGTACGCCTTGCTCTGGAGCACAGCAAAACAACACACATTCCCCGAACATCGAACGGCTCCGAGCTATTCGACTTTCTGTGGTCGCAGATCTGTTTGCATACACGCTACTTATTCCGGTATCTGCGTGTGTGCGTTGGGGGAGTGAAATAAACACTCACATGGTGAAAGGTATAGGCATGGACACCTTCTACCGTCTTTGACTTCACCTAGACCAGGGAAAAGGGCCAGCGCGCGCGTTTTGACGCCTTTTCGTCAGGTAAAACTCCAGGGAACTCCAGTACAAATAATACACACTAGGGTGCTACTACCAACACACACACACACACACATTCAGTGGCTTTCTAAGGCACCAAACCATGCGCAAGGCGAAGCTTGATTTAATTAAATTAATTTTCCGTTTCCAGGCCAGCGCAAAACCTTTCCCTGCAGCGAAAGCGTGAGCTTAGTGGTTAAAAGTGAGGTTAGAATTTCAACTACCCCTTCGCAACCGAGCCTCTACGCTAGAACCTTTCCACCACGGTGGGCTTTCCAAAACCTGGTGGGGAGGAGGGGGGGGAAAGCCCAACCATGCCAGAGTTGGGTTTTCCGGAACGCGTGAGCAAAATCACATTAAACGCAACGCTCGCCGAAGAGGAACAGTGGTGTGCGTACTGGCCATACGTTCGTTCCGGTGGGTATGTGTGTTTGTGTGCTTGTACGTGTGTCTCGTTTAATAGTTGCTCATCAGGCAGGTCCCGGAGCGGATCCGGTCCCGGCGTGTACGTGAACCGGAAGCGAGTAAAACCAAACCAAACAATACGCCCGGCAGGAAACTCGGGCGGAATTTTCCATCCTTATCCTCGGGCGGGTTCCTTCCCTCGCAGCTGCCCTTTTTTATGGACGATAATTATATATAATTTTCTAATAATCTTACCGTTACAACGTTACCGTTCCCCCCACCGCCGGGTTCTCGGATTCCGGACTGATCCTGTAATCCCGGTGTTTGTGTGTGGATGTACGCTGACACAGACTCAAGAAAACCTAACCTAAAGGATATCTGGACCTTCCTTTTTAGTTATCTCTACGGTTGCATCGGTCGGAGAAACCGGAGTCTTGGGAGTCCCGGGTCCATTTCATCCGTTGGTCGACGTCCCGGAAAGGGTACTAGCAGAAAGAGAGAATCCCCGTAAATAAGGGATCCACCGAGCGACCGTTTGCACAAACCTATAATTGTGGCCGGGCTAAATGGTCAGGCTAGAAAAGAGGCACTAATGCTAGCGCAAAGTAGACACACCTTTGCATAATATTACGTTTCGGGGCGTCCAACTGACATCCTTCCCAGGTGGGATCGGAAATGGACCCCGCGAGTGAGCGCTAGCTCAAGGTTTGAAGGCGTCCATTATAAAATAATAAAAAAATGGGCAGCTGACTGCCAACCTACCAACCAGACACACCTGTCAATTTCTCTCGGCAGTGTTTTGTGGTATGTATGGTTGTGTGTGATCAATTCTAGTAACTGTCAACCCAACCCACGGGACGAAAAGAAATCCAACGTCGAACCCAGGGCAAATCGCTCGTGAGGATAGGTGGGTGAGTAGGTCGAGGGAGTGGGGGAGGGTAGGGTGTTTCAGTTGTCAGTTTCCGTTCCAGTTTTTCCTCCTGCCTTTTTTGCTCCCATCGCTCATGCGGTGGAGTCGGAAAACGCGCTCCAGGGAAGAAACCCGTCAATCATACGCCGGAAAGCCGGTTTGTTCAGCATTTCCTCGGACCGATCGAATCGATGGCGGACACAACAAAGGACCACGACTAGAAGAGCGTGTGTGTGTGTATGTGTCTGTGGGTATGAAGTATAGTACGGTCTGAAGGAGGAGGAAGTGTCCGGGAAGCTGTCCTTACGAAATCGAAATTCAATTTCCCTCCCAAGCCAACGTTTCGATCGGTCGCTCTTTCGTCTTTGATGCGTGTTTCGATTTTTCCGACGAGAGAAAATATACTTGCACATGACAATGTGTTGGAGTGGCCCTATGTGTCCTGCGCGTTTTTGTGTGAATGTGTGCTTCAACGGTCGTTCCGGAGGTATTTGGAACAGTTTCCCAACAGGGTGTCCCAGTTTTCCATCCTGGAGCGGCCAATATTGATAGCTTTCTTTACATTTGAAGCAAACTCTGGATTAGAATTGGACTGACGCTTCCTGTTGTCTCGTTTCTTTATCCTTTGCGTTGCAAGTTCAAGTCCCCACTTCCCACACCCCCATTGACTCCTTATCATTCGATAAAGTGTCCAGCCGATAGTAAAGCACCAAGTTGGGGATTCAAGTCGAAAGAAAAAAAAGTGAAAAGAACCGGGATATCGACTGAAGACATCCAAAACGGTAATTTTTCGGCTTGGGTCAGATGCGTGGAGGAGAAGGACGAGGGGCGTTTGTGTTTGTGAATGCAACCGAAGGAAAATGGCTTCCGGAGGAATACATAAAACATCGGCCCCTGGTGTCCTTCCCACACCTCTTCCCTCGATGGAGAAATGGCATTCTCTTGTTCTCCGGGACCGTTCCGGCGCCAACCTTCCTCGACTTTCTTTCGTCCCTTCGTCCGATGGTCGTGTTTTTTTTATTTTCATTCGATCACTGCGTGAGTCCAGTCTGGAGACATCCCACTTGGAGCTTCACCCCCTCCTAAATGGCGAAGATTTTCTTCGGGCGAAGACTGATCGTTCGGTTGACAGAAGAATTCGAAAAGCTACGCCCTTCTGGCAAACCAGGGGAGGGAGGTTTGGGAACGGGAAAAGAAACAACAAAAAACCTCCGGAAAATAAAACAACCAATCCAAATTCCTC
Organism: Anopheles sinensis; assembly: GCA_000441895.2. Taxonomy (NCBI): domain Eukaryota; kingdom Metazoa; phylum Arthropoda; class Insecta; order Diptera; family Culicidae; genus Anopheles; species Anopheles sinensis. The sequence goes on from KE524999.1 coordinate 2,773,574, forward strand.
ACCCGGATCACTTGGATCTCCTGTTTCGGATCTTGAACTTTTCTTGGAACGTTTTGTTTTTCCCTTGCGCCTTTCTCTTCCGTTGGCCAATATTCCATTCCCCCGTTTGACGATCTATCCGATAAACAGACTCCGGTCAGGACGGAGTCGTTTGTTGTCCTGATTTCGGCCACCCCCTCTCATATTGCCTTTCACCTCCCCACCCGTTGCCCGAGTGGTCTGCTTTTTATTGCGCTTTTTACGGTATGTTAATATTATTTTATTCCACAGTAAGCACCTTATACGAGCGAGCGAACGAGCGACAACTACTCGGGCCGGCACGAGGTTGCTCGTTTTGCCTCTTCTCCTCCTTGCAAAGAATCCTGAATTGTCGCGTGCGCACACACTAAGGGCGCTCGGCAGTCTCGGATTGCGTCACAAATAAATGTACAAGGCAATAGCAAAAAGAGAGCCCAAAATCACTCGCCGGTCCAAGGGAAACACGAAAATCCGCAAATTCCTTTCGCATTCCGGCATTTCCGGCGGAAGTGGGTGGGAAGGGTCAGTGCCAGGGGTAAACGTGGCGTAGCCTGGCAACTCAGTCTCGGGGACGGAGGTTCGCGGTACCAGGCCGAAAGTCCAAAGCCGAAGCTCATTTCGGTGGCTTAACGATTTATCTTCCTGCCCTCAGTCACACGACACGACACGCTGCCACAACTCCAAGTTCCCGAAACGGTGGGAGTGTACATCACCTGGAAATTATCTTCCCTTCGGCCTGCTCCGAAAGAAACCGAGCAAGCGGCAGACCAAATCCGTGGCTTGACGCACCGGGAAAAAAGGACGTTTAAAGATTATTACGCTCTTACTACACGAAGAAGAACTTTCCTAAGGGGGAGCTTTTTTGCGACCGCTCGTCGGAACGTCTGAAGGATGATGATACCGAAGACTTCACTGCCTCATCACTGACACATCCGCTTGTCTCTCCCCTATCACCCCCTTTTTCCCACCCTCCGGGTTGGGTTAATTTACGACACTTCACCTTCCGCACTCGGGGATATGTTTTTTAGCCCGGCAGGAAACTCCCGAATCCCGAAGTAGAACGGTTTGATTGTTCTGTTGTGCCGTTTTTGCCCGTTTGCGCCAGAAGAAACGGTTCCATTTGTCAGCTGCTGCTGCCGAAAAACCCCGAGCGAGATCGTTAAAGGATTGAGTGTGATTTATTTAGTTTTTATTTCATTTCGCAGTCCGTGAGCTCCGCAACGCCGTTTTTCTGTGACGGATATGGTTTATGGGTTCTTGTGCCCTCCGGTTTCCCAGGTACTAATAAGGGGTTTATTTATGTGGTGGTGGGACGAGTTAGTTCCACACGGTGCAAGTGAAGGATAATAGCTGGTGTGCTTAATTTGATGCTCTCCTAAATGGGATCAGCTCTTGTCACTGCTTGTTGAGTATCATTGTGATGTGAAAAATTAGTTGTACAACATTGTCATTCCATAGCCTCAAAGTCGAGCCTGGTCTTTTAAGGAAGCTTTGTGATGAGTTATCGTTCAAATTCACTCCGGAAATGGTCGATAATCTTCAATGCCATAACTCGTAAACGGGTAACGGTAAAAAACTGTCAACCTGCATCACTTCTAACTCTCCGTTTTCATATTCACCCGCAACTGGTGAGTTGATGCACCACTTTCCAAGGCTAAACCTGACGTTGACAAGCCCGTCCCGAGCTGGATGACATAACATAATTTGTTGCCAGAGGAATCTTATTTTTGCATCATTATTAGTTTCGTCATGTCCGTGTCGCAGCCGACTCCTTCGATGGCTGTTGTTGTTGTTGTTGTTGCACGTAATCATAACGTGGACCACCGTTTCTTATGAGTCGATGTTTTTCGAGGTCACGCGCTGCCGTTTGGCGTCATTTGCATTCGTCGGTCTGCTTCTGGCGGGTGTTTATGATGTTTTCTTCGGTGCTCGCTGTTCGGGTGGCAATGATAAGGCTCCGAGGCTCGAGATCTCGCCTTTCGTAATCAGAATTTGACCAAGCGGTCGGTAAAAAGACGCTATTTGTCCGCCGTATCGTCGTGGCGACATTCTGTCTGTAACCGACCGAGGCTGATTGCTGATTGTAGTCGATGGGTCAGTAAAAACACGAGAAGCAAAAAACCTTCTCTTGTTAACATTTAATTTACGCTTAACTTTGATTAGAAATCCTTTCTTTTTGTGCTGCTAAACAAATCTTAGCTAGAGGCAAAAGATTAACTCACGTCATAAAAATACTTGTTGAAGAATTTTGTCCAATTCTGATCCGTTGTGTCCCATGTTTCTAGTAACTATTTACTGCCGTATCCAACCCCAATAGTGAAGGAAAGAGTACAGAACACTCCTTTCACAGGTCACAGTAAATGGCCAATCGATATCAGCACCATCTCGTCGATATGCCGTCGGTGTTTGGTTGCGAGCGGAAACCTGAACTGGACAAAGGATCTAGGACGTAAGCGACACACACAATTACCAATGGAGGAATGGCAAGCCAAAGCCGAACGAGGAATGGGGAAAATCCAAATACCCTAACAGGAACGCAAGTAGCGGCTCCTAAGGTAGTTTGCCATTTTTTTCCATTTTCCTCCCCGGTGCTAGATTATCGGACCGTTTTCCATATTTTCCCGCCACCTTCCTCATTCTCGAACCCAGCGTACGTTCGAAGAAATTTATTAATATTAGTTCGAACAAAACATTCCACAGCGTTTGGGTATACTGAAGGGAGGAAACGCTTAGGGTAGTTGGGTTGGTGACTCCCGCCGCCGAAGGTAGCCGTTCCAGCCGGGGAAAGTCGTGGTGGAAGGAATTGGCCGGTAAGGAATTTCCGACGCCCGGCGTGATTTCAATTTTTCCTGCATTTTCCCACATTTCACCCACACGCGCGCGCGGTACCTTGGCCTCCAGAAACCCCTTCTCACCACTGCTTCGCTTTCTTCCGGTCGATTGAGGATTCGATGGTTGACGCAGCTGAAGGGTTCGCTATCGGTATTTTTCGGAAGCCCGTTCACTGCCGGCACAAATGCCTTCTTGACTGGGCAACAAGCAATAACAAAACAATCATCGGTTTGCCTATTGTTTGGGGCAACACGAATACGAATAGGGCACAATAATAGTATCACTCACAAATACCGAAAACATACCCCAAGGGTGTGGGGTATTACAAAGGTTAGCAGCACTCGTTTTTATTTTTGTTCGCCATGCCTCGTTTAAGCAAGCAATTGCTGTTACAGTGTGCTCCAGATTTTGTAAGCAATCAAATTTCTTATTTTCACGAACGAAATTGTAGTTTTGTGTTCTGTTACATTAATTTTAACGAGTTCACATTAATCTAGAAACAATCAAGGTAAAAATACAAGCATTTGTCTGTCACTTGCCAATTTAATGCTTTAACTTTAAGTGGGGATCTTTCTTTAGGTCTTTTCTACTTTTACGGCGTTTTAACGGCGCTTTGCGCTGAATTTTTGTGTGGATCGAATAGACTTGTAAGGCTTATTATTTTTTATATGATTCATTTAAGCGATCTAAACTAACATTATCAAATTCAGTAGAATCTAGAAAAGATTTTTATCTTTTCCTTCCTCTTAAATGGTTGTTGATTTAAAGAAACATGAGATAATCTTATTACTTATACATTTAATAAAATTGAATCTTTTCTTTGTGTTTATGTTCAAATAATTTCATAGTAAATGAAGTGCACCTTTGGAATTGCTACATCACTTAACATGCACCTTGCATGAAATGTTTTCCCCTTTGGGGCAAGATCGTGGTGAAAAGCAAAGACTACTGTACAACGAATTCCCAACCATCCCTTGCCTGCCTGCCTGGTAGATGTCGGCTTAAAGGTGAGGGTAGACCCAGGGAAGAAGGGAGGGCCGATGATTGGAGTCGCTCGGGAGCATAAGCTTGAGAATACGAGAACGAACAAACGAACCGAGCCGCCCGGCTTGAACGTTCTTCGCATGTTTGGTAGCAATTGAAGCAATAATAAGGTAGAAATATGTTTCTATCGAACCACGGCCAAACCACCCGAGGGCAGTAAGCATTGTGCAAAAGGCACCTCAGGACACCCACCTCACACACACACACCCGTTTCCCACCCTTGCATTACCAAACCGCAGCATTATGAGCGTGTGTTTATGATTTGTGGTAACGAGTACTCTTCTTTCCCTCCAGCCGAATCAGCCCCCGAAACCTTATCTGGTTGATCGTCATTCCCGAAAAAAAGTCTGTGTGTGATAAAGAGGAAAAGAGGGAGAGACTGAAAGAAATCATCGCGGCATCGTGATCGTGATTGGAATGTAAGTCATCGTAATGTGGAGTGCCGCCACTGTCCGTCACGAACCTTCCGACCTCGCGGGGGAGTGCATTGGCGCCTTGGTCCAAGTTTGGCGTTCTGCTGAAAACAAACGCGGCCCAAAGTGCTGCAGGAAAGCAAAGCTCCCTCCACCCTACCCCTAAAACTAAACCATTAGAACGAACCAAAACCGAACGCAGAAGTCGATGGAAGACAGTTCAGACCGGAGAAGTCACCAAGTGGCGGTCGACTCCGAAGCGAGCAGAACAGAACCAGCCTGCATTCAAATGAGGCAATGGTTCGCCCTCCTCGCCCGGGGAGAGTGTAATGGAACTTCCGGGATATGTTTCATTGCGCCACGATCATTCCGAGCCGTTCGTTTTCCATTTCATCCATCGTCGAGCTAAGGCGAGTCGGCGTTTGTCGGCGGCGTTGGTGTGGATGTTGTCGCCACCGAAACGAGAGTCACACGACAAAAAGGCAAGGCGAAGAATCCGTGCTTCGTTAACGGCGTACCAAAACAACACGTTGTCGTCACCGTTCACCGGACGCCAGTGCCACCTTTCGCCGGTCGCACGGATTCGCCCAGTAGGATCATAAAGAAAAGCCACCTTCCTGAAGTCTAACCGATTCCGGGTGCTTTTTCTACCGTTTATTTTTTTTTTGGTGGCAATTTCCATACAATCCGTGCCCACGTTGACTCACTCGGTTCCCGGAGAAAGGGGGCTTTCCGACCAATGGGAAAATCGTATTCGAGGATGGAATCGAAAGTCGGGAAACCGAAAATGAAATTCAATCAACCAGCTCACGCACGCACGCACGTACCGCCATTCGTGGATGATGATAATACCGGCACCACCACAAAAATCGGACTGCGCGGCCAAAAGGGGGGTATGGGGAGGGAGAGGGGGGAGGGGAAGGATTGAATCCAAAGCGAGAGAGTGCGAGGGGTCACATAATTGTGACCATTAGTATGCAATCTCCGAGCCGTAGGAGTGATGATTAGATATGTTGTCCCGAAACCGGTCCGTTTCCTTTTTATTTGCCTTTGCACTGACTCTCTTCAAGGATCGCAAGTAAAGCGGTGTGGAGCAGTTGAGGGAGGGGGACCATTTCGTGATTGTCCTTTAGCGATAATGGTGGGAATAAGGGGCTGTTTTTTCGGGGATCGAAGGCTGGTCATGTGCCGACCGTAATCATCATCGAAAGAAGGCCTCTTACTCGAACAATATTGTTCCTGCGAACTGCGGCTGTAAGAGCATTCTAATGAGGGCTTTGCTTTTTTACTGATAGAATTATTTTCCTTTCAATTAGTGGCCGCTCATTTGATTGCCAATTGGAGGAAGGAAGGAGGATTTACATTGATCGCAACTTGTGTGTGTAAGACCTTTTGTAAGCTCATCAAAACATAATCTGCGACTCAATTTATGCTAAGCGATGGATTTTGCCTGAGATATAGTGGATTATTTTTGTTTTTCCTGCCGATCCCTGCATGATGATTAATTACTTATTTATGTCAATCCTCCGGCCAAGAAAGTTTTCCCCTTTTGCAAATGAGCGAACCCAACGGGACCGTACTCAATTTCCTCCAAAGTCCTAAAGATATCGGTCGGTATTGGTTGTTCGCTGCGGAAGTTATAAAATAGTTTTCGAAATAATGACTCCATCCCGATCGGCCATGTTCATTCCTCGGTTTGCTCGGCTCAGTGGGTCATAAATTGCACAACTTACCTGTTCCGGTGTGGTTCGCGATGGCAATGAGTCAAACTATTCCCGAAGCGGAAGCCAAAAAATATAGCGAGAGAACAAAATTGGCTAGCGGAAGGGAAAAGAATAAAAGGTCCTATCTCGGAGACGTCTTTCCCGGCACAGGAAAGACGAAACAAACCGGAAAAGGAAACCTTTCATTCCGGTGCTTCCTTGGACACTTTGGTTTTGATTTTTTATTTTTGTTTTTGGCTTGTTCTTCTTGGTTATCATAAAATTCGTCCTCATTCCACACGAACAGGTTAATTTCGAGTCATTTAGAAACTTTCCCCCGTCATTAAACTGGCGGTGGAAAAGCGAGGATCGGGGCATGTGGAAGTGAGCAGGGAACAAAGCCTGATCGGCGAGAAATTGGAGCAACATTTACAGCTCACCGGTTTCCACGGGACGGGTAATGAACACCCAATACCGGCAGGGATAATGAAGGAGGCCAAAGTTTGTTACAAAATTCCCCTCCAATAAAATATCTCGACGCGCGCTTGCATTTTCCGGCAAGGAAATAAAATACCATTGTGAGTAATGGAGAAGGAAAAAGTGAATCGGAAACGCAATTGTTTTTCCTACGAACGAATAAATATTCGTTTCCCACTTTTCTCCCATTGTGTTGGCTTGAGATGAAGGTGTTGTTGGAGGATGCATTTTCCGAATCGTGACAGCGAACCAGGAAGCATCCTTATCCCCTATTTCGAGATGCGGGGCGGGTTTTGGCAAGAATGCATAAAACTTTTCCTATTTATAAATCGTTAACATCATATTTCAAAACAGATCGACTGCACGGCGGTAAAACGGTATCGTTGCTGTTTGTCTGAGAAGGGGGATTTTCCCGGTTTTCCTTGCCAGAAAAACCAAGCTGCAATCTGGTGTTTTGCATCGTGCCCGTGGTCGTCGCTTTGCGAATTGCAACTTTTAATTATGTTGTGTAAAGTTTTCCTGCTGTATTTCTTTGCAGTACCCAGCATACTCTCTCCAGTGGAAGGGGGTTTCCCATTTTCCATTCGATGATGATTCGATTCGGTTCCATCATCATCGTCGTCGTCGTCGTTCTGGTGAAAGTTTTTTGTGTATCTGTCTTTTTATTCCCATTTTGCCAGTTGCCGGGGTTTGTGTTGTTCTGTGATCTCCTTTTTTGTTATCTCCTTCCGCTTTCCCAAACGAAGTGAAGTGCCAGATGCTTCATCGATGCCTTCCACCTTCCTTTACAAAGTGTGGAGACGCCCCAAGCTCCACCTTTTGCTGCTGGTTATGGTTGGTGTTCAATTTTGTAAATTTCGACTCAGAATATTTCAAATGCTCCGTCGTCTGCGTCGGCTGAAGAGAGAGATAGATCGGCCTTTCCTCCTTGTACAACACTGCGGACCAATTAAACGAACCAATACGACCGAGGGTGTTGGAAAAACTGTGTGGCGAGGATGAAAGATCTATGTGTTGCCCGGTTCTCGGAAATTGTTCGATCGAAAAAGGGAAATGTACGCTTGCTGCAATTTGTTTGCGTTGATTGGTGGAGTTCAGCATAAAAAGACAATTTGCTCGACATGCGAAAAAATGTATTGTAAATTCTAGGTAACGAAGGAATTAGAAATGCATGCAAAAGGTTTTAATAAAAAAAACCTAATTATAATCACACAACATCACATTATATTTAAAAGTCATAAAAAAATCTTTCTTACCAACATGATACTGTAGTAAAGCCTGTAGTAGCTATTAAATTAATACTGCAAAATGAGATTGTCCATGAAAATAGAAACGCTTATAATGACACTCGTTACTTTTGATCTTCTTGGGTAGATTTTACCGGGTGCAATTTTTTACTAGATTCCAGCCTAAACGTCCTACAAAAGCGTCCAAAGGACCAGACTCCACAGTTTGAAGTTGCGAAGAAAACCCGTTTTGATAGCGACGAGCCGACCAACCGTGGAGCGGGAAATTAATTTCATATCGCTCGACACGCTTTCCTCGCATTTTTTTTTTGCTGCGTTTACATCCGATGCACCGAATCAAAGCAAGGTAGGCGAAGGAGAATTGAGGAGCACATTTTTGGGTTCCTTAGGGTTCCTCACCAGTCCCAGTGTGGGGTTTCCCTCCCATTGTTTCGCAAGATAAATTCAAATAACGCCCCTGCGAAACGATACACACCACCCACCCAGACAAACATCACCACCCGAGATACCCTCCGCGAGGATCTCCACTTGGGAAGAGGCAGGGAATCCCTTCATGATTGCCTGAAGCGCGCGTACCTCAATCCGGTCGGAAGAAGAAGTAGTAGTAGTGCGCGGTGTTCGGTAGTAGTCGTAGTTGCCAAAGTGCAGTCGGTCTCGGAAACTTCTCTCCTTTCGGCCATTTTCCAACTTTCCCGCACCGGGGTGTCCCTGCCTCCCTCGAAAAGTCGTGAGGTTGGAGTATTTTGCCTCGAGTCCTGATGATGGTGGTTTTTTCGCTTGGCCGTACTTTTCTTCCCCCGGAAAACCTGCCGGGTGAAGTAGAACACTTACTTCCGGTGCGAGGTTCCGGTCGACCACGAGGGGGAAAGCGCGGTCGGTTGGTTCGATGCGGGTTGAAATGCCAAACTTTTATGCATCCACGAAGGCCCAAGCCGGTCTCCATGGTAACCATGAAAAAAGCGAACAGAGTCGAACGGAACGGAGTAGGCGTCACTCAGGAGTTTTGGAGTCGTCGGTAGAAGGTTCCGCAACCGGGAAAACGACATATTCTCCTCGTTCGGAGTTGTCCTAACGATCTTCATTGGTCCACCCCCGAACTCGATCCGGTATTTTTTCCCAACACCATGTCGCCATTTCGGAACATCGCTACAGGGTTCTGCTATTTTGTGGCCACCTCGAAGCCTCAGCCATATATCAGGAACGTCCAACCGGCGGGCTTTTCATATGAACGACGTACGTTTCGGTAATCATATTTGGAGGTACGGTACCCTCCATGGATGGCCATGGAATTCGTTCGGCACACGTTGCTCTTGTTCGGAAACTTTTGCCGGAAAATGTAACAGCTCCACAAAAAACCGCACTTTTTACAACACAGAAAGAAAAAACGGCATGTCGCAGGGACGCAGGAAGCTACCAAATCAGTTTCGGCGGGCGGGCCGTTTTCCATTCCGTCCGTACGTCGTTGGCTGGTTTATGTTTCCACTACAACAGGAGGATCCTTCCTGCAGAGATGCGGCTCGAAATAAAGTATTAAAGGATTGGCCCGCGAGGGTGGTGGGTGGAGGGGTGAGTCATAAAATATGGCATAATGAATAATGGGAGGCGAAAAAATATTTCGAATAATTTTCGAACCCATCCACCAGCTCCGTTCTCCAATCGCAATGCTGGGAGTTCTTTGCTAGTTTTTCGGATGGGAAAAACTACCCCTTTCTGAAATTGAAATAAAATGTAAAAAAACGAACCAGATGAAAATCAACTCGATCGTACAAATACCTCAAACGCGAAGCGTTCCGGAATCTACCGGTGGCTGGCCCAAACCCCCTTCGGTGTCCTTTTGCCGATAAATCCGATGCGCTAAAATGCCATTCCGATGGGACAAATTTTTCCATTTTTCCTCCACTCCGCGTTTTTTTGTTGTTCTTGCATGCGCCGGATATTGTCACCGGATGCTCGGGTGCTCGGCGTTGGGGGCCCGGATTTCACCACCCAAAGTGGGAGGATGATGGATTTGGATGGTTGATGGTGAAAATGTGCCATGCTCCGTTTTAGTAGGTTTTCCCCAACCTGCCAAAAATATTGCATTTCGTTTTTCTGTACGCAGTTCCGTGCGTTTTTCTTACCAACCAGCCCGAGCGACAAATACATTAGCGTCTGGTGGATTATTAGTTACATTTTCCAATTCCCCCCGACCCGAAATCCAAATTTTGCACGATGAATGCAACCGAATCAATGATGTCCACAAAAAAACACCGTTCCATGTTTCCAGCTTTTATTATTTCTGTCAACATACTGTTTTCCCAATCCCGTGCGGATTGTGCCGAGGGAAGATGAATGTTCGTGCAATTTCGGCCCGATCCGCACTGTTTTTCCTTCCTCGACTGTGTTTGCTTAATTGATACCGTTGGTCAAACAAATTAATAAAAGCTGGTGGATCAGCGCTTTTATTATGCAGATAGGTTGGTGAAAATGCTTTTAAAAGCCGACCTTATGCCGTATGGAAACCATATCTGGTGGGGGTTGGGTTTTGAGAGGATTATTTATAGCACAAAATAGACGAATCGTTCGCGGGAGGAATTAGTGTAATGCTTGTAATTGGGTTTGTAGACCACATTGCATCGAATGACCGATTCGAGAACTAAACAAGTCCAACGAGATTGCGATTGTCGATTATTTTTCTATTCAAACTAATTCCTGCCGTTAGCCTCATCAGTGTTCCTCCACTTCGTGTTTCCTCATTAACACCGTCCGATAATCCTTGGAATGAGGTCCTCAACGCACACATTACCATCGGCTAATCCTCATCCTGCAGCTCATTATTCCGAAGTCGAAATTCGTCGAAACCGTACTCCGCATGGCATTGGAATGGCTGTGTTTGCCTGGCTCCGCCCGATCTCTGCTTGTCATCCACCCACAGTGCGAGAGAGAGTCAACGTCAAAGGAGACCTTCGGAGACGTAAAACAAACACCCAAAGTGACTCATATTTACAAGCCCATTAACCGAAACCCACGACGCACCGAAGATCTGCAGCTGCAGCAGCAACGTACATAGGCGGTGCATTGTGCATTCTACCAGCGGGATGACGACCTTCTGTGACTTCTGCGGTTGCGACACAAGATCTGTTGCTGTTTCCGGCAAAACCAAAGAAAAAAAATGAGGAAAGGAAAAGGTCCATGATTTGATACGCATCAAGCTCAAGTGTAAGGCGCCACCCGCAGGGTGTCACATCACGGAGTCTACGGGGGTTGTGATTGCTTTTCGGTGGCGTAAGACGGCCTTCTTTCTTCGCAGTTTGGCAGATGTTCCTTGTCCGTTGTTTGGTGCGCTGGAAGGCCAGCTGTCTTCTCTCAAGAGCTGGTAGTCTAGGTGACATTCCAATAGGCATTCGATGTAGATGAAGTCCAAAAACTATTTGCGCCCATTAACATTCCCTCACCAACAGCTGGCCATTCTTCTCGCTTTGTTTTCCTCCCCGGTGATTGCCGCACTTTTCATGCCGGACTTTGCGGGTTTTGCAAGTAACGCTCGGCTTTGTAGTTTTGCAAGCCTTGGCTTGGCAGAGCGCTGGTCCGCTTCTTTTTCGCTACTTTCAGATCACTGTTTCGTGATCCAGACCGCGAACAGCAGCACCATCTGCCCTGTGGGACGAATTGGAATCGGATGGACGTACATTAAACCAGTGAATTGGCGCAAATGGATTTTCCATGAGATCTACCCGACGTCGCAATGGCAGCCGAGACGACGAATGCCAGAGATCCTCCCGGAATGTCGGAAAAGTAAACACTTGCCCATTCTCCCCCACGAATCGAAGCGGAACAAAGTGGCCGGTTTGTTGATTGTTTTAGTTTTGTTTTCTTCTCTCCATCTGGCTTTCGTTTCGTTTGCCAATTACCCGTTCCCCCGTTCCCAGTTCGCCGTCGTTGCTAGTTTGGTAAGAGTTGTTTTATGCTGTAAGCTTTTTTGTCCATGCTTTAACAAGTTTGATTCACTTCTAATAGACATTAAATGGTTCGAATCAAAATCCGCTTTTCTCGGACGCGTTTTTTACTCCACATACTTACTCCAAGCATCATGTGCGGCATTCCCCATTTTTCCCAGTAATTGCTATTTATATACCTACTTATTTGTACAACCTACAACGACGACGGGTCGTGGCTTATTCCCGAATATGGATGGTGGTAAGGTCAGTTATTCATTTTTTCTCATCCGTTGGCTAAAATTTCAAGGTTTAGCTAATGGACGTGAACGATCCAGGTTGAAGATGGGAAGCAACAATAACAACAGGCAGAACGGGGTCCGGGAAGACAATCGCTTGACATACACCTTGGCGGAAAGGGTCTAGGGAAGACGAGGCCATTCCGCTCGCAATAGAAGCAGCATTAAGTGGTCCAGGTGTCTGCTGCGGGTTCCTCACCACGCGGCGCTTCAAACCTCCCGAGAGACGTGGATAAAGATAGGAGGGAAAGGAGGTAAAAAGGTTTTTAAACTATTTACTCAGCAATTTTCGTTCGCTTAAGCTCGAGAGAAGTGTATTTTGATATTCTCGAAGTGCGTTCGATTGTTTGCGTTTCGGAGTTTGTGAAGTGCAGTTTGCTTCGTGAACATCCCGGGACGGGATATGAGTATGTGTCTGTGTGTGTCTGTCTGTTCATTCCTTTTCCTTCTCACCCCCTTCCCTCAGTCCCGGGCCATTGGAAGCAGGATGTTTTTCTTTCCTTTCCAAACTCCCTATGCCCAGATCTCGGAGGCGCTCCACTTTGTTCTTGTTACTGTTGGAAAGTGCGCAGGAAATGAAAATAGAACAGAACTCACCCAACGGACTGGTGGAAATATGGTGGCCGGTATTGTATTCTTGCTCCTCTCCCACCCTTCCCTTGGTGGTGCTTTTCCTTTCGCCACTTCATTCGGAAGGGACGAAAAAGAAAGCACTTGCCCTGAAACTTCCCGCTAGCTGTTGTGTTATCCTAGCGGATTATAATTCTTTCCATCAAAATGTGCTGTGCCAAGTGGCTGTGGCCCCCTTCCTGTTTGGATGTTTTTCCATTTCCATTGGCACAATAAGTAACACCACAACTTACGATCTCTAACATCTCATCGTTGTCAGTTTTCTGTCATTGTGCTTCTCTATTTTTCGTTTTTCTAATTTTGAAAACTTTGTATACTTCAAGTCTTTGCCATCGCCAATAAGCTCGCGAACCCTTCCGGTGCTGCAGTCCGGGTGGAAAGGGTGGTTGCAGTAAAAATAAAAATTTCATAAACCATCAAAGCATTAAGCATAAATGACGCCGCTCGGATGCATACATTACACAGCCATTGTTCGTCGGCGGGGTTTCAAGCGACGGACATGATGCGTTATAAGCGGCGAGAAGGAGGAGGAAAACCCGGCATGGAGGGTCCGAATGGATTTTTGGGCGTCCTTTCACAAAGCATAACCTCACGTTCGCGCTTCGCTGAAGCGTTCGCGATTTACGACGTGCGATACCCGCGAGCCGAAATTGCCACCACGATGCTGGTGTTTTCCCTTATATAGTTTATTTTATCCGGGCCTTACCACGGCTCCAAGCATTCGCCTTTCGCCAGATTTTGGAACGTGCATAGAAATTGCTCCTCCTGCACGTGGTCGCTTTCCAAGACAAAGAACTTCTGGCCCGAGCGTGGGGAGGCCAGAATTCGCGCCCGATGGCGCACCCAACCGCCCGGATGGAGGCCAATTTTTTCGAGTGCCACGTCCACGATGATGTGCCGGCTCGCCTAGGGCTGCCGGTTAGAGATCGTTCGGTCGAACACGATTCGGGGAGACAAGGAGGGTGAAGGGGCAAAATAAAAACATCAGACCTACAATTTTCACTGACCAGAAGAAATCGCTACTCTGAAAGGGTCGAAAAGAAAGCCACCATGGACGCGCATGAAAAACCGTCCATCTGATGGGGGAGCAGCGGGCGAAGCTGAAAAACATTGCTCCGTGACGGGCTTTGGGTGGTGAGAGTCTTTTTTTTGCGAATTGTAAAATGCCATTTTTACATCCTCTCTGTAAAGCTGAAGAGTGGGCTGAAATTTAAAACCGGAAGAGCATCACGTCGTCAGGACGAAACCAACCGATAATAAATGCTAACGCTTCGAAGGATATAATTTGCCCGCCCGAGAGGCAATGATGGGAAGCATTTTTAGTGAATATTATTTTCGTCGTTTTTATTCAATTTCCAACCAGTCGGTTTTACATAAAACATTCCATAAAAATATGTCAGTACTGCGGCTTCTAATAATCTGCCTTTAAACGAGCCTCTTTCACCCTATTTCCAATGCTTAATCAATGCCAATGTATTAAATGTGACAGTTTTTGAAGATTTTGGAAATATTCTTGACACTTCTGAAAACTTTTCAGAGTGGTAATAATTTCCTCGTATAACTGTTGGTTAAAAGCGGATTTCCCTACCCGAACTTCGAATAGCACCTGTCAAATTAAGAACCAACGTTCGTGAGCGGAGCACGAAAACGAGTTGAGGTTTATGTCCTGCCAAAACGGCTTTACCCGGTCCAATTGGCATCAAACGGCTCCGCGATGATTGACGCGGATGGGCTGAAGGAAAAGGTGTTTATAAATTAAGCTTAGTGGTACGCACGAATACCACCACCACCTCCGGTTTTTACCACCTTATTGGGTAAAATTATTTCACAATTAAAATACACACTCACACCTTTACGACTCTGCCGAGATTTGGCCGGATTGGCGTGTTGAGGAGTGCAGCGCATAGCATGTGCATAGTAATGGCACGGCAGCTTTCGGGATTGCGTGAAGACTTCCAGGGGGAGGGCTTCACCTTTTATTGATCGTAAAGCGGGCAGAAGGTTATAGAATTTATGATTTTACGAGCACCAAGTCGACTCCGGGCCCCTCATTTAGCTCTAGAACACGGCTAAAGGTGACGTTCTAGGAGTTGGATGAAATAAAAAAGCCCAAATCCCATCCTCCACCAGAACAGAATCGTCTCGTGAGGCACCTAGTCTGGCGTGGAGGACGATTAAAATCAGGTTATACAGCACGAGACTTGTCGGCCCAGGACTTGTGTCCACTTGTGGGCTTGTGTGCCATAAACCGCAAATTGTCTTCGGCCGAGAGGGGTGAGTCTGGAAAATCATTTAGTTAGCGGCTAGTTCCGGGCAGGGGGTGGCAACGGGAAAAATTGGGAAAATTGAAGTATCCTATCAAACCATTAGCCAAATCATAATTTCAACCAGTTTACGATTTTGACACGTTCTTAACGGCGCTAGCGGGGTGACTCAAATCTTATTTCTTTTGTCCTTTTTTTGAAATTATTCTTTGTAGCATTCGGTTCCTCGGTTTTTGTCTTTTCCCCGAGTTTCTTGTGCAATAAATACCCTCCAACCTGGAAAGAAATAAAGAGGTTTCTATTATCTTTCCAACGCATGGAAAGATGTCGATCATCGGGGAGTGTATTATGTTGGGAGTAGCATAAGTTGTACGAATTCTTCCCCGATCTCCTTTTTTCCCTATTTCGACGGCACGCGCAGCAAGTGAATCCCCTTTGCGCCACCTAAGAAAGCCCCATAGGTGATGGTGGCCTCACTTATACCACGAAGAGCGAAGGCAGAACCCTAAGCTTCCAACTAAGAGATGTGATGGTCATGATGATGTTTATGATTTTATGAGCTCACATGCGATGCTCGGTGCGCCGTGTTCTTCGAGCGAATGGAGGCGAACGTAAGGAACGTGAAGAGAGGGGGCCGAGAGAACATTAGGAAAGTGATCCCAATTTAGCGCTTACCGTAGTTGGGTAGCAGCCCGCGTTTGTTGTTTCGGAATGGGGAGCGCGTTTTTATGGCGTTAAGTTTATGCTACCCTCCCGGAGCCGATTTGTTATGTTCCGCCCGGTAATGAGCGGCATCCAGCCTTCCTCCGTCCCTTCCGCATTGCCGCACGGGGCAGGAAACGGACCGCAGTATGCTGATGCTGCAGCTGATGGTTAGAGGCCCTCGTTTCCCCCGTTCCATCCCGACCTGAAGGCTTTTTCGGGAGTCCATTCCTCGGGGCCAGATGCAGATGTGTGTTTTGTAAATTCTTGATTAATTATACCTTGTTGCTTGAATGTGTTTTTACATTTCGGTAAACATTTTAACTCTTTTCCTACTCTTCCCCGGGCGTCCCACTCCTCGATCACTAAAGGCGACTACATTCCGGTGATCGTTTCAAGGAAGATGGATTTCATAAAACTACCCCAACCTTCCACCCCCATACTCACGGTTCGGATCTCGTCCGGTGCCTTACGTTGCCCGTCCAATTATTTTTCTGTGTAATTATTTATTTGGAAATCGCTTTCAGCTAGCTCATCTTTCGAAACCGCTAGCCGTCTGTTTTATTCGTTGGCCTTTTTGGGAAGCATATATACATATTTTTTGTTTATAAACTTGGGCCACCGTCCCTTGGTAGGGAAAACGAAAAGGAAGAAGAAGTAAAAGAACTCCACATCCGTAACGGACTTTGCGTCCGGGAAAAATCGTTCCGATAAAAGACTGCAACCAGCTAACCGGCAGTCCGTCCGGAATGGCCATGTTTATTCGTCCACCATTTTCCCTTTTCCGAATTTCTCCTCCCGTCAAGGGAAGAGAGGGCTCGCTTCATAAAATATTCGTTGATCGTTTTAAATCATCTGTTCTGTGCTGCCTCAGGTTCGGAGGCATTATTAACCTAAGCCCGTGTTTTGTGTATGTGCATTAGACTACTCTAAACACTCGGATGGTGCCGTCTTCGAGTTACACAACTTATGCTCGATAGTGGCGCTGACTGCGTTTTTCCCTCTCTTTATCCGAGGGCGGTGTTTCATTTATCACTTCAGAAGGGAAACACTTTTCCATTCTGGGAAGATCAGAAAGTGTTGGTCCCGAGCGCGGGGAAAGTGGAGGTGTTGAATTTAAGTTTTTCAAAACATGCACCCATGTACCGTGTTTAAAAGTTCTTTCATTTTATCGTCGGTAAATATTGACTCAACGGATATGGGGTAAGTAATCAAAATAATTTTATTCCACGTTTGTTTATTGTGCAAAGCTTGGATTTTCGGATGATAATTTCTTCGAAAAAGACCGTTCCCTATGTTCAACATTCTTTTCGTTCCGATGATCAATCGGAATTTCAAAATTCAGGTCAATTTTCATTGTGAGAACATTCATTTACCAAAAACGCTCGGTGGCAAAAGCAGCAGAACAAATGCCTTAAAACACTTTTCCCGACGTTCGATGTTATCCTTCTTCGAACCATTTAGCAGCGTTCCGTCGAGCGGCAAAGTTTTAATGCCACGCTAGATTAAATCCGCGTTGAGCTCGAAAGGATCATCATCGATTACCCTCAACTTTGTATCATTAAATGGTTCCATTGCTGTGAAAGCGGTCGCTCTCGAAACTTTTCGAACCTTTTCCCACTCGTCGGAGGGAAGTGGTGGAGTTTGGATGGGTGCGCCGAGTAAGGGTGGGTATATGTCTGCTGCCTCATTATAACCCATCATTCTCACGCATCCACTATCGATACTGGAATAATTTTTCATTCCACTCGATAAGCGTCGCGTTGCAGTTGAAATGACCGCTCGATCAAAAACCCGCCCCGGACCCGACGATTCAATATGATGATGCAACTTTTCTCATCCCCTCGCCGCCTCCTTTCCTACACTTTTCCCACCCCACCACCAGAAGGACGTTGACGCTGAAAGTTGTTCCTATTTGGAATCGGTATGCGTTCGGTTAAAGTCCGGCAAAAGTCATCCAACTTTGACCTCAATCCTGGGGAGGCGGGTGAGGGTTTTGGAGGGAAGGATGCCTGGTACCCGGCAGTTCGAAAACTGTCACTTCCGCCCCACTTGCGGTCGGTGGTTGACCCTTCGAGACCGCTCCCTTTCTCTCTCTCTCCCTTCATGTGATCCTATTTGTTTCCCAACGTTTGAAAACAGGCAGAAGCAGTTTTCAAACTGATGATGCTTCCCTCGGTGCATTGCCTGCACATTGTCCTTTGAGGACTCCCTGGGTAGTTCGTTGGGTGGTTGGTGGGGTGGTGTAAGAACCGCGAGTCCCGGTAGGATTCACACCGGTTGTGCAGGAGCATTTTTCGGGGAGCGAAAATTCATGCATTATTAATCCGATTATAATGATACCGAATTTCGTGGTCGAGGTTGCGGCTATGACCTCTCCACACAACAGAGCGAGAGAGGGAGAGAGAGATAGAGATAGAGAAAGAGAGAGATATGAAGGGGGAGGGGGGGGGGGAGAAGGTGATAAAAAGAGAGAACCCTTGCGCTTAAGAAGGGTATGAAGAAAGGAGTTTTGGTTAAAACGGAACCGGCCGCAGAAGGATGATGCAAATTTCAATCACATTTGATGTACCCTTGCTTTTTCGTTGCTTTTTTGGTATACTTCATTTTCTGCCAAACCGTGACACTCACGGGATCAGCAGATTTCTTTTTTTCTCATGCGGTACTTAAACGTTGACCCGCTGCAGCATTGTTATCCTCTTTAAATACGGATTTACCGGTTCCCGGAAAGAAAGCCCGCTCGTTAAATATTTTAAACTTAAACTGCTTATGTTCGGCACGCCGAGGAACGCTGGGTCACCTGCCAATTTAATATTGATCCTGAAGGCAGAGGACTCCAACATGGCTTTGACGATGACGATGGTGTTGCTGCTTACAGGACTCTCGCACAAGAACGGAACCCGAGCCTGTCATCGACCGTAATGTCTTATGCTTGCTGCAAATCGGCACCGTAAACCGTGCGCCCTGTTTGCGAACCGGTTGCGGTCAGCAGAAAAGAAGACAGAAAAGGCGAGCATAAGAAAGTATCATCAAGTACGTCCCATCCTTTTAAAATACCCTCGCGGATTTCACCGACTTACGGTGCTACATTTAAATTGCAGCCTGACTCCCGAGGCAAACCCGAGTTGGAGAATTGCATTCGATGGGAAGTTCTCGATTGTCGGTTCCGTTTGCTTCAGGAGCGAAAATTGTGGTTTATTTTTAATGCTAATTGTACGTGAACGAAGTGCGCTATTTAGCTCCAGTCGTCCCCCTGGCCCCCCTTTCGGATGCCTCACCTAGCGTAGAAAAGTGTCCTTTCTCAGTGCGCCAAGTGCATGAGAACTATCTGCGACTTACCGGTGTGATGCGTTTCTGCCTCAAGAATCCAGAACCAACGTCCATTCTTATCCTTGTGGTGCAAAATGACGTTAAATTTTTCAAGTTGAAACTTTTGAATGATAATTTCTTATATATTAGTTGCTGAATTATGTTTCTTTTTCTACAATTTCGTTAACAGTTCTTACTTTGACTTGAATTTTTTTAAACCCCTTTACACTGAAGGAATAGTTTCTATGAAATCATCTGCACAAAACGGGGTAGTCTTGGATCCAGAAGGGTAAGCTTTCGCGTTCCTCTGCGACTTCAGTCATAAAAAAGTATTTTGTATAATATGATGTAAGCTTCTCCAAAACCCACGGGTGGAGATCGGACTGAAACGGAACGAAACCGGAAGGTAGGGCAGCAGGGTATAAAATTAAATATTAAATCCGTCAGTCACTTGCCGCGACTGGTTCCTGGGCGAAGTCGCGCTGCATTAAATGCACCACGGTACATTTCTTACATGGCGCAGAGTATGTCACAGTGTCTTTAAGTTTACGTCTTTTTCCCTTTTTCATCCTTTTAAACACATCCTTTTTTTTACTCGGTCGTTTGCTGACTTTGGTTGAAGCAGCTTGTTTGCATTGGAAAGGGTTTGCATGAAGCGACGGTTGGGTGGGGATTTTAAGCTTCCTCCAATAGGGCAGTCAATGACCGATGGTTTCTTGGACGTTGAAAGCTGGAGAAAAAAAAACTTACCTTCACTTCCCCTAGGGACAGCATGGAAGGTTAAATCTTGGCCGCCCCGACGTTGCGGATGAGCAAACTTTTTCCATCCAATTACATTCCGGGCCGTGGGAAGCTCGGGAAGCCTGCAGCTCGCTATCGGGAAACTTTGTTTGAACTTTACGAGCAGCGCATGGTGTTGGGGATGGGGTAGAGGGAGGGGAGTCTGTGTTGCAGCAGATCCGGTTCCGTTCTGGGTCATTTCCTTTTCCTCGTAGGCGAACCGTGGCTGACCGAAAGTCAGCGGAAACCAGGTTCGGTCACCTCCTTGGCTGAGGTCCAGGCCGAGGTCGGAAGGTCTACTATGTGTTGAAAGCTTAAACCACCCCCATGTGAATTCACTCGATGGACACACACACACACGCGAACGCGCGCGCGAGTGCTCGGTACCTCCACCGACGATCGGATTACGATTTTATGCACAAATCCCCGAAGCTTCTTTGTGTCGCCAACCAGCAAACAGACCTTCAAGGCTTTACCTTCGGTCGACCGCAGATTACGACAATGCCTTAAGAAGAGATGGGCTCCGTGCTGCTGGCACACGGTGGCCCTCCGTTTTGGTCGCCCACGGACGACACCGTTCGGTATGATTTTCTCCCGAGACCTCCGGATTTCTTTCCAAAACCGACCATTCGAACCGACCATGGCGAAAAGTAAAAGCGCCAGATATTCTAACCTAAGCGTTCGTCCGACTTGTGGATAAAATCTCCATCCAACGTCGCGCGTGGAATGAGGAATAGCACACGCTTCTTGCTCCATTTTTGACTCCTAACTTCAGGCCAAGAAAGGGAGCGGGAGTGCGAGTGAATCCTCTGGGAAAACTCGCTCGTACAAAAACACTTTATCCCCCTCTCGCCTCACACTTTCCCGAGAGGAAGTGGATTTGACCGGAAAAACTCGCCTCATATCTTTCGCCCGCCACCGCTCCCGTGTGTGCGGTTTGCGGCCCGAACTGAACCGGGACTGGGTATTAGATTTGGTTCGTAGAATTGCATCAAATCTGGTAATTCGATAATTTTTCTTCGCTTTCTTACGCCGAACGAGCCGTCGTCTACGTACGTCGTAGCCTTCCTAGGGGCTTAGGATCGGTTTACAGATTAGTAAAGTTTTATGGTCTTTGGGGGGTTTTGCTCTGGTTGGCTTTGGAGTGAAGCTTCTTCTTGGATCCCTTGGTTTGTCTGACACATGAATAGGTTCGCTGTAACAGGAGGCATTCTTCTTAGGTTGAAAACGTTATATTAAAGGTTCAGAGAATAAACAATCTTTAAAATTCATATTTTTTACAACACCCAACCCACACCACAGATGTTCTTTTGTATTGCGAATTTCATTGACTCTCCCTGAAGAGATCCATCATTTTGCAATGGCGGAGCCCAAATAATAAAAGAAGGAAACTGCAGTAAAATGATTTACACGGCTCCATCGTTGGGTAATGTCCAAGAAATGGTTTTTATTTATCTGACATTCTCGTGGTGCCCGGGGAGAGCCAACCTCTTCACCTCGTTAAACGATGTCATTCGGACGTCAAAATTGAGCCAAGAATGCGCAACCCACAAAACGACATAACCATACATCAAAGCCCTCGATAATCGTCGCAATAAAAACGGTACGACATCGCATCGAAAGGAATGCCGTGGAGTGTGTATGCTCGGAAGGAAAATCATGAAAAAGAAGGCTACGAGGCAGAGCAAAGAGGAACACGTTCAAGCGGGTGATAAGTGATGGCTTTTGTCAATCGGGTACTTTTGTTGGGAGTCGACGCCATGGGAGAGGGATGGCAAGGGAGGAGGAGGGGAGGGTGAAGGGCTTTAAGATCAATGGGACAGTTTTTAGGCGAAACGAGCTTTTTCCTTCCAACCAAGGCAGCGTTGAGTCGTCCTTCTTGATTTTTTCTTGGCGTGAATTCAAGCATATTCAAGAACATTCACCAGGTTTTCAAGGACCTTCATAAATAGCGGGATTGTTACACACACACACACACAAAGAGGCCCGGACCCAACAATGCCCCCAACGGCCAGGGCCGGCGTTGAGTTAGAATATTGAACTAATATTTATTTTTCATATTACTCGGCCGCTATTTGTTAGTTGGCACCACTGGCGGCGATAAAGTGTCAGAATGTTCGGGTTTCGAACTGACCCCTCTTGTTTGCACTTGCGAGGCCCTTTTTCCGGCTACCCGTAGAGCAAGGGGCCGGTTGTAGTGTCATCGGCGGTGTGAGACCTTCGTGAGGCTTCACCGTTCGAGGCAGCGGCCATTCGAATCGAGGCTGCAAGAATGAATAATTGAACGGGAGCTATCTGAGAGCACCGTTTGCAATTCGCCAAAATCGAGCCATATTCGTCTTTTTTCCTTTACTGTGCTTTCTCTTCTTTTAACTTTACCATCGGCGGTTCCTTCAGCCGAGGAAAACAGGAAAAACTTGGGGTGACAGATTGCGGGGCTGGGAATTTTCTATTTATATTTGTCGACGACGTCCGTGTGCCATTCGACCACGGGAATCAGAACCAATCGAATCGAAACGGAACGGAATGGAATCGAATAAAGCGTTCAAGCTTTGGTTGTTTTTTTGGAAGGACACGGAGCAACAGAGGGAAGGGGTGAGGTTTTTTTTTGGGAAAAATTGGTCCAGCACGGTAACTCGTAAAAATCACACAATCCGTTAACCGGAAGATACGGCTTCGGCGGCGAGGATCAAGAACGTAAGCGGTCAATCGTGTATGCCTGCGACATAAAATGTGCTACAGAAAATGGCGGCACGGAACCAAGAGATAGCCAAGAGGACAAGGGAAGCTGGGTGGGGTTGGAAAGACCCACAGGTCAGCTCATGCGAAAGGTCGCCTGTATCCCTTTGGTATCGGCAGCGGAAGGTTGAAGGCAAATCGGAAAGAGACTTCCATCCTCCAGTCCCTGTCCAGTTTTTCCACCGGAAGGTAATCCTGCGGACAGTTTGCGGAATTGGCAAACGGTAAAGGTAATCTCGTAGCCAAAAGGAAATGAATATTTATAGAATAAATAATCTAATAAAACACAAATACGTACGATTGATTGAGTGAACGATCGATAGAGCGAACATGGAACGAGAGCGAGTTCGAAGCTTTCGAATGAAATGGTTCCGGTTTCACTTTGATGATGCCGCCCGCACTCTCGGAAAAGGACGACAGTCTCGAATAAAGAAAGGAAGCGAAATTGGAAAAAAGTATCTGAACAGGCCCCAGCACCGAGTTCCAATCGTTAGATCTTCGCCGAAGCAACGAATCACGGCGCCATGGCACACGTTACATTCGACGCTACTGGGAAAGGTGTTGATATTTGAAATATTATTAGCTTCCGTCAGCAAACCGAGCTCGAAGACCCTAGAGGAGCGTCGGAACGCGTCGCTTCGACATTATCGTCATCGATTTGGCCAGCTTTTACCAACGACGTATTCTGCGCGAAGGAGTTCTTTTCCCCCTGGGGGATGTTTGACTTCGTATATTAAAAAGCGAAACTGCATTCTCGGAAGCTTCCTTTCGCCACCGGAGGAATGGGGTCGTGCCTTCATTTTTATCCCTCCCACCTACGAGAGATCGCTTCCTTCTCCCTTTCTTAGGTAAAACGAGGTGAAAGTGGACCCAGAAAAAGATGTTCGTCCTTTCAACGAACGACGTCCAACCGCTTGTGTGTGTTTGTATGAGGAAAAGCACAGATAAGGAAAAAATTGGGATGTCCGGAATGGAGTAAAATTGAACATTCCAATGCCCCGGTGACCCGGTTGGCGCAAAGTCAGTAAACAGCACCGCTTCACTTCTCTTGACCTATCTGCAACTGTCGGAAAATGTTTTTAAAATTCTCCTCCCTTTAGGATGCAGTCACCAAAAACCAATCTATTCGAAATCCTTCCGTCGGAAGCGTGTGGACCCCTTTCCCGAAGGTCCTTTTTCGTCCCTCTTCTTCGGGTTTCAAAGGCGGTACCTACCAAGTGGTTCATAAAATGTATAAAGTTGAACAAGATTCCCCTTTGCCGTTGCACATTTGATATGAAATAGTAGGTTATAAATGTTCTTCCTTCCATATCCCTAGACACGTGCACAATTCATGTGGTAGTATCTGTGTGCTTTAGGGTGTTAATAATTAATCTTCCCTAATGGAATCGAATGATGTTCCTTTTGGCCAGACTTCTAATCACGTCATATTTGCATTCATCGCCTCTTATCGACACTCGGTCGTGTTTCGCTCCGATGCTCATTCGGTCGTCTTCTCTTCCGTCATCCGTCGGACTTCGTTCGATGGTGTTTAGTTCATGAAAATAATCACTACCCACTCAGTCGGAGTGACTTTTCAGAGGGATTAAAGAGTGATGCAAGGCTACGAGAGACCGAGCGAAAGTTGGACAAATTCCTATCAAACGTTTCGCTTGCTCACCCGCTTCGGAATTAAAAGCCTTGTCTTGGGCAAATCTTTCTCCAACACCGCGATTATGCCGGCGTTGTTACGTTGCTTCAGTTATTTGTAACTTTTTTGACCCCGTCCCCGGACACGAGCGCGCGGGTATTTAATTATCTGACTTCAATTGTCATTTATCTTCTATTTTGGGACCGGAATGGCATCCGAACCATTTGGCGTTTTTGTGCCCCGCAGTTCGAGGAGACTTCAAAACCGTTTACGAAATCGTTTAGCGAGTCGGTTTTTAGTGTGTGTTTCGGGTTTATGTAATGCACATTCCGAACCATTTGCCAACCCCATCCGCTCCGACTCCCTTCCACCGGTTGGCCGTTTTTATTTTATTTTTCGTTCAGGAGAAGGTTCAGATTTCAGGAGGTTCAAAGAGCAGGCGAAACAAGAATCAACCCCTCGAACCGGGCGACACGGTGGAAACGCCGAGACAAGGCGATAAAGATAAAATCGAAAGCGAAACGTGAACCGTCAACGTCAAAATAGTGTCAACCGAGAGTCAAGAGCGATCGCCCCGAATCGGTGGAGTCACAAAATCCCAAACGACTCCCATTCATTCGGTTGCTGCACTCCATCGGGTTGTTTGGGGATTACGCGAGGCCCGCTGGGAGGGGGGGGGGGGGGGGAGAATGGGACGGTGGACTAATACCTCGATACGCCCAACGCGGTCCATCAATCACAAATCCCGACGTGGACGAGCCACCGTCGGACTCAGGGCCGGGTAAAAGCTATCGGTCGAAAAACTCCACAGAAAAGATCACTCGCGCTAGTTGCCGCGTTGCGATTTCAGACAAACGCGATCTTGTCAAAGCCAAGGGTGATCAAGTTGGCGGCAGTTTCAGAGCGTAGAGCGTCGGGAAAAAGTGTCGAGCTACAACGCGCCGAAACGAGAAAAAAAGGTGAACGAATGCAACTCGAAATGGGGACGCAAGGCGCTCGCAATTTGCCCTCCGAGACGGTAAGACACAATTTAATGATTGTATCTGCCACACGGTAGGCCACCGGCGTGTCGAAGTAAATGGCCGCCGAGCCAGAAGGACATTCCCCTGGGGAGATCAAAACCTTTGCACTGATTTTCCCCCACCCACCCGCAAGGTAAAAGTGCCAAAAGACACCATGCCATGACACAACGAGCTGGGACTTATTGCCTCATAGTGACCGGTGCTGGGATTTGTTTGAAACGTCTCAGTGAAGCATTAATTTTGTTCGCATATCATTTTTTTACGTAGTCAGGATACACCACCAGAGGGCGTTGTCATTAGATCGATCGTTAGTAGATTTGAGCGTTCGGAAAAGAAAAACGTCCGTTGCTTACCCGGAGTAGGATGCCACAGCGTCATTTCACGGTGTGTCCATCCCGGGGAGAGCGCGGCATGAAAAATGATGCTCTCGAAGAAATCAACCATTTTCCATCTACCCTTCTCTCCTCCCTACTTCTTGTTTTGTTTTTCTAGGCTAGGTTTAGATCCCGATGTTTTGGTTGCGTATTGCTTACTCGCCACGTGGGCCATTTCCTTCCTTTCCTCCCATCCCTCGGGCGACGATCCGTTACGATAGTGTTTTGTTTTGATTTTGTTGTGGCCGGCCGCAGCAGCGATGCTTAATGTTCTTTTCTCGCCCGGCACAGCGCTCCACGGGGAGCACGCTCTGCAACTCGGCAAGAAAAATGTGCGCCTCTCCGGTGGAATCCAGGATCGATCGCCGGGAATGACCTCCGGCTCGTCGGACCGGACCGGCTGTCGAACTGGCCACGCACCGGGCCGACTCCACCACGTTCCCCGGATCGACTGGCTGCCGGTTTAATCACTACGATCTCTCAATCGTAGACGTTCCCCAGGCCTTCGCGCGAGGTGCCAACATTCAGGTGAGAAAAATTCCCCGGAGATGATGAACCGTATGTACGGAGCAAAACGTTCACGTGCCCTCATCCGTGGAATGATTAATTCATTGCTCTTGCCCTACACTTCCCTTTCTCCTCGTCTTACCTCCGGCCTTGGTTCGTCATCAAAAAGTTTCCTCCCGGTCCATCTGGCGATGAATCTTCGTTTTCGACCGGCGATGGATGATGGTTCCGTTTGTGCATGGTGATCGTTCGATGTGTACGATATGAGCAATTTTGGTTGAATTTCAAGCAATGGATGATTTATAAATATTTATGTGAAGCTGCTCTACACTTACTTAAAATCAGAATCGAACTTTTCATTTGTTTTTTTTTTTTGATATCTCATGAGCGATGTTTTGTCCAACTGTCCATGATGTAACCACTTATTGTCGCACGAACCGATCGGGCGCGATCTACGGATCGAGATCGTTTTCAGAGTCCCTTTTCAAAAGGTCCAAAGACTCCTCCGGCCGCGAGCTAATCCATTTTTCATAGAGTTGTCAGACACCAAATCTTTCCCGTCGTTCCTTCTGGGGATAATAGTTTTGGGGGCTAGCCGTGGGGGGGAGGGGGGGACTTGTAGCATCCTCCTCTACCCGGTAGGTCGCGCTTCCGTTGCGCTGCCGAGGAGCTGCCCAACAAACACCGCCAACCATCGCACACACAATAACCTAGTAGGTCGTTCCCGGTCGTTGTTTTGACATCTGATTGTTACGTTGCCGTTGAGTCCCGCTTGAGTGGAACGACCCGGGGCCCGTTTGTGTGCGCAAAATTTTCCCCCCAACATCCCCCTTAGTCCCCCGAAAATCCTCCCAGCTTGGTGAAGCATTACAGGCAGTCATCATCAACAGCACCATCAATTTTCCGAACTTCCTCGTAAACAATAGGCGCAAAACCCTTGGCAGTACGATTCCGAACCCCCTCGTGGAGGGGCGGGGTTAGAGGGGCCTCTTGTCTTACCGAAAAGAAGAAAAAAAACACCGAAAACCAACTACTACTCTATGCGCTCTAAGAATCCGTGAAACTACGGTGCGGTGGCAAACGGTCCCGGATCCTACACGCACGCACGGGACGGTGATTTCCATTTTGGAGGTTAATTTATCATCCACGAACAAGTCACCCGTGTTGAACCCCCGGGTGCCGGCGCGAACTTTCCGGCGGCACTAGGCAAAGCAATTTCCTCTTGTTCTGCGCACAACAAAACCGGACGACTCCCTCAGACCGATTGGGAAGGAGAAAAAATATACATACTCCAAAACAAAAACCCTAGGAATCCAGCCAACGCCAACATACGCAAGAACACCATGTTAGGCCGCGAACCCTGCGCGCCCCCTTTGAAAGATATGTACGTGGGGAGTAGACGTAGAAAAAAAAGCATCAAACAGCGAGGTACACAAATCTTTGCGGAATTTTATCCCCAAATTAAATCAAACAAATGACTACTCGACCCCGATCGCCGAGATCCGAGAATAGGGTGAGCCAATAATCAAAGGCCTTACCACCCCTTCTAAGGGTTTGGGGGTAGTTAGGCAGCAGAAAGGGTTTCGGGCCCGGCGCAAGGAGATGGTGTGAGTTTCCACACTTCTTTAGAGCGCCGGAGATCCAATCGCCCGTACCGAAAGGCTTAGTTACTGTTGTACATAGCAGTTGAGGAAAAGTATTAATGACGTACATTTTTGGTATGGAAACAAAATCATGTTTGTGTGATTAGAGGAAATGTCCCCAGAAGAAAGAACAAGCAAGTCACTCACGAGACCTTTTTTAATGATAAAATGTTTTCCTTTATGTTGCGATGTCTTTTTTGTTCGCTGCTACCATTAGTATCTTTTACCCGGCCGTAGTTAGCATCAATCTAATGTTGTCAACAAAACTTGGCCTTCGTGAAAGATGATTTCGTTTGGTTTCATTTTTTTTGTATTATTGATTGATTGATTGATATTGATGACAATGTTGATGCATTTGTCAACGCTGGTTTTTAATAACCGCTGGCAGCACACAACCTTTATCAAAGCGAAGAAAACACACAAAAATTTGCTGCTTCGAGCGCCAACGTTTTATCGCCACCGCTTTGTAGTACCAGAATTGCGTAAAAGTTGCCTTTCTCAAAAAGTCAACATTGGAACTGGATTTACGTAAGCCGTAAACCGATCGGTGGTAATCGGCTCGAGCCAATGCAGATGAGTTTGCTCTTTTTATCTTTAGTGGGTGTCGATGATTGATGGTTGTCTCTTCCTTGGTTTGGCATTGCATTCCACTTTGGTCCGGGTGGTATTGGACCTTTGTAGCCCGTATTATTATAGCTGCTCCCAAAAACCTCACGACGAGGACGACGCCTCATGGTGACGCAATCGTGCGTGGGATGGGGATGTATTTACAAAGCGTGTCAAAGTTCGCTAATGAAATTTTTCTCTGTAAATTTATCCAACCATGATTGTGTGTTTGCTTTCGATCATTTTCCCAGCCTTCCTGGATGAGTTATGATCAATCTGGGTTTGACATATTTGGATTTTGTTGCCTTTTCCTTTTTTACTACCAATAATGCTTATTCTTTTGAACAAAATTTGCTCATATTTCATATCATACTTTCTTTCAATTTATTCGCATAGAAAGGCACACCATCTTCGCTCTTGGGGGGCTCGGAGTTCGGCTCGTAAAGGTTTTGGCGCTTGCGTGGAGGTTTATGTGTTCCAGGGCCCACTTACGACTGCTTTTTTAGTAGCCACGCGGCCCTATCATCCATTCAAATCACAAACACTCGCTCGGGGCCGGCTCTCGCGCGACCCCATCGTTAGCATTGGCAAAAATGTGTGTATGCCCGGTTCATTTGTTTCTAATCTTTCTCACATACGGCGAATTTGTTTGCGGTCCTCCTTTCTGGCCCGCCACGCCGGTACACTTCGTTACTGACCATTTGCAGCCGAACAGGGTGTTTGTGCGTTTTTTTTATGCTTCCCGTATGCTACTGCTATTGCTCCCACACCCGATTGTGTGTTTTCTTTTTTCGCACGGTGGGATTCGCGTTGGGGTTTTGGCGTGTGTTAAGGAAGGGACGGGGAGGACATGCCATTCGACCGCGGACCATGGAGGGTTGCATACACACGCGACGCAACTGCTTGCTTTACTTTTTATCTACCCCGGGAACCCCGGAGACCCAAACCCACCCTCCTGTACCCCAAAAAGGGAGGCGGCCTTTTGGGAGCTTTCGCGGAGGGTTATAAAATGATTAACGATTCTCTATTGTTGTGCCATACAATCTCGCCACTTTGGGCGAATTTTCCATTACTCACATGCCCGCTTTCCTCCTCCTGCTAATGCCCGACACCTCCCCTTAAGGGTTTTCCTTCATCTGCACGAAGCAACCCCTTGCGATCCCGTGGTTGACTTTTCACGAACATGGTTCCTTCTCCGGCAGCTTCCCATTAGTTCGCTTCTCCGCAAAACACCAAGAGGATGGCAAACAACGCCGAAAAGCGAAAATAGCAATGAAAAAATCGCAGTTCAAACGCACGTTACTCTCCTCGCGCGCCCAAAGAGGCTTTCGGTGAAGGATCTTTTTTCGGGGGCTTTTTTTTATTTGCGTGGAGCCACTGTCACGCTAGGGCTTAGTTCTATTCACCAACCAGAGGGTGAGGGTATTAGGGAAGGGGTGGAATTTCTTTTTTCTTTTCAATGTTGCGTAGCGTCTCCCACATCAAACTCTCTAACATCCTTTGGCCATCCCTCCCCCCTCCCCTCCCCTACATGCGTCGCTCGGGACGAAAGACATCCGACAGCTTCCATTTTTATGAATCCATCCCGTTAGCGTATTTTTGGGGGTCGAACTGGTGTTGTTTTCTTTTCTTTTCAGAGTCTTTTAAACTTGGCCACACGTGCAAAACTTTTCGGGAAAAAGGGCCACCACTAGCTCCCCTGGTGGTGCTAGTCGCGCAAATCTCGTTACCAACTCGTTTTCGTTCCGATGTGAATTTTCAGAGCCTTTTTCTACTTTTCTCTGTCTTGCTCTCTAACTACCGTGGCTATTATTATTTTGGTGAAATCTTTCTTTTTCTACCCCCGATGGAGCCGACGGTGAAGCGTCAGTGTTAGCTTACTGGAAAAATAAAATAAAATGTAATAAAATAGAAAAACAGCCTCCCGAGGCTTTACCTATCCTTTCGTGCGACGGTCGAAAGAAGAGAGATCCCCCCTCCCACGAAAAGTCGCGACCCAAAACTTTCGATCCGTGGGGGCTCAACGTCGCCTTGTGTCCCTTAACTTGGGGGAACACATACAAGCACGCAGGAAAATAGACAAAAGCCATGTCTTCTGCACAAAGCTCCAGCCTGTGCTTTATTTTGAACTTATTATTACGGATTAACTAGAGGACTTAACGAACGCAGAAGGAAAGGGCGTAAGTTATGTCGGTCGATAAAAAAACGAAAATAATTCGGTAGTTTATGCGGGCGCCCATGAGCATGAAGCAAAGGGAAAGGGAGAAAATGGAGACTTGTATCTCATGATGCGCTTTATGCAAGCAGCGGATGCAATTTCCACGACGCGCCAAGTAAACGCGTTTTTTCACGCCTCAACCACGTCGCTTTCGATCTTGTTTTGTTTCACCTTGTTTCACATATTTTATTTCGGATTCATCTTCTTCGTGTCTATTTATCTATTTGAGCTACACGTCGCGCCTGCAGTCGAGCCAAATCAAATTTGGCCCCCAAACATCACCACCCCTAAAACAACAACAAGGCAGCGCACTTTCTCGCGTCTATTTATAGTTTTAATTAAATAGTGTAGTAATTTAATTTCTCGCTTCGGGTGCTCTTTTGTCTCTTTTCCCCCGTGGTTTTAAGTTTCCTATTGTTGGTTGGCTGGCTGGTTGGCTCAATGCTTGGCTAGTGTGTTTAATGTTTTATCTTTCCTCACTTTATTCCTCCGCAGCACTTCTCTGCCACACTCTTTGCTTTGTTTTATCATGTTGTGTCGTTTGTTTTCATTTTCTTTTTTTCCGTGATGATGCTATTTTTTATGTTTACTTCACGGTTTCATCTATCTTCACGCCGTGCGCTCCTCCTCTGTTTATCTATTGTGGCGTTTCCGAAAGTTGGCGCGAAGTCGCAGAAAGCAAACCGCAAAACAAGCACCAAACAGAATTCCAAACCCGAGAAAAATTCACCCTCTATCCCCGATGGGGAAGGGAATGAAGGAAATGGCCACTCCCAGTGGTGGCTTCCTTCGGGATGATTCGTTTTATCTAATGTAGCACAGACACACCGACAAACACATACCCTATGCAAGGTGGAACGCGATAGGGCGATATGTTGTGCGGGTTTGTACCTTTTTTGCATATCTTTATTTGTCTAATAAAATGCACACCTAACCTCTCGTTTGAGGGGAACAGGGAAAAAGAACAAAAATGCGCCCGACGATGGCCACCGATAAGATGCAGTCGCCTCGGGACGATTTTTGCTCCGAACCGCGATGTGATGGCCATGTCGTTGTTGCGTGAAGAGGGAGAGAGGAGTGGACAAACAGAAAAGCAAAATTATTCTCGCACACATTCCGAATGTGCTATTTTCCGAATGAGGAGACTGTCTTTCCGCTATTACCTCGATTTTTTTGTCTTTTTTCTACCGGTCGGTCGAATTCTTCCCGGGGCCAGATGACATGATGGCAACATGAAATTTTACACAGGATAAACATTTTACCTAGTGGAGTTATCGTATTGCGTTCATCTTTTCGAGCCCGCCGAAGAGGCAAAAGGTATATTCTGGTTACGATTGAAATGTTTGCATATGTATGTTTTTTTACCGAGCGTTTCCGCACTTGACCGAGCGTGCTGTTTTGAATTTTGAGAAATTATTCTTGCAATAACGGAAGTATGAAAACATACCTCTATCTCTCCCGAGTGGGCCTCTAAACAACTCGAGATGGTTTGCGCAACTCGCTTAAACAACTTGTGGTATTTTAAAGACCCACCATTTTCCACCACCGTTCACCTTCTCAATTGTGTGGTGTGAAGGTTTGAGTGTTTTGCACATTATACCGGGAGGAAGAATCTGCTTATACCAGGCGTCAACGACGCTTTATGTTCTTTAAGCGCCGTTAAACTCCGCCCCGGTGTTGGTGGCGCAGATAAAGACATTATGGTTGGAAAATTTCGGTCATGGCAGAAGGTGATATAGTTCATCGTTTTGTTTCAACCCCTCACCCCGTACCAGGCTCCTCTAGAAGCAGTTTTCCATGCAAGCCAGCTTCTTTCTTTTTGGCAATTGAGTGCGCCATAAAACCTGGTGGAAATATGAAAAGAATTGTGCATCCGCAATACGACTTTCACCCTGGAAAGATAAACAATAGATCATAGCTGAAGGAGGGCAATCGCCAAGGGCGAGCGAGAAGGAGAGCAAACAGAAATGTTGAACTGAAGGGAAGTGACTTCACACGGTCACAGTCATGGGCCACGGGGCCTCCGACCAAAAGCAACCGGCAACAGAACGTGGTCGAGCCACGACTCGCAGCATAAACTTCGGGCAACAGCATAACGCGCGCGCGAACCAAACCAAAACAATAAAACTGTCTGTCGTGAGCTAACGCTCTGCTGGCTCATTTTTCTATCCTCTACTCCAGCCTCCCCTTTTGGTCCATTCCTTTACTACGGTTCCATTCATTCCGGTTGGACCATTACGGATCCATCTCCATCGTTGTTGCCGTTGTAGCCGTGATTGTTGTTGGTTTCGTTGGTCGGTTTTCATATTTTGGGGCATTTCTTTTTTCTCGCTTTAATTTGAAGTCCCCCGTCTCCCTTACCCTTGCCACTCGAGGTTCCTTGGGTTATTTTATTTGCCTACTTTTGGGAAGCGCGCTTTTTTGCATATGTCAAAATAGAACAAAAGCTCATCCGAACATTCCGCTCGTTAACTGCACAACCCACCACAAATCTGCCCGACTGGGCAAGAAGAGAAGAGCAAGGAAGTGCTGTGACCACCACCAATTTCGCGTTTTCATCGCCACCAGTTCCCACCAGTGGCGACCGACCGTTGGGTCCCTTAATCTATCCATCCCACCTCCCTTTTGCCGGGGTCTTCCGGAGGAACGAGCAAAGGAAATTCGATGTGGAAACGAAAAATCGTCAGACTGTAGCCCTCCTAACACTAACCAAATTATCATTATCATCCCCGAGAGCTGGAGATTTCTTTTCCCCCTTCCAGTCAGCCAGCTTCTCATCGAAAACCACGGTTTTGATCCACGGCCGAGGGCCACAAACTATCGCTCGTTTGCTCGTAATTTAATTTTACTGCTGCCTGCAGCTAACCCGCCATGTCGCGATCCACGGACGACGACGACGACAACGAAGAGCTGTAAAAATATTATCAATAGTCACCGAAAGATTTCCAAAAGCCCCCCGCTTCCCTCTTTCCCTGCCCTAAGAAACCGTCCAATAGAGTGATGTCGAGGATGAGGAAAGGAAGGGATGTCCAAAAGTTGGCCTTTTTTCCAACGCTACTTCATTCCATTTCTCTCTCCTTCTCGCCACGGTGGAGATAGTGTTCAAATTTGGTGGAACATGAATACCGACGACACCGCAAGGATGGCACAACATTGGCGCTGTCGCGGAAAAGACGTGGACGATAAAGATAAGACGCGTCGGGGAAACTTCCGACCGGAGGAGAGGTTGGGTGTCGAGGCGAGCGGGAGGACATGTTCAAAAGGCGCAAAAGTGAAGATAAAACAACGAATAACAGAACGAAAATAAAATTAAAAAAGAAAAACATGGGAATCGAGTGCCCCTCGCCGCCGGGAAAAAATGTACGAAAACCAATGGGAAAAAAGTTATCGAATTGAAGGGAATGAAGGAGAAAAGTGGCGAGGAAAAATAAAATGAAACCAAGCGGCCGGTGAGGACACGAGGAGTAGATGCTGGCGACGGTGGCAGGAGATCGTAAATAGCAGCCGGAATTTGCTGGCCGAGCCCGCGAAGAAGTGCCCGGTGCCCGGACGAGTTTATTACTGTCATTCGGTATTCGGTGCGGCCGTTCGGAGGGACACCGAAATTTCCCAAAGCCAGTCCATCTCCCGACGCATCCGTTCTTCCTGCCTGCCCGCGAACAGATGAGGGCAATTTAACGGAAGTCTCCCGAGCTTCGAAAGTATCGAACGACGGGCAAACAAAAAAGGAACTTATGCCTTCCAACCCCTTCGAAGCCGCGCTCGTCGTTCTAATGTCCGAGTGGTCACAAATCAAAAATCTTATTGCCGGGGCTTCGTCCGGACCGTTTCCTAATTTTCGACCGGTGCGGAATGTTTCGGAAGGTTTCAAAGGCAGCAAATAATTTCGTTCGCCAGCGGAGAGGATCCAAATTGAGGGCCATAATTCTTTTGACTTTTTTCATTTCGCTGGGGACGGGAGTACCTGCGCAGCTGCGATTTTTAAACGAAAGATACTTTTCTTTGGGGGTGGCCGGGACAACATTGCACCGGGACCCTCTGGGGTCGGCTTCGGTGACCACCAAAAAAGAGGAAAACACATTTTATTTTATGTATCTCTGGATGATACAACGGCCGACGAGAGGGAATCGATCTTCGGAACGAGAGGGATTCGAACCCAACCACTTAATCTATCATTTTATTTTTCTGTTTAAATCTAGCCTTTTTTCCTCCCTCCCGCAAATACTCTTTTCGACCGATCGATTGGTGAAGCCTTTTTGTACCTGCAGGAAGGATTGATGAAATGTAGTTAATTTTTGGTCCAATTCCCAGAATGTGGGGGGTCGACCGTTGTTATTCCATATTTTCATGCTGTCCTCAACACAAGGATCGTATCTTTCCGGGGATACTCATTTGCAAATGTACCCCCCCAACCGTGTATTAGCGTCAAATTATGTAGCGAAAGGATTTATTTTTGCCTTTACTCGAATTCGATTTAGATTCGAGCGAGAGAGGGACATATAGTTCGACATTTTTATTTCTACCAGAAACCGATTTTATGCAAAAACCCACACGAAACCTTTTTACTGCTAAATTTAAGATTAACTTTTATGTGGAATTCCTGTTTTTGCTCTGCTGCAACTGTTTGTATTTAATCTAGCTTTACCTTTCCTGATTATCTATTCCCACCTCATTTCAGACCCTTTGACTGTTCTTCCCTTTTCTAAATTTCACCGCGAGATACGCTGCAAAGGTGGGATCGTTTGAAAAGAAGGGTGCGCACACACCGAAAACATCGCCGTAATTTTACATTGGGCGGTAAATTTCACCTCCAACGCCTGCGAACGAAAAGTGCATTCACGAAACCAACAGAAACTCCCTTTTACCCGGTGTCGTGATAAAATCGGATGAAATTCCATAAAACATTCTCTTTGGGCTGTGGGCTGCGACGTGTGAGGCTCCCCCGCAAAAGGCAGACGAGGAAGGTTTAGGATCGCAAGAGTTTGGTCGTTTTCCCTTTGCAGCAGCAGCAGCAGCAGCAGCAAGCGTTTTTTGGCGAGATGCAAATTACTATTACTATCAAAGGGTGGGAGGAAAGGATCATCACGTTGCAACGTTGCAAACATTCCGAAACGTACGAAAATCCATTTCCGGTGCGGACGTTACGGATCTTGTTCTCTCAGTACCCATTCCTCTCCCTCTTCGACCCATGCAAAGAACATCGGAAATAGGTAAAAACAGTCGAGCACAAGTCCAAAATCTAATTTTCAATAAATTAGGATCAGTTTTGGTTTTGGTTTCTCGATTCGGTGTTTGCGCACCGGTGGGAAATGGAAAGGAATCTATTTTCTTTCGCTCTCATGTTTCATCCCTCCCCAGGATACCACTTGCAACTGAGCTGAGACAAAATTTACCGATAGAATGCTGGGAGAAGCCACCTCCCGGTCGGTGTCCCGGTTGTCAAAAGTTCAGGGAGATTCCCTTTTGGGCTAGAAGCATTCGGAATTCGGTACGATTCTGTTCCGGGCAAACGAGGCGATGGCGTCACGAAAATGGGAATTAAGTAGGATCCTCATTGAAATCGAAAATTGGCCTATCCTCTCGAGGTAATTACATGGTTTGCTCCCCGCAAATGATCTTGCATCTTTAATTGATGAAGAATTGAACAAAATCAAAGGGAAAAATAATCCTTCCCGTAACACGTTCAATCGATGCCATCTTTCTGCCAAAGTCACCGGTTGTTTGCATAACGACTGTAAAGAGCATCTTCTTAGACACCCCATTTTCATCTTTAAGCTTTTCTCGACTCTCTGTCCGGAACCTCCGAAAACGAGGGATCTTGTTTGCAAGATCCATTTTCATATCCCATTAAACTTCTTAAAGTTTTTGGCCATACTCAGCCAACGGTATGGGTTTCCCGTAGGTGTTTTTAGGGTGGTGCGGGCGAACAGAGATGGATGCAATGTGATAGAATCTTCCTAGTTCTTCCCTGGCCGGGAACCCGGCCAAGAACGCGTCATCTTCCATCATCTTCATCTTTCGTGGACGCTCGGAAACTTTGTAAAGTAGATAAAAGCTGCTGTGAAGAGAACCGGTAAGGCGAAGGAAATATTTCTTCATCTTCTACAGCGGAGAGATCGAGTGTGGGATGAGGCGATGGCATGAACTGACCCTTTTAAGGGAAAAAGCTTACGTGACTGACTTGGGATCACCCAGTACTGGGGAGTAACGCAAAAGAGGAAGAAGTTCCAGTGGTGCCACACATCATCACCCGAAACTATGAGCCTTACTGGACACAATCACTTCGTACTGTCCCAAGCCTGTTCCCTCCTGAGCGTTAGAGTCTCGTTCTCACCATTCCCGTTGGCTCATCGGCCAAGTGAGCCGATGGATGTATTATTACCTCCTCCCCAGTTTGAACGGTCATTCCTCGGTCTCCCCTCGAAGGATGTCCTCATTGAGCGGAAGATTTATTGCTTACTTCCCTCCCGACGTCACTCCGATTTGCTTCCCGATTTGGATGCGGTTTCGGATAGCGCCTCATTCTCATGCCTCACGCGGATTCGCGCGAGCTTGCCGTCTTCTTCCTGCTTTCACTCTCTACCGAAAAGGGCTCGGGACGACAACGACGACGACAACGGCTACGGCGAATGACCCACACAGCTTCCGTCATGCACTGGACGAGCAGAAGGGAAACCGAAGGGTGCTCAGAAAGGAACGGAAAAGAACCTTTTTCCTACTCGCTTCCTACGGCACCACCATTCCAAAACGCCAAACGGGCCAAACGGACATCCAAATTGAATGGTACTCCCCGGCGTCCAACTCACCCCGTGCCAGCGACCGCATAAACCGGAAAGCGTTCGATCGCATCTAAGTTGTATACAAATTCCGGACCTCTCGGTTCCTCCCGTGTCCATCGGGATCCACTCTCGGGGCTATCGCTTAATTCTTCTCGTTTGCTTTTCGCCGGATGGTTTTGTCGATGTGGAGGAACTCTTTTGGCGTTACCATACCGTTTCGAGGGATGTCTTGGTCAGATCTCTGTTCCGACGCGGAAAGAAGATAGATTCATCGGACTCACGTCATGGGGAAAACGAAATGGAAAACACCATCCATCCATGACTCTCTTGCCGCTTGGGGTTTGTTCTTTTTTATCCCCGTCAGTGCTACAGACAGTTTTCTCTCGATCCGCACCATAACCGTTACCTGGCCCTTTGGAGAGCAGCTCCCTTTTTTCCGGATGATTTGTTTGGTCAGTTCGTTTTAGCTAAGTTTGGGGAGTTTCGAAGGAGTTACTGTTCCAAGCTAACTTACTGAATGCTTACTGCGATTGCAAGAACATTTTGATGTTATGCAAGTAACTACGATTAAAAGCTCGAATAATCCCTTCCATTTGTGCGGAAACCTTTAAGGATGCTTTGATTATTCTGTATCTGTTAATTCGAAATCATCAGAACGAGTAACTGCACATAAAATAAAACATCTTCCAAAACTACTACATTTTGAAACATCAAAATTCGTGTTCGACTTAGCACTGTTGCCTGAAAAGGTAGTGTTCTAACACCTCGGGGGCTTCATGTCTCCGTCCGGAATAAGTTGAGTACCGTGTAGAACAAGCCATTACTGCCAGGAACGAAAGAAGGTTCCGCCATCCTCCCGTTTGTTGGCCACGGGTGTGGAACTGGGCGTACCGAATCCGAACCGGATCTCCTACAACTCCCACAACAAACCGAACGAACTCCCAGCCAAAGCGAAGGATGGATGCACGGCCGTATCGCGATGAAACGCCGCAAAACCGAAACCGAAGCGACGAAGCGAACGAAAGCAGCGATAAGCCTCCACGCGAGTTTCCCCCGGGTTGGAAAGGGATCCCGGAGCAGCCAGTCCGAACTAACCGAAAAATCATCATCGTGATCGCTTCCTGGTAGAAAACTTTCACGGCGGAGATTTGGGTTAGTTACGGTTCCCGGTTCGCTGTTTCGTTGGTAGAACCTGCGAGTAGTCGTGCAGCCGAAGGCTGGCCTGGCCTGGTGGACCGGTGTGAAGGATGACGGTAGGAACTGGTTGGTGAGCCACGGTCAAGTTTCTTCCCGCACAACTTGTTCCCGAAGCATCAAGCGGAGTTCGGAAAGATAAAAGATACAGAACAACGTGCTAGCATGAGCGTGGTTTCGGGTGAGAAACCCAAAGCTGGTCATCTCCACTGGTGGAGCAAAGGAGAGACCACAAAATACCGATGCTGATTGTTAGGCCATTTCATCACCGTGGCGAGAAAAGCCCCCGAGATCGGGAGAAAGAGCACCAGAATGGTACTATATCAATGTGCTTCGGCCTGGGGAAGGAACAGCGGGCTTCGCGTGATCTTCCCTCGAGAAAGTGATGTCGGATACCGCGGACAATCAGGTGTCGGAGGACGGTGGGATGAAGTCAGGCATAAAGCCAGGTACGCGCCAGGTTCGTTTGTTCTTGTGGATGTTGGCTGTACGCGTCGCGTCGATGCCTCCACCGAATGCAACAAACAGAAAAAGAGGAAAACCGAAAAACGGTGGTCTCGAACGTCACGAAACCGAGCACTTCGCGGGCCGCCAAGTGTAAGGCGAAGAAATCAAGATGTGTTTTACATCTCATTTTTTGTGTTTTTCTTCGTTCGACCTTCTCGCTTTCGGCCCGCGCTTTCGCTCGCCTCTTGCCTTGTCTTTCTTGGGGCCGCACTCGCCACCGTCACAGCTGGCAGTATGCTCCTTTGCTTAATCTTAAAGCTACCTTACTTGTTCTCCCTGTTTTTTTGGTTGTTGGTCGTCGTCGTTTTCGTCCCCCTGCGGGTGTCCCCGTTTTATTTGGGAGCCCTAACTAACGTCGCCAGATTTCGTTTGTTTTATGTCGTGGCCGTTTCGGTTTACTTTGGTTGCTCGTGGGGCTCCTCTTCGCCATCGCCGGAGAGTTTTTACTGCTTCTTTAAGGTGTTCTTTATTTGTTTTATATCGCTCGTCTACCGAGGGTGTCCGTACGGCGTCTACGGCGTGGCGATGGCTCGTTTGCTTTCGCGTGAGCCGCCGTTCCCTTTTACCGGTGGCCACAAGAAGGGTTGAGGATTTTCACTTCTTTTTGCCATTCTGCTTCTGCATCTTTTTCAGCCCGTCTCGTCATTTTTATCGCGCGGTAACGCCAACATTGTCAAACATGATGTGTGTCACACGGTAACAAACCAACGTACGATAGTCGAACGGGTTCGAGTTTGGAGGAAAATTGTTGCTATCGGAGAGGAGGAAAATTCGCTACAAGACTGACAACATAATCAGGGGAAGTGAAGGACTAATCCGACCCGGAGTTGGATTTTACAAAATAGTAGTTTTGAACCGGAGTTCTGTAAGTCGGAAACTTGCCTTATTTGCCAACTTTGTAAGCTCTTCATAACAATCTCGTTAAATCTGTTTCAAGCGAAAAAGCTTTCCTGTTTTTCCGACCCCAGGGAGGATTAGGACTTAAAGGTAACTCCAATCTCGCCTCCAATGCTTGGCGTAAGACTCTCGGAGGCTCGGGTGGCACACAGAGGAGGCTAATTTGAATATGCAATAGCAATGGCATTCAGTGCGATTTAATTTGTTTCCTCTTCCTTTTCTATCATGGACGGGGAGAAATTTCTCGACGGCACTCGGTACCATCTCGGTCGGCCGTCGGAAGGCATCCATTTGCAATCCGTGTTTTCCCCGTTTTTTTTTTGCTTCCCAAGAACTTTGACTTTGAAACGAAAAATGGAGCTTACATGGCGCGCAGCGAGTAGAAAAATAAACGAAAAACACACCCTGGATGTTGATGCGTAACGCCTGTACGACCCACTTCAACCTCTAGTGTACACACATACGCTCACATACAGGTTGGTCCGCAAAATACGCCAAACGATTCGTAACGATCCGAATGGCGAAGGTTCCAGCAGCTCCAGCAGAACACCCGGGGAGGTGGCCAGGTCTATTAGTTCTTAGCGCTGCGTGAATGGAAATGCGGGGGACGGGGGATGGGTGTGGGGCAGCAGGCCGTTTGGGGATACGATGCGTGTGCGTGCAGTCCATTAATCATTCATTCATCCGTCCATTCTGCTTTTTCCCGACGAACCGACGATGCAATCGGCCCGGTTTTGGGATTGGATTGCTGGCCGAGTTCACCGCAAACATTGGCTTCCCACAGAATGGTGGCGGCTGGGTGGAGAAATGAAGGGAATCACAACAAGGTTGTCCCGCCCGAACGGATCGGAGTGAGTGGGAGGTGGAAGCGGAAAACGCTATCCGGAAGGCCGGAACAACATTCACTCAAGTCAAGAAGTGGCCAGAAGTGTAGTAGCAAAGTTGATGTAAGTGAGTGACACCTCTCGCCTCACGGAACTTCCGCTTCGGCCCTTCTCTCTTATTCGGACCGGGAATATCCAAGGCCTAACTGGCCACGCTTCACGCTATCGATCGGTTCGTGATAGTGGATGGAAAGCTCCATGTGTGGTGCCTTGTGTAATCGTATTCGAAGCTCAAGAGGCATGCGAACTCGGTCGAGGGTGGGTGGATGGATGGGTGGGTGGATAAAGGGCAGTAATAGCCATCGTGGCGTCCGTCCGTCCACCGATGATAGCCACTGAAACGACATCAATAATCGATTATGTAGCTGTATGTGTGTGTGTGTAAGTGAAGTTGTAAAAGGAAGATAGAGAGAGAGAGAAAGTGCGGCCCTTTTTCACCCAAAAAGGATATGGTCGAACGATGGAAAAACTGGCCAAGCACAGGCACAAGACGTTCGCTAAAGAACTTAAGCAAAACTTTCAAACTCCGGCTCCCTAATCCCCGCCGCCCGCACTTCTCGCTAAGTCTCTTTAGTACACTTTAGCACAGTTTTTTCTTCAGTTTAGTACCGGACGGAAACGGCTGGCCGGTCTGGAAAGCACTTAGGGATGTTTCTTGAGAGTCTTTCGGTACTTCCGCCTCCGGTCTGTCTCCGAACCATTTACACTTAATTCTCATTACTCAGTTCCTCGGAAAACTGCAATGGAAAAATAAAATCAACACGCCTGCTCAACGCAAGCAGGAAGCAACGAATGATGATGATGATGATGATGAACACGAGTAGGACAGTTAAAAAAAGATAAAATGGAAGGAAAAACTCAATGGATAACTCGCTTCCCGGAGGTGTTGCGGATTGTAAACTTTTCCACAGGACGACACCAGCAGTGGACACTGTGTGTGCATGTGTGTGTGTGTGTGGGTGGGACGGTTTTGCTTTGTCAAGAGGGAAGAGAAATGATGGTGCTGACGATTTGATGGATGTGTTCGAGGGCTATGGCTCTGTCTTGTCCTCCTCCTTTCCCCGTCCATGGGTTGTCCTTGCCCGAAGAAAAATCCAACTTTTGTGCGGAGGTACGCTTTTACCTTTTTATCTCGCCGGCGTTTGACGGACGCAGAACGATTGAAAATGGTTGATAAGAGATGCAGTAAGTAGTGCTTACCGCTTCACTGGAAAGGCTTTGGGGACATTCAGAAAGAAATTTGAACTTGTAGACAAGCATGGTGTGCCAGAACATTGCTGGATTATGCAGGTTGCTATTTAAAATGGAACGGAATGTTCAGTGCTTTGTAATTTATGAAGCAAACTTGCTATTTCAAGAAAAGGCCTTTCTTCGATATTATGTGAAGCCCCATTAAAATGATGGAAATGGTTTCATTTAATTGCATTTTTTCGAAAACGAAAATCCCACAGCCGAGTTTTCACCGCTAACGGTTGCTACGTTTGAGTTCAATTTCGTAGAATCCTTTCAAGGACCCTTTTTTCCAACCGTAAGGTACTCATCGAACAAATTGTGATGAAAAATGATCCCACTAATAATAACCACCCTGTTTTCCGGTTTGTAAGAAGGCTTTCCCGGGATGCTGCATTCGGGGTGGGTTTTACCCCCCGTGACGCACCCGTTGACGCACCCGGACCTGCGTGTAGATCGATTTTTTATTCTACAGAAACCGTGCATTACTTGGCATTACGACAACTCGTCGTCCGTTCGTTCTTAGTTCCGGGCGGCATTTTACAGCGGGTGTTTGAGAGATTTTTTTCCATGTTCCTAACCTCCCCTCTCGCCCCAATAAGGGTAGAGCAAACCACACGTATCTAGCGTTCATCTGTCGTTTGGTTTGGGAAAAGGGCTTTCACTCAATCATAAAAAAACACACGCACCCGACAGATGCACACAAGTGGTCGCTCAGCTGGTGATGTGGTCAGATATGGTGTGTATGTGTGTGTGTGTGTGTGTGTGTGTGTGTGTGTGCGTGTTCGCTACTTGAGGACGGCTGGCGGAAAAGCCACTCGACAAATCGAACCC
Source organism: Anopheles sinensis (assembly GCA_000441895.2). Lineage (NCBI taxonomy): Eukaryota > Metazoa > Arthropoda > Insecta > Diptera > Culicidae > Anopheles > Anopheles sinensis. Next base: position 2,816,270 of record KE524999.1, read on the forward strand.
CAGCCTCTCCATCACACGATGCGAGCCGACGTGGGTCAGCTCAAGTGGTTTTTCCGTCCTTACCTTCCTTTCGGGCCAACAAAAAAGGGACGAATTTTCCTCCGTCTTGTAAGTGGATTTTTCGCCACCCTTCTACCCTACCATATCTAACGATGATGGTCCATTTTCAAGTTCATACATCGATCATTAGTGTATCCCGGTCACTCAAAGACGCGGGCGAAGAAGAACTCGTGAAGCAGTGAGGCACGCGCTTGGTCGACTACGACGTTTCTAGACCAACGCGGATACGGTCAGAACTAGATCAACCCGACCTAACGGCGGCAAACTGGCGGAAGCAGCGAATTAGGGCCGCGGGGCCTTCGTGAGGGAAACTTGATAAACGTGATGATTAATTCTTATTTATGAATATTAGTCAATTAATTCAATTTGAACCGAATTTCGGGAACCCCGAGTTTCCGCCTAACCTGGCCAGGGCTTCGGGAAGCCCCGGTGAAGAAGTTAATTTTTTTATCCTCTCCTCTCTGTTTTTATCGCAGCCTTTATTCTACGTCGTTTCCACAGTCGCCCTCAGGGCGGCAGATGTTGAGGCTGAACGAGAGGAAAGAGACAGACGGAGCCCCGGGATGGGTTTTTATCTAGTTTATGTGCGTATGTTTTGGACTCCCCACCCGCGAATGGGGAAGGGAAGCAGAAGGGAAGGTTGGTGTTTTGGCTCGGACCCATTTCTCCTCGCGAGCGCGCGCGCTTAACATACAATGGCCGGGACACGTGTAAGTAGGGCGGGCTGGGCCGGACCAGGCACGATTCGGTGGCAAAAATCGTGACGTGAAGTGACGGCCATCTAATGAAGATGTATGCAATATTTATGAGTGGCAGACACACCACCGGCGGATATTTGAAGGTGTCTTTTGACAGCTAATTTTTTGCCTGCCTTTTGTCTTTGGGTCTTCAGATCGGTGGTCAAGCGGGAGGCGAAGGAGACGGGGACGGCTTACACGCCATAAGCCGAAAGGTGTCGGAAACGAATTTATGAACGCCATTCCGGACCTGCCAGCTTATGAAGATAATGGATGCGGATGGGGACGGCCCATGGTCTAGTATTTGTGTACAGTTTCCGCGGGGGAGTCAGCTGGAAAACGGGCGGTTTTTATCTAAAGCTGTCTTTTTTATGTCGTCGTGCTGCCTCATGGGAAACAATGGGGAGATATTTAATTTTGACAACGCATATTTTAATAAATGATTCGTTGTGCGGAAATTCAATTAAAGCGAGGTTATCGGAGGTTTTTATAACCAAAATTCATGGTTGATTTGTTACATTTTTATTTGTTGAAAAATGTGATCTGTCTATTTTTGGACTGCTTGAAAAATGTTCATCCATTAACAGCTCGGAACATTTGTCGATCAAAAAAGCAACCCCTTTCAATCGAAGGGCGCATCCGATCGGCGTATCATCGGATCGACGATGTAAGACAACCCAGTCTCTACAAGCCCTCGTTTCCTGGATTCGTTCAAACCTGGGGACCCTTTTCTCCCTATAGCGATCGAACTTCGGGTGCATATTTATTACCGCAACGTGGCTGTTTATGAGGGCCACTTGAAAACCCCGTACCCAAGATGGTCTCTGCCCGAGGAGGGTCTGTGTGGCCGAAAAAATCAGCTGCCTGCGCGCAACACGCCCAGGATTCGCCGACCCGTTCCGCCATCGCCATATGTCATAGATAAAGGTATCAGCAATTAATGGGTCCCGACAACGAACGGCAACGCTTCGAACGCCATCGAAAAACCGGTAGATTTCAGATAAGCTCGGGCCTCTGAAATTAGGTCCCTCTCGCGTGGTCCGCTTTATTTCCTTTCCTTTCCTCGAGTTCGGGAGTAAGGGAAGAGAATTTCGGCTTGTAGAAATTTCCACTACTTAACAGCAAACAGCAACATTTCCGGGGAACCCACGAAACCGCGGTCGTTAACATTTAAATAAAACGAGAGCGGTCCTCTTGTGTTGGTCGAACTTGGAATAGAGTCCGAACGGAGAAATGCAGTTCTCGCTTTTAATATGCAACTTTTCCCCTGCCTGCATTTTAATCTTTCCCTCTGCCCAGCGTGGACAAATTGGAACATGACACAAACACATTGCATTCGGGTGGGGTGCCGTTTTCCCTGATTAAGATGTTTCGGTCTACAACACAACACAACACAACTCGTCGTGTGATACGCACGGTTATCGCCAAGGGTTTTGCTCGTATTTTGTGCATCCAACCGCGCACGCTTTTACCCCGAAAAACAAAACCAAACCGTTGTGCGCGTTTAAAGACTGACGGGAAAACAAACCGCATAATTAAATTGATGAAACATAAAATGCACCGGATGAAAGTGTTGTGCTGCTTAATTGTGTTAATCGTTGCGACGAAAGCCGTTCGGGTTGTGGTTCCCGCCAATGAGTGGCATTTAAATTGAAGCAGAAATCTTGGACAGCCCGTTGACATACACACGCTCCAGTGAGGTATTCTCGAAGGCCTTTCACTGACCTCTGGTAGCAAGTACACCAGTTCTCCCTGTCGTTTTTTGCTTTGGTTGTTTGTTTGAAATATTTGAAAATTGAATTTAATAACATACGAGTGACCGGCCCCGGGATTAAGGTTATCTATGTGTTCGGCTGACGAGCCAGTACGGCGGGCACTTTGAAAAGTCCTTCCTAATGACATACAATCAAACGGGCCGGATCACGATCTATCCGATTCGCCTACACTTTTTGCGGCCGGCATTCCTCGGCACTCGGTAATCCTTTCTAATAAACGAATATCTCTCTCAACCCGTCGCTTCAGGTGACGATCAGACGACTCCCCGCGAGCGGCATTCACTTTCGTTCGCATCGAATCGGAACCCGCTTTTCCCTTCAATTATGGCCGGAGCGATTTTAAGGGATCTCGGTGTAGTTTACGTTCGAACTACACCCACCCCCTCCGCATCCCACCTCGTGCCTTCGACTAAGCGACAATTCGTTCCGCACACGATCAATATCCATTTCCCATGACTTCACGGAACATTCCGCGGCCGGTTGAAGGCCCAGGCCGGTTTCCTGAAACTGGACGCCAGTCAGTTTTTTTTCCTTCCATCGAACGGGTTTCAAGCTTTCCGGCGACAATTAAACCCTTTTCTTCTCCACCCCTGTTGGGGCGAAGCTTTTCCCGATGCGCTCTCAAAGCCCGCTTGTTGATCCCCATCTAATCCGGGGGCTTAGTTTCGTGGTTTCGAACTCTTCTCCGATGTCCAATGGGGTCTTCGAGTTCGATTCCGTTACGGCGAGCGTCGTCTGACGTGATTTGGTTCCCTTTTCGTTTTCTTTGATGCCGTCGATCCTTCAGAGTTTGTCCCCTCCCTTGCTGCGCCCTCTCCTCTTTCTTGTTGTTTGTTAAGTCGAGCTGTTGTTACCATTGTTTACTTGCTGTTTTTCGGGTCTTTCTTTTTTCTTTTTCACTTGGCCGGAGGACGGAGACGGAATCGACGGAACTGAACTGTAGTTTCCGCGTGCATCGAATGTGCCCAGTGTTCCCTAGTGATTGCATCTAAAAGTGACCACCCGGTTCCCCCAACCCAGGGTTTTTTCCGTTCCGTTCCGTTCGCATCTGTGATCGCACGTCACACTCGACCTCGGAACACGGTTTCGCGAGCCACTTATTGCTTACTTTGCCCCGGTATACCTCATCGCGCCCGATCTCGGCGTTGCTTTCGTTTATGTTGATGTTGTTTTCGCTCGCCCCATCCTTCCTGGTCAGCCACTTCCTTTCAGGCTCTCTCTATTAGTGTTCAGCCAATTCGTGGACTCGGTGCAACAGCAGTAACAACAAACCACAGATGTGAAATTATCCGTATGCAGCTCACTTCCACCTCCACCACCGGCCACCTTTTCGCCACGACTGACCATGATGGCCATGGGTTTGTGCGGGCACTGGGAAAGAGAGATGGAGGGACAATTTTCGTGCGCACGAAAAGAGGCTGGAAAATAGGAGGAAAGAAAACTAACGCTGCCTTGACGCTTGATGCTGCAGTAAATGACGTTTTGTAACTTCCAACTAACCGTCAAACACACACCGGAGATGGCGAGTGAAAACCCCCTCCGGCTGGCATGACCTCCGTCACCCTTTCATCCACTTACCCTTCCTTCCCCTCTCGAGTGCAGATGGCAAACTTTAAGCCAAACATATCGCACTCGCTACGAAAGCCCATTACGCCGCGGTCGGTTCCTCCTGGGCGGTTCCCCGGACCATCGGCGAATGCATGATGTAAACAAATAAATAGAGAAGTGCACAAAATAATAACAATAAAACAAGCAACCCGCGAGCCCTGACTTATCACGATGCGCCCGCAGAGAGAGAGAAAATGGGCTCGTTTCGCGAAAAACCCGGACGGGCAGACGGGAGTCGATTGGCAACAACAACAGAAAACCCAAGTGAAAAACGGTGGATGGACAGCTTGGTTGGTTGGTCGGATTTGCTGCTGGAGTATTGCAGGGAAATATGCAGGTGACCACTATTTTTCAGTTACACGTCACGGCTTTTTCCTTTTGTTACTAAGCTCTTGAAGAGTCGTTCCTTTATTTTTAATTTACTTTTTCAAACACACACGCACACGTACCCACGTACTCGTCCTGGTGCCCCGATGCGCACTAGATCCCCGGGATCGGGATATGTTTTCCTTCTTGGTCCTCGGGAAAAACAAACCATCCCGAGCGAACAGCAGCACACATCACGAGGTTGATATGGCAAAGGCAGCAAATGTTGACTCTACTCATCTATCTCCCCAATGCAGATGCTAGTTTTCCATTTTTTCCGAGGGGTTTCCCCTTCCTGAACTCATGCGCGTGGCCTGGACATCACTGTCGGTGGCGTCATTTTAGGCGGGTTTCCTTTTTTCGGGAACAGAGTGAATGACACGTTGCTGTCTGATTTTGCGCACACCCGCCAGCGTCAGGATTAAATCCTTCAGATTTGCGATCCTCCATGCTGACGATGCCCGGAGTTTCCCGGAATTGCCCGGAAAAATGGTTCCTGCAGCGAAACTGTTGTTCGAGGTTCGAGCTCCAAAATTTGGTTCCATTTTTTTCCCTTTCTATTACTGGCGCTCGGTTTTGCCCATTTCGTCCACTGTTGATGGATGGGATAAAAGTGCTCACGCTCGCGATGATGACGATGATGGGGCTAGTCAAGGGTAGTAGTTGTTGTTTGCCCGGATGAGAGATTTAGGGGTTTTTTTTTTTGCTGCACAGTTTTAAATTTTTGGTCGAGGTGTTGATACCAGACAATCGACACCCAGGTTCCAGAAGATGCTCTGGTGTTGCTTTCGGCCAAAGGGATTTTTAGTTTGATACCCGCCAAAGTCACCGGGATTAGTGTTGATGATACCTCTTCCGTCGAGGCGATAAATCAGAATCGATCCGTTTTCCTTACGAAAATCAATCTCTTCAATTAAATGATTTTTTTGGATTTTCCATGATCACAGATGTCAAACACGTCGCTGAACTTTACACCCGCGGTTCGATGATGAATGTAGTGCTTTATTTTCGCAATGGTAAAAATTCATCAAAATACCTGAATAGTTCCAATCATCTGAGTACGTTTCAAATTTATTTATATTCTGATCCCGTCTGAAAGCGTCTTTTGCTTTCATCATTCCGCAGGTGTTGGACCAATCGAGAACGACTTTCAAATCAATGGCTCTTCAATATATGCTTTTTTTCAATTACGGAACTGTTGGATTTTCCACTTCATTAAATACACTATTTAATGTTCCAATAGAAAAGCCTTCTCTTTTTAAAAACTCATAATGGTAAACATTGTTTTACATCGATGATTGAATATGATTTTATGCCCATCATCATTTCCGGCTCAATGGTTACGTACCTAGCGTGTAGAAAATCGGAAACATTTATTTTCAAGTATCGAGCTCCATCGAACCACCCACTCCAGCATTAATTGCATTTCCTCTGCCTTCTCCTCCCTTTCCTAATTTTTTTGTGCAAACACTCCAAAATCACCCTCCCAAGCTTCACTTGATCTAATCATCACCGTGCAGTACTCTTTTAATTATTTCGCTTTTCTTGTTTTTGTAGTTTTATTTTCTGTACTCCTACTTTTTACTCCCCGTTTCCGGTTAAAAGGATTTGCCTCCGTCTATCGTAGCCATTTTCGATGATTTTATGTCGATTTTTAAACGGTTAGTATTGAATTCGGAGTTTGGGTGTAGAAATAAAAATAAAATCATCACCATATCCCTCCTGGTTGGATGGTTTTCCCACCTTCATGCTTGACCACGGATGGAGGAAGCTTTTCCGATGCACAAGGGAGGGTTTTCACCGATTGAATCGATTGCAGTTTACCAGATTGCGTTCGATTTCGCTTTCGCTGTGCCCATCAACGGGAAAAATTCCAACAGAGAGAAAGAGAGAGAGAGAGCGATAAAGAGAGAGAAAGAGTGTGAGAGACTGAGAAAGACGGCAAAGTACAGTTTGCAACCTATTCCGCTTTTAATTAATTAAATCTAGGAAAATAGTTCGATTTGTCCATCGTAACGTCGAACCGCCTAATGGACCCCCGGACTGGACTGACCGGGGAAAATGGTGGCAAAATAAGGACGCCAGAGTCAGGATTCGCAATGGGGTAAAACGATCCACTTTTCTCATTGGCATTTCGGTGGTCTGTTGGTGTCTTTGGTTGCGGTCAAGAGAATCGAGAACCGTTCCACAGCCGCAGAGACGATGCAAAAATGAAAATGGAACTCTATTTTCCACCATCACGCATACAACCTCCCTTCTCTGTTCTCCCCCGCCACCGTCCGTTCGGTGGTCAAACAGTGCTCTACGGAACGAGTCGGATAGCGGCTCGAAGCTGCATTCGAAAACCGAACTAGAAAACCGATTCCGGAAACCGTTCATGTTGATGACAGGCAGTTAATAATTTAAATGGCAACCATTTTGCTCTCAACCCCTCGCCCCCCCCCCCCCCCTCGGTCTCCCCGTCGTCTCGCCTTCGGTGCTCGAGCGTCTCGTGGAACGTGGTGAAGTTTTCCCGTCTCCCAACGCTCCTCGTGCCTGTGTCCCCCGTGGCAATGGTTGACTGGACGGAAAGAGAGGTTAATTTTCGTAATCGTTCCGAACGGTGCGATATTCGCCTCGGAGGCTATGCTGTGGATGGATCTGACTTGCAATGCGATCCGTTCGACCGTCATCCGGCCCGGGTTCGGTTGAGTTTCCGCCCGCGGGATGGATGATTTTTAGTAATGCTTTTTCTCACCTTTCATGATTATTTTCTTTCCTTTTTCTTTTCCCATGGTTTGTCATTCCGCGAGCGATAAAAAGTGGAGGATAAAAATCAATTGCTCCGAAGGATCCGAAGGTGAAAAGGGGAAGGTGCAAGGGATGTTTAGAACAATGGTCTAACAATGCGAAATAGATTGCTCCCATTCAAAGCAGACGAACGCCGAGGGAGGACGCGTTTGTTGGACATTTCAATGAAATCCGTGCGAATTTTTCCACTTAGAGTGGATCCATCGGGAGGATTACGGAAGGAAATCTCCATCTCCACGGAAGGAATGAAGGAAGCCGAGCCCAAAACCTCTACCCCTGGTCGACAGGTCAGGTATCATAAATTTGGCAGCGACGTTTTCCCTACGTGCTTTGCCATCATTCTCGATCCGCGCACTCCAGAGGACACTTGAAAGCCATCCGGGTTGCTTTCGGTTTGATGAATCATGACGCAAAACGGTGAAGGATATCAAAACTGGGAACAAAAACAGGACTAAACCTCAAGCAACGAAGCAAGCCAGCGGCATTCTCCGGGCCACAAACAGATCGTTCCCCTTCTCCTTGTTCCGATTCCGGAGCCTATTTTTATTCCTTTTCAGTTTCAACACCGCCCCACGCTTTGTTCGTTGCGTGTCACGCTTCTTTCTTATCCTTTCGACGAGATCATAGCGCCTTCTTTTTCTTCCGAACTCAACCGAGCGCAACAAACGGAACGGTATTCGAAGAGTGATGGTGGCGATATATTTCAACGCCGAGACTTTATCCTCCTCTCCACCCCACACCGAATTTTCCACATCACAGCCACCTCACCAGTCTTTTTCCAAATTCCTTCCTTCACAAAGTCCCTTTTTCCGGTGTGATATCGCTGCGATATCAATGCTCTTTTCACACGGCTGTCGCCGGCTTGTCAGACTTGTCGCGGACCAAGACAAGTGCGTACGAATATATATGCGTGTGTGTGTATGTGTGTGTGTGTTTTCACACCTCCCACCAGTATTTCATCCACTTGCCGCATCCATTCATCTGGAAAAGAAAACCGATAAAAACAAAAGATCCACACTCCACTCTCACTCTGGGTGGTCGACACGGGTTGGTTGCGGGTTGGATGATATTTTAAAAAATGCGCGCATTCCTTTTTTGTTCAAGCCACAGATTTTACTATTCGTCTATTCCGTCTCCGTGTCAGGGTCCGTCCGGCAGGGAATAAAAAACGACCTACAGGAACCAAGCAAGGAAGGATCAGCCTAGGAGAGAGCACGGTTTTCGGGACGAGAAAAGCGGAGCTTGATTTGTTTTAGAAAAGGCAAAAGAATTTATTGGAAATGGGCGACAGGGCCAAAGCCTGCCAGAGATAAGGCTTTCCGCTTTTTTTTGTCCATTGATATTTTTTTCGTGTTTGTTTCAAGAAGCCTATAGAGGTTCAAAGCGAGGCCTGCGTCTCGAAAACGGCTTGCGGACACGTTGGGTGGCGATCTATCTAATGTTTCAATTATGGTATACCTACGTCCACAATCTCGTTACGTCCGTTTCTCCCTAAGCAAGCGCATGTGTGTGTGTAGGGGTTTTTATATGTTTTTGTTTCCACCATGATCCAGGCGCCAGGCCGCAGCACGTCTAATGGACCGGTCACCTCCGATAAGCCAAACAGGACAGAAAAAAGGCTACATCGGCGATCGGGAATACAAACCTTTTTCTTCGCCAGTCTCCGACTCCAAGCCACCGGAACCATTTTACTGGTCTGAGTTTGGCTGTGAGGGAGTGAGAGATTGAAAAATAGGCCCATTAGACGGCTTTATCGTCTTTAATGATGGCTTTGACAAGTTCGATAGGTTCGCTTCGCGCTTTCCGTATGCGGCGACACGACCTTTGACGCTACAGTTTCCGATATGCGTTGGCCGCCCAGTTGTGTTGGAATGAATCAATAGATGCCCCTTCGGAATCGGGAACCAGCGAGGCTTGAAAGTTATAAATGAAATGTTTAACATCATGGCACTTTTCTACGATAAAAAGTCACCCTCTCGATGCTTGAAAAATTAAACCATTACGTCTATCGACATTCCATCTCGCGGAAGGTTACATGAGAAGAAAAGGAAACCGGATTAATGGTACACAATGCGTGACCAAAATAGCTTATCATTCATTTAGCCGGATATGTTGTTTTAATTTTCAAATCTATTATTTTCAACCGAATGGAATGGAAAAGCTTCAATTCGTTCGCTAGAGAACACTCGGATGGATCATTCTGATGCGCCGGATTTTCTGCAAGTGGGCGATAGGTTTTTATTTCACCGTTTCTACTACATCAATCAAACATGAAAGCAAGAAAAATTAATGCATTGTTCAATTTATCAAAAAATTCAATCTGCGTTGTTGTAATAATAATAAGCGCAACCAAAAAAGGAGAAAAACACACAAAACGCGAGCTGAACAAGCATCCATATCGTTTTTCCAGTAACAACTCGTTGAATGCTTGCTGGAGTGTGTAACAATCCTGGAGTCCCGGGCTCAAGCGATCAATATGTTACATATCCGGCCATATATTTTATATTCCGCGCCATTATTTGTGCCCCCAGCAATTGCAAGTGTATTGGTGAAAATTTATCGTCAGAATAATCACGGCATTAAATGGAAAATTCGTAAAAAAGGAACCATCGCCATTAAAGCCACATCGCACCGACTCCGAAAGTTTTCCCGCGCCCATACCTTCTTGTTTGCTCGACAAACATTTCGACCTCTCTTTGGGAAACGTCGCCAGAGGAAAAGCAAAGGCAAAAAGAACACTGCAACAAATAACCCATCTGATGCAAATGAAACGTGACTCCCGAACTGCGAGTAATCAATTTATCATCCACAAAAATTGATTCAAAAATTAACACACAACAATCGCGTTTTTTTAACCCCTTTTCCACCATTTTCCAATACCCCTCTTTTTGTTCTCCTTCCTGTCTGTTGAGTGGTACTGTTTGGTAGATCAGTTTACAAGCATTTTCAATCCGTCTTTCCATCTGCCACTCAACTGTTTTCCATTTATCTCCCAGCAGCCATTTTGAGGGGTTGTTCAGGCATTGATCGATGATAGTATTGCGTTCTGAACGAAAATGGAGAAATATACCGCACTTGTTGTTTGATTATTGAAAAATTTAATAATTTGCCTACATATTCAATCCTTTTCCAATGTGACAGCACCCGGAAGACTCAGTTTATCTTGCTCCCAGGTGAATTGAAGTATGGGTGCATTTTTCGCACGACGGCAAGGGACGGGAAATTGCAATCGAAAATTCTTGTCGATTAAATTCCCAATGCAATCCAACCAACGCGTGTAAAGGAAAGGGCCGTATCCTTGCATCAGATGGAAATCATTGGTCCAAGAAATATTCTGAAATATGGAAACTACACAAATGTATCATCAAAATAAATATCTGTCCACTGTTCTCCATGGTTTCTCCAGCCTCGGCATTTCCAGTAACGACACTTCCTGTCGTAAACGCTGGGCAGCTGTCAGTTGATTGGATATAAATTATTTAATTAATATTATACCCAGCATTATTTGTAATTTTATTTTTTCGATTATTTATGATATTACTATCATCCTGGAATGATCGGTGAGCATTATGCATGTTTGTGTTTGCCGGTGGAAATGGATCCCGTTTTTTTCTTTGTTTTCGTTCGAAATTTATTGATCCACAGACGTCACACGGTAACCATGGCAGCCGTGCCATGTTTTTGCCGATGATTTATTTGTCTGCCACGACATCGTTCGGAACATAATTGCTTCAAACCAACCGTATTCTCTTTCCACCAAACCAAGCAACATACCAAGTTGATGACTTCTGGATGATAACGATTGCCGACTGTTTTCCTTTCCCTCGGCCAGGCAGGTGTTTCTCGAGTTTCAAAAGACAAAAAACTAAAATAAAACATTAACTCTGAAGCACTACATTCAATTAAAGTGACAGAAGTCCTGGAAAATGAGACGCTCTCAAGGAAAACGCACCGAGCGTTTCATTATCTCCTTTTCCTGCTTGAGCTTGGGAGTCAGGAGTTTCTTACTGCTCCGGGGTATCAACAATGTTGCAGGCGTAGTAGAGGGCATCGTTCATTGCCGCCTTGTCGTTGCCAAGAAACCGACACCGACGGCGTCCTGAGATTGGAACGATTTTTCTCTCTTCCCCCTCTTTGACAGGCGCTAAAGGGTTTGCTCGAGAGTCTTAAGACGCCCGTCTTCTGGTTTTTGTTTCCGATCTGGGAAAAGGAAATGAAGAATTTATGCTTTTCTTTCCTCTTCTCTCTCTCCATCCGTTTTAGTTTGTTGTTGCGTTTTTCCTTTTTCTTTTTTATAAAACTCACCCATTCTGCCCTCATTCAATTCATTTTTATTATTTTCAAAGTGAGAATAAACGATTTCAGAACCAGCTCGAACAAGTGATCGCGCTGAGTGAAGGGCGCATTAAAAAAGGAGAGGGCGGAAAAAGAAGCGCGGGAAAAACTAAAACCCTCCTTCAAATCTTTTCCCGATGCCAGCAAATCTTCCCCATTCACACTCTCCCATGACAAACGAGATGTAAATCTTGACGTTTTGGAAACGCGATGCTCAGCACACAGCTCTCATCTCGGACTTTGGAACGCGAAGGTTTCTGGTTTATTCCTTAAACGAATTTGGTCCCTCCCCAGTGCAAACTAGCTGCGCAAGTTAATGGAGCCCGAAAAGGGGAGCAAATGGCAGATCCCCAGAAGGCGATATAAACCACTCCATAATGGCAATCCGAAGAGGAACCGCATATGTACGCAGGAAAAAATGGACACTGGTGAGGTTTTCTGGTCCAAGATTCCAACCATGACTGCTTCCATTCCTGCAGGGCATTCCTCGTTCCAAAGCCGTGCCGAGAAGGCGACGACGATGACGACGACGACGACGTGAGGGAAAAATTATTTCCGTGGGCCGCAAAGGCAGTGGAAAACAGGTCGAGGGAGCCGGGCGACGACTTGCGCAACTACGCGCTAATTAACTCACCCGTCGTCAGTCGTTTGCGAATTGATCCCTTCCCAGTTTTGCCCCACGTTCAATCGTCCCTTTGCTCGTTAGAAATTGCGGCGAGCAACAGCGATCGTACAGTACGCGACGAAATGCGTCGTACTGGAGTGGCGATAATAATTTTAAAACTCGATTGTTACACCCATTTACATAAGGTTCTTCGGTCACTCGACTCGTTCGTTACATCAAAGACAAGCCACTTCTCGTTACAAACTATTAAACCAAACTCGGACAACTCGAACTTTTATTGATAGGTGTTAAAAAACACCTAATGAAGCTGCGTTTCTCACCATTGCTTCCATGCTACAAATGATCAACCAGCTATCATCAAAAACATTTCCATAAACGTTAAACTAATAAAACCTAACGCACTCAAAAAAAGGGTACAACGAAGGCCGTAGATGTTTTTAATGTTTCGTGTGAATGTTAGCTCATTCACTTGCTGTGCTTGGCTTGGCTTGCCACGAAATGAACCGTTTCTCCCGAAATAAGGCCTACATTGTAATGAATTATCTCTTTTTTTCGAAGTCTCTCAAACGAAACGACTCGACAGTTAAAAGTTAAAGTTTCTCGTATCGAAAACGTCGCTGATACAAGCCACGAAACTCGCATCCACGGAAGTTATGTCCCTTTTTCATGATGACATGGACACACATCCACAAACTGACCGTCGCATGCATAACGGAGTGGTGGACAAAGAGCATGAGGTAAAACTAAATTTAACAACTTAAAAACTGGAACTCGATTTCTGCAATGATTTATTCAAAGCCAAATCCCTCCCCCTTCCTTCACACACACCATAAAAATTGCACCAACGATCAAGTGGGAGCGATATGCCAAATTGCATCCGAATTGCAGCCACAAACTCAAGCGTGGCGTCGAATGATGATGAGTTTTTCGGAGTGCAACTTCCAACCTCACCCCGAAAAACCAGAGCCTAAACGAGTGAACGTACAAACGTACGACAACAAGTGCATCACCCTACCATCACCACCACCTCCTGGAGAGACGATGGCATCCTTGCTGCACCGGTTGCATATTATGCGATGGTGGCGCATTATGATGCATTTTGATGTTCGTTTGATGACGTGAAAACGAGAAAGCAGTTAAACTGTTTTATGTATGCATTAGTTTTCTTCCTCATGTTTCGCACGAAACCTCTGGGGTAAGTGTGTAGGGAGGGGAGGGGGAAACCTTCCCAAGCGAAACTGCGGAAGGAAATATTCGTAAATGGCCATTTGGCGTTTGTTTGCTCAAAACGAGCCTCCCCGAAAATGGGAGTTAAACAACAGCATCATCAACAATAACAACGGTCGGGAAGGGGAGGTTGGGGGNGGGGG
>KE524999.1:2829956-2842080 GCA_000441895.2 Anopheles sinensis
TGATGAAGGTAGAAAAAATCACACGCTCCAAATAGCGCTCGACCAATTAATGCTGGTTCCCTTTTGCGTTTTTGCGTGAAAAGCACATCTAATTATCGCGAGGATTGATGGAAAAGTCCATAATTTTTCAGTAAAAGCCATATCCGCGCGCCATTTTTTTCTCTATTCAACGGGGTGTGTGGAAAGGAAAAGGAGGGAGAAAATCCACCTCGACCAGCGAAAATAGCTTATTAAAACTATGTCGTGCCATTGTTGCGAGCAAATCAAATGGACACGAAATGATGGCGTTGCTTATCTGTTTGTTTCACTAACTGTTTTCGTTACGGAAAATGGTCCATGATGCAATCCCTTCTTCCTCTTTTTTCTATTTTTTCTACCTCCATACCCGCATGCTCAAGCCCCCCAAAGCTAGCTATCGTTCTGACACTTGAAACAAATTAAAATTCGCTTATTTCACTCGCTTGATCCTTCTGCATGTTCGCTTCTCGCTGGGAGGATGGAAAAAACGGGATAGTGTTGCTAATAATTACACTTGTTATTTCTTCTCATCTCCACCTTATCCTCCCCACTTGTCATTGAACCTCCCCCGAGGGCAAGTATTACCTCATTACCCCGCGTTAAAAGCTCCCAAGCCCTTCCAACCCCATGGTTTCCCATTCCAATTCCGAAGGTGCGATTTGCGATTCTCCTAGCACCTCTTTACCACGCATTTTTTCTTTTGCTTTCTTTCTCGCACTGTAACTGTTACTTCGTATGTCATTCTTTCGCGCCCTCCCCGAGACGAGTAGGGAATTTTCAGGAGCGAGATTCATGCCATCCGAATACCTATAGGGCTCGGCGGCTTCAATTGGGGAGGCCAAAAAAGAGGGTCAATCGTTTGGCTTGGTCAGATCCCGGCCTGGAATTAGAAAGAAAGAAGAAGAGGGTCGGTAAAAGATACCCACTATTCGCGGGGAGAGGGTGAGAGAAAATCAACGCAACATTCGCTAATGATGTCGATAGGTGCAAATATTCAAATTGAGTCATAAATTGAATAATTGCTCGAAATCACTCTCCGCACGCCGCTCGAATCACGGGAGCATGATTGGCCCGCCCAAGGGGGTGGTAGAGAGATAGAGATAGAGGCACGCATCGGTGGCCGCATTGGAGGCAGCAGCATCGAAAAAGAAAACTAAAATACCGGGCGCGAAGAACCCCGTGGGGCCTTTCGGCAGCACTTTTACGAGGTAACGGTGGGATTACGGGAGGAGAGTAGTGGAAATCGGTGGGATGAAAGGTGCGAATGTGCGCATCGTCGTCTCCGTCGGCGTCGTCGGCGTCGTTGTTCCGAAGTGATTATTGGAGGCAATTAACAACGTCGGGGGTGTCATAAATCACTCCAGAAACATTTCGCGCGGCAAATTGCGATTTGCTGCAAAATTGACCCAAAACTAGACCCAAGGGGAGGGGGAGGGAAAGCTGATCGTAGGAAGAAAAAATAGGAATGCTGGCTTTCGAGAGGTCGGGGGGAAATTATCCTCCGAGAGAGAGAAGCAATCCCGAAACCGGACGGGGAAGTCATTTGAAACATAGGTTATTAATATTCTGCGTATTTTGTTCTTTTTTCTCTTTCTGTTCTTCCATCGCTTTGGTGTACGTTTGTTATTTTTATGATCCTGATAATAAGGGTGCGTTGTAATCCTCACATTCACCTGCATAGAGCGGGCGAAAGGGAAATGGGGTCAAGAAGTATGAAAGATTAGAGGGAACCTTGTCTGGCGTTCCGACGAATGCCTTAGGGTACTGACTCTTAGGGTAGTGACTCCTCGACACTGGGCTTATGTTGTTTATGGACTTAATTAAATTAATTGCTTTATTATTTCGAAATTGCAACGGTGTAATTAATGAGCTCCAGATTTCTTTCCCCCCCCCCCACCGGAGAGAGAGAGAGAGAGAGAGATAGAGAAAGAGAAAGAAAGGGAGAGACACAGAGCTCCAGACCATTCGATGTGTGTTTGACAGCAGAGTGTTCCCTGTCGGACGAACAAACAAACTAGCCTGTCCTCGAACTAAACGCAGTGCTGTTAGCAAATGCAGTTGCGCCACGAGTCAATTAAATTAATGTGCCAATAAGCGAGACGGAAACCGCACCTCTATTATTTAAGAACAAGCAAAAGGCAAAAATTTAACCAACGCCATCATCCCCAATTTCTTCTCCATTTTTGGAAATTTATTATTGTGTTTGCTACTTTTTCGCTCATCCTTCTTCACTTACGTCAACTACTGAGTCTTGGCTGGAACTTAGTGGATTAGAAACGTGTTTGAAAGTATAGTAATATGAAAATGGACGTGCAAGTAAATATTCCTCAAATTTACGAAGACGCTAGACTTTCTCTCTCGTTAAAATTGGTAGCACAACAAACTTTTGTCTTTCAAATTGAAGCCCATAAGAGAAAGGCTTATGAAGAAATATGAGTCGATTTTCCATAAGCCGTTCCATAAGAAAATATTAATTTTAATTTGAACCACATTGCCTCTTATACTGAATTTTCAAACCAAAGTATGCATTGCAAATAACGTTTGTTTTCATCAAAATCAAAGGAATTTTACCAAAAGCGATATGCAAAACTGTTTTGAAGAAAACGAACCTTCCTTTCGCTTCTTTTATTCTAAAAGCCGTATAAAAGTTTCCATCAAATATCAATTTATGTTTCTCGAGATTTGGTTTGGTCCGATTCTAAACGGAAATGGAAACCGTGTCGGTTTGGAAACGATCAATCGTTCGGGTGCCACAGTAACAAGATACCATCATGGCTGTCCTTGTGTGTCCATGTTAGTGTATCTCTGTATGTAAGGCTTACATGAATCGTCTCCACCACCCGATTGTGTTCAACAACTCCAGCATCGCTAATTGATAATATTGCACATTTTCATAAGCCAGTGGATGCAGCATCCGGGTACGGTTTATCTTAGCCTTGTCGGGCTGGAGGCCGGTACAAAAACAATTCACCACACATTGTGT
Organism: Anopheles sinensis; assembly: GCA_000441895.2. Taxonomy (NCBI): domain Eukaryota; kingdom Metazoa; phylum Arthropoda; class Insecta; order Diptera; family Culicidae; genus Anopheles; species Anopheles sinensis. The sequence goes on from KE524999.1 coordinate 2,832,958, forward strand.
TCTGCTACTGCTGCGAAAACCCGGAGGAAAACTCGAAACATATCGTCCGGGAAAACCAGCTCCCTTTCGTGTACGTACGGTGATGGCATCTTTATGATGTTATGAAGTTTTTCCCGGTAATTGCAAATATGACTTACAAAGTTACCCGCATGGAAAGGTGCTCGCTGGTGCTGGTGATGGTTTGGCCCCCGACACGTTTGATGTTGGCTCCAACCACACACTCACACACACACACACATACACACCACCGATAAGCCACGGTACAACTCGATAAGCGCTCCACTTCCGGTTCGGAGCTGGTAGACTTTATTGAATCGTTCACCGTTCACCGTCGGTCCCGGTTTGTGGAGATCTACCCGGTGGCAAGGTGTGCATCAACAATCGGAATGCAAAAACGCCCGACGATATTGAGACATCCGAGGTCGCTGTCTGCGATGCCTCCACTTTCAATCACGGAAGCCACCAACGGCGGATTTTGCTGCATCGGATAACGAAATGCAACCGGGCGAGAGAATCGTGTTCCGGTGCAATGTTGTTTATTGTTATCTCTCCAACCAGGCTCACGCTGGTTCACCCACTCCTGATATGTGTGTGTGTTGTTGCGAGAGGGGGGGAGTTAGGGGGAAAAATTTTGTTTTGGCTCGTTGCTTTGTTCCGCTCCGGAGCTCCTGTAAAACGTTCGTATCAGTTGCAAGTGGCGGGCGGATCCTTGTCGGATCCTCTTTTCAACATCCAAGAGTGGAAGCCTGTCAGTCAATCGAACAATCGAAACGGAATACTCTCGGTGCTATCATTGTAATTTAATATTTTACCTCCTCAATCAATCGCAACGCTGCTGGAGTTCCTGAACCGGAGGAGTGCAATCGATGTAAAACCTTTCGCCTTTTTTCTCCTATTCAGCTTTGCATTATGCTGCACAGCATCTGGCTTGACAACAGATCCCGCCTGCTCTAATAACATTTTTCCACCTCGTCTCAGAGGCACTCGGAAGTGGTACTAAAATGTCCACATGGATGCCATTACTTCCTGGCAACGACCATTTGTGTCGGAACCCCTCCTTCTCGCATGGCGAATAAATCGAACAGAATCAAGAAGCTCGATAATTGCTTTATGGGACTCTTAATCTCCGTTGCAACAATTGCCCATCTGCTCCTCCTTCAAACTGCTGCATCGGCTTTTAATGTTCGGGGAAATTCTAAAGTTAATTTTAATGAAGCTTCGCTTTCACAATTAATCATGGATGCGTTGGTTTTGTGTTTCCCTTTGAAAATCGCTTACAACCCACCGAATCACGGGGGTGACACAGCATCATCCTTGAACAAATGGACACCTCACACCTGCAAACCACTTGACTTTTCCAGACTCTCATCTCCACCGCGCATATATCGGGATTTATTCGAAATCGCGACTTGTGCGCGACGCAACGCAAACAGAATTAGAACTTGCTATGTTTTGTGTCAATTAGTTGTTCAGCCAATTAATGTCTCCGCACATATTTGACCCTTCCCCTCGCTTCACCTCCGACCCTGCTTGCGGAGGGTATTTTGGAGCCGTTTTGCGACCCGCCTTCCGAGTCAGGATAAAACCAATCAACCACGGACGTGCATTTGATGGATGATTCTTTAATCAGCTCCAATCCACGTATCCTTTTCATCGGTAATCAAGCGCGCGCGCGCTCTTCAGCTGTAATGCTGTGTAAACGTGTCGGGCGGCCGCCATTTTGCAAAGTAGAGTGGATTCTATTCCGAAACCGAATGAATCGTTAATGGACGGTAAATCGAAACCGGGGGTCAAGTGATCGGTGGTGTCGTCGGCACATATTGCACACACTGCACGTAATGCATTAATTAGAAACAATATCTGATCGTAATGGCATTTTGTGTCTGTGCCTGTGTGTGTACGAGTGCCTTTGATAGACACTAACCAATGCGCTTTTAACCACAACCGGAGTGACACACCACGTTTAGTTACACCAACGCTCGAGTGCATCCCAATCGGAATCGGAAACAAACACATCATCATCATCACCATCATCATTGGAAGCAAATGGGAAACCATTTCCCTTTCGGCAGCAAGCATATGATTAATAAATGAACATGGCGGTTTTTGATGAATGGGGAAAATTAAGCGACGACAAAACGATGTCAAAGTGTATTCAACCAAACAGGACGCATTGGGGAAGTTCAATCTAGATTTTCTCCTTGAAGACCTCGATGGCCTTATTCTGCCCAATTACCTGTAAAAGTCGGATCCCTAGTTAAAGATAATTTGTGGTTGAATTATTGATCCTTTTACCCTACCTGTGGTTCTTGGAAACCATTCCCGTGTACCATTACTGGCTCACGATTGTCAAGGATGGCATTTTTAGAATCTTCATTTATTTAAATCTTTTCAAATTGTCGTTTCTTTCGTCAAAAATAGTAAACAATGTTTTTCCTGGACAATACTAGCGGGACAGAATTTTTACAATCTTAAACTGTGGTAGTCTAATTCCATTGCTTTATTTGTTGCTTCTGCATGCCTTAACAGGACAGTAGATCATATTAAACGTAAACATCTAACATTTTTACTTTAAAAATTCCTCCTCAACTTGCATAAAATTCTCCAGTTTTATCAAAACTTATGGATTTTGCCACATCTTGACGATGTACGTAGATTTAATTTTGAGTAGCAGATGAAATGAGCCTGATCGAGCTTGAGACTGTAGACCCTTGAAAACATATTGTTGGAAGAAATAAACACATTACCTTTTTTCTGCAAGCCGTTCACACTCTTTCTAAACAGACTGCTATGGAACGTGTCTTTCGTTGCCATGGAAAATGCCTTCTACGCTTCTTCTCACAGCTTACACCCTCCTTTTGAAATCTAACCTCCGTTGAGGCAATTAAGCAAGGCTTGCTACAATGCGAAACATAACCATTTTCATTTCATCTGAAGCACGTCCTGAACAAATCCTTCGCGCCGTTTGCTAACATTTCGAGTCAAAGAAGCTAATTTGTGTACAGTCTTTCGGAAAACACAACCTACCCCTCCGCGGTCACCTTGGAAAACGGAAAATCCTCCAGGGTGTACTTCAGCGCAACAGGAAGTGGATGGGGGGGTGGGAGGGGGAGATGGTAAACGCGGTAACATTTCCCGACGCGCTGTGGAAGCAACTGGGCTTCGGGCGTACAAAATCGCTTCTTGACATGCTTCCGTGTGGCGGTCAAATTAAAGACCAGCCCCCCTTTCGGTGTCCTTGCGTCCACTTTTAACCGATGTGGTTTTGTCACATCAATAATTTTGGCTTACCTTTATCCCAGCCACCTTCCTTCTCCGTGTTGTCAAGGAGTTTGGTGCGTTGTTTTCCCCTTTTTTAATCAGTTTTCCCGGAGGCCACTCACACGGTCACGGTGTTAGCCACGGGTGTTCCCCAGGCCCATTTGGCCGTAAAATGCCGGCCCGGTGAACCACTCGATGGGACGAGCGTAATGAATTTTTAATCCCGAAAACCTCTTTAACCGAACCGTTTTCATTCGCGCTGATGCGTTGATGGTTTGGGGACAAACGCGTCACAACCGTTGCCCGCAGGGAGCTGGTAATTGATGGATGAATTGATGGACCTGGTGGAGTTACAGTGGGAAGGGAAGGGGAAAAATGAGGACCCATCAGTCAAACGCCTGTCGGAATATGGCCATAAGCCACGAGAAGAAGAAAGGGAATAAACAAAAAAAAATGGAAAAAACACCCTGCTGAGAGAGTTTTTCCACGCGCGTTTTTTCCCCAATTAACTCCTCGCTTGTACTTGTCCACTCAGTAATCTCCTACCTGCCCCTTTCGCCCGCCCCCTTCAGAAGTGCTTTATTGACGGCCGGCAACAAAATGGATGCAAAGGAAATGGATCACCATTTTATCACAACGACTGCCGGTGCTGTTGTTGTTGTTTTTGCTGTTGCTGACGGAAAGAGAGGCCACCTGCATCGATCAAGGGAGTGAGGGGGAGAAGGTTTTCGGGACGGCGGGTATTTATCGGAAAATATTAATTATTTAAAATTAAAAAATAAAATGTTACTCGATGGTGCTCCAAGTAACCGTCGCTTTTTATGTCCATTGTTTCCCAGGCAACAGCGATTAACGTTACGCGATGCTGATTTTAATGGGTTAGTTTGGAGGAAGATAAATGGAAAACCCAGTAGATGAAAGTAGCCTCAAGAAACGGTTTACAATTTTAAACCATCCTCTTCCAACATTGAAACACACTGCAGTCGGTGTTTTGAACTGGTTTATCCACAGCAAGACCAGAAGTTGGTCAATGTTTTGTGTGGAGTACAATTGGGGCGATACGGCACACCGAATATTAACAACGCTCGGTTATACTTGCTAACGGCGTTTTAAAAAAACGTGGTATTTTATTACGTGTTTCGTCACCACCAAGAAAAGAGTCCCGCTTACCTCTCGCGCTTATATTTATCCTATTCTCATCAAAAATAACCCCGCGCCATTTTGTCCTTTTGATCAGACGAATTTTTCGTCCAGCCAAGGACGAATTATAAAATTAAATATTACCCGTCAATTGATCTGACCACTAGTCATCTTAGTGCGCAGTGCGCTTCGCAACAACCATTTTATTTAATTCCATCCAACGTGGTTGCCCTAAGTGCCCCTCTCGGCTGACCAAATGAGTCCCTGCAGGTAACAAATTTGCGCTCGGGTAATGAATTGATAAATGGCAAGCTGGGAATAGTGCCATTTTAGCACCGGGCTCTTCCCCGACATGTTCGGCCACCGGCTTTTCCTCCGCGGTTCGGCATGGAAATTCTGCCCATCGCCAACCGAACTCCACTCTCTCCTGCCTATTTTTTTGTAATAATGAAAACGGACTCGAAATACAAACACTACAGAGCCGACATTTGTGCTCGAATACTCCGAACGAAGATGGATGGGAAATGAGTCGGGACATTGGAAAGCTCACAAAGCGCCGCGCGGTCCATCGATCAGTTGGTCGATCATTTCCGCTCCGAGACAGCCGATAGCTTCAAATATTAGGTGTCATTTGCGCAATGAACGAACGAACACCCCGTGTTTTGCGTGTGTGCGTTCGGGAGACTTTGATTGGAAAATCATGCGACGGCCAAATATACGAACTCATTGGTGGTGGGAGTTTAGGAAACGGAACAAAAAACCTACATGGACATGCTCATCCCGATCGGATTGGCGTGGCATTTCCACTGTTAGTGCCCGTTGGTTGGCAGGAAGCTTTTTTTGGAAAATTTCCAATCACGCCTATTTATAGCTGAATGTTATTATAAAAGTTCAGCTCTTACTGTAATTAGTGCGGCATTCAACACGTTTTAACGCTATTGTTCTACTAAAATAGTAAAAAAAAACCCAGCCACATTATCCTGTTTTTGTGCTTTCCTCTATTCAAAACTACTGTGCTTTGTAAATTACGTTAAACACCTTTATATAACAAACAGCAGTTGTGCTTTCCGAGTTCAGCTGAACATGTTTGAAAGGATACAATAAAAATAGGAACACGTTGGTAGTACGTTACAATAGAATCATAAAAGCATATCAATACACGGACGGTACATTTTTTAAATTTTTAATAAACTTTACTGCATAATGAGTTTCACTCCAACAAAGTATTGTGTAACATATCTTTACCCAGCAAAAGTAAGCAATATGATGTTGCCGCTTCATCGAAAAACCGCTGATGAATGCAATTCTGAATGAATGAATGCAAACTGGTATTGTTCTTTATGAACATGATGTACCTATTCATGGTAACAATATACTTTTTTACTGTAAGGAAAACTATGTTCGATACTGTCTGTAAGCTCATCTTAGTTTTTCGATTTTCCCCGAGGATATTTTGATTCGAAAATGCATCCTTTCTACTCTACATAGAACACTTTTGAGGAAATTTAGCAACAACCACACTGCTAGCTTTTCATTACAACCCTTTTGTACAATATTTTAGTCCTCTTTTAGTCTTATTACGCTGTCCGAAATTCGATGAACCGATGCTACGTTCATCAACCAAATTTTCGTCGAGCGCAACAAAAGTACCCAGCATTATACAGGGAGCAAACCCCCTCCCACAGCAGAGGTGTGGGTCAGCGCTGAATGTGGAAACTCTTTTGCCCAAAATTCCTACAATCTGTCATCTCTGACAATTGTAGAAAACGGAGGGGGTAAAGGACAGGTGGGGTGGTAATATCAGACAATCGCTGCTGAGTTCAGAGCGCGGGATCCGATTACACAGCGTTTGAGGGAGGGCCAGTTGGGCAGACATCGGGCAGGCAGCTCGGAAGCAGGATGCCGGATGTCGGAAACCTTTTCATTTGATTCAATAGCGCACGTTTCGGGCGGCATTTAGCATGCGTGCACTTGGCTACGCGTAAATTTTCCACCGGAGGCCCGAGCAGGTGGGCAGTAATTTATAGAACGTCCATCAGCAGAGGGATTGGAAGGGGAGGGGGAGAGGTTGGAGATAATTTCCAATTTACGGTGAAAATTACACCAATAGAAGCTGGATGGAAACCGGCGCCTGAAAGGTTTCAATTGGAAACTGGCTGGCCCGAATAGAGAGCATCTCGCGTGGAGAATGAATGGGAGACGAAGAGGATAATAAATGGGGTAGGAGGAGTTGATAGGGACAGCTTTTCGATAGCCGCCATTCCTGTCAACGGCGTTGACGGCGTAGGCAGACCAATAATGCACACCGTGGCTTGCTGTGTCGAGTCCGATTTTTTTGGGTGGAAAAAAGGGTAATGAAGGGGTTGGGAAATTGCGGATACTAAAAATAGGAAAAACCTCAGGAGTATAAGTGCCAATAGGTAAAAATAATGCACAATCCATTAAAGCAAAATGAAACAGAATATAGATTTTATACTTCGATCAGGAAGAACTATATACAATTTAAATTCTTCTTATAACTTGGAAATATACCCCAATCAAATGTTTAAGATGCCATCAATTCTATTTTACTATTTTTTTTTCTTGCTTTCAGTTCATTTTCTGGCCACCCAAGCGCTTGGACATTTCCCCTGTGACTTACGCCGTTAATGAAAGGTAAGCTAAATCCGCCTATCCGTCCAAATTATGAGCGATGGATTGCTCATTGAACCGGATCAAACCGCCGGGAAGGAAATGGGGAAGGAAGTCAGACTTAGGGGAAATTGTCGCCCACACGATGCCAATGAATGCTGCTCCTGCTCGATGATGATGATGATGGTGAGGTGGGCTTTACAGTTGTAGTTGCTGGGGGTGGAAAGGCAGAAAAGGAAGAGATTCCGATAACAAACTGATTACATCCCATCCATGTTTCGCTGGAGTTGGAGAAGTGGGTGGAACGTCATATTCCCTTTCATCATCGGCGTCCCGTTCCAAGCTGGTCGTCCATCAAACGTATCGAGCAGGAGACGGAACGGATGAACCGGACGACGTCACCAGTAAATTCGGGGAGACTTTGTTACTAACCAACCTCTCTTCGCTTTCCATCCGGAACTCCCGCTCCAAGTCACCGCCAATATGGCCTGGAATAACCAGACTAATACCCCCGCCGAACCTCATACTACTCCCTTCTTCGGGTGGAAAACTCCGGGGGAGGTTGATTCCCCAAAATCACGATAATTCACATTCGTCATCGTCGCATTCGGTAGTAGCACAAAATTGGCAGCCATCAACCAACCCCCGAACCATGCGTTGTAGGTCCGGGGATTGTAGTAGCATTTTTCCGAAAGTTGACTGGTGCGGACTTCCGCGAGCCCGGCCATGTGTAAAAACTCTGATACGGCCTCTGATCATGGGCCAGGTTGGGGGGAAGAGTGAACGGAATCTGTCATCCAGGTTGCTTTTCGCTATGATAAACAATTAGAGCACAGGGATGGTGTAATGGGGCTGAGGCCATGGCGGGCTGATAAACCAGGAGCAATGACTGAAGCACCGAACAGAAATAAGCACTTTTGGATTACAAACTGATATGGAAGGAAATTTTGGGCAAAGGAGGATCCAACAAACATTGCTATTCAGAGATTAGGGCAAACCATTTTTAAACCAGGTATCAACGTCAATATAACAACGATAAATCGGTGTTTTGGAACTTGGCAAAAATATTTTATGATAATGTTCATCAAAAAATCATCAACAATTTAAAATTTAACATGAATCACATATCCATTTCATATTGCTTCAACCAATTTGTTGAACTCTCACAGCTGTAATTATTTGAATGCTTTCCACAAGTTGCCAAAAAACACGGATGCATCGGCCGGGAATCGAACCCGGGCCGCCCGCGTGGCAGGCGAGCATTCTACCACTGAACCACCGATGCTTGTTATCGGAGGCGATTCTAAATTTAAGACATTTAATTTAAAACAGCGAAGGTCCTTCCAAAGTTCAATGCGTGTAGAATTTTCACAAAAAAAAAACTTTACCAAAATCGTTTTCTTATTCCGAAAGATCTAAGATCTATTAAACTCCTCTATGTTTTTTATAGGACAACCTTCCTTCATCGAATGGCGGCGATGACAAACATATTTTGACGTCATCGAAACATTCCTTTCCCCGCGTGCACCTTAGAGACCGTTCCACTAATCACCTTTCGTATGTGTCTGTTTCTTCTTCCCGTTCTGCAGTGAAAATTGCATCGAAAGGGGCCTTTCATCGATTGGCTTGCGGCTGATAAATTGCACCCAGCGTCGTGTGGCCCGTGGGGAGGCGCGATTTGGTGTTGCTTCGAGCACACGGAGTTGCCCGTGGACAACTGTCCGTTGTCGGAATGCAAGGAACGGTCCGCGGATTTAACAGCTAGAAAGGCTCGCTTCTTCCTTGAGGACACATCCTCATCGGCATCCTCGGCCGGGCGGCGTTGGCGGCGGCAGGCCTTGTGTCGCGGCGAATCTGATTGATCAATCGTTTCCTAACGCTATTTGATGCCATTAGAGAGACCTGGTGGCCGGCGATATGCAGGTGAAGATAGTGAGGCCCGCGATACAACACACACACACACACACAGACACACCGGGCCGATCAGGGATACAGAGAGATTGGAAATGGCCATAAACGGTATCGGAGCAATAAATTAGTAGCAAACGTGCGATGGCAGAGGTGGGCAGGAAGCTTTCGCCTAATCTCGAC
>KE524999.1:2848573-2871027 GCA_000441895.2 Anopheles sinensis
TCTATAATTGATTTTACAAACCGTCAAGTTACCTGCTTCACTCTGTTTTCAAGAGGTTATTTTTAATATCGACACAATTTCGGACCATTCATTGATTCTGTTTGTTTTCCTAGAGCACGTGTGCTTTGAGAGTGTAACGTTTCTTGCTTTGCTATGTTTTTCGGGGTGTTTTCGGTTTGGGAAACTCCCGCACTCGGGAGCCCTGGACGGAATGATCGCAACAAGGGAGGTCGGGTTTACTCCTCTCTATTTGAACGCACAATAAAAACCGGTAAACGGTCGCCTCTCTCGTGTGCACTGCCAGATTTTTCCACTCATCCACGTCCCGCCCGCGTCGGCGTTAATGAGCGGAAGGGCGCCATCAACCTCCCCTCCTCCCTCCATCCGTTCCATCCAGTGTCGCATCAATTAAACAAACTGAATGTACCTGCTACGGTTCCCCCCCCCCCCCCGTCCTATTTCCTGGAAATGAAATGGAAATGAAAGTGGTTGAATTAGAATTGATTGAAAGTCAATTAGGTTGCACCGTAAGGGGTGCGAAATGTCATATGCTGGAAGGGGTGAGTAGGTTTCGATGACGGAGATCGAGACGGAAGAAATAAATCTCTAATATATTATCGCAATCCAACATACGGAGAAGTACCAGTCATAGAGAGAGAATTGGCAAGGCAATGTAAAATTAAAATGTGCAAAAGATTGGAATCTCAGGCATTTAGATTATGTTTGGAAGTTCTCGAGAAAGCTACGCAGAAGCGTGTCCGGCAAAGAATGTAAATCGAACCCGGTGTCTAGTTTTCACAGCACGGTTGAATTATTGAAATAGATCACGAACGATTTTTCCACAATCCGAATTTGGCCATCACCGTGAGGGTGAGTGAAATGTGTTTCGGATACACCAAAACCGGTCGCGATCGCGTGATCGTGCGCTCGTGGAAACGTGTGGAAAATGGCTCTCGCTTAGCAAAGCGAGGGAAGAATATCTGCCCACGGATCGAATCCGAGGGATTCCAATGTTACCTTCCGCTCGTCGTATTCCTATACTTCTGTCGATTGACTTATCTCAATGATTATTATTGCAACCCCGGCTTTTCTTCTCTTCCTGCGGGGGAAAGCGTGAACTCGCAGCCTCTTGCGTGTATGCGGAAGTGCACAATGGAGGGTGTTGTGTGAAAGTGCCTCCCGAACAGCCAAAGGAATCCATCGCGTGACATCGTTGATCTTTTGGCGAACGGAGGTCAGTTTCCACGGAGGAGTAAAATAAAATTCCGTGAACACCCGAATGATAGCCGCGTTAACTGGATTTTAATGGTTAAATATTAGAAGAATGGAAACTTTTTTCTCAATTGACCAAAAAGTTGAAGAAAATGCAAGAAGAGTAATGAATATTATATGTTCGCGTATATAACATTATCTTTGTCAAACTGAATTGAATTTCTTGTTTAGGTTGGTCAAAACTGGTTAGAATTCTTCATTTAACGAAATGTTTTTTTGTAGTACGTGTCTTGTCGGTGTTTGTTGCTAAATCTATCTCTGCTTCTTTTATGCTTTTTACTATTGGAATAAAATAGCAGATCTATTTACAACATTTTCTTCAGTTCCAACATGCCCTTTACTCGATTGTTTTATGTTTTCAACAATTCTGTTGAATGCTTCAGCTATCCTAACTAGTCTCGCTCACGCAACACATAATTTATTTTAAAACATTATTTAGGATAATGCTACTGAAATGAAACCGCGTACGAAAAAATAAGTTGCAAATTATGGGGGCATAAGGAAATTATACATACTATTCAAATCACTGAATCAATCAATAATCAATGTTAAAATGTTGGTGATGTTTTACATGCGAATATACGGTATACTTTTTCTTAACAACTCTGTACCTTTGAATGTCAAGATTAAGAGACCGAGGAAGAAACAAATTGAAAAATAGAAAAGAAAAACAGCGTGACTGCGAGGGAAGAAAGCAGCTTCAACAAAATCAGCATCAGAAGCGCAAGTTGATTCTTTTAGTATAAGCATTTTTTTCATTTTTCCTTCAAAAGTGCTATTTGAGGAGGGAAATGTTGTTTCAATTCACGATCGCCTTTTACTCGCACTTTTTCCAGCTTCTTTTGAATCCTCGACAGCTTTATTACGCAACGACGACGACGACGACGACGACGACGACGACGACGACGAGGGCTTTCGCGTTGAATCACTCCCTTTTGGGTGTCGTGTACCATATCGCTCATAGCCTTCGTCGTGGGCCAACTCCTCCTCCTCCGGATAATCCATATCGCCCCCTTCCGCCTCCAATCCCTTCATGGTTTACTTTGATCGATTCGATTCGATTAAAATGCGTTCTCCATCGGAGTGTCCAGGTGGTAAGGGAGAGGAGTGGAGGAAGGTGATCAAGGCGGCGGCGGATGGAAATAAAAACATGCCGTTCAAAAAACCGGCCCCACCAACAGCAGCTGGTTCAGCTGGAATCCCTCCGCCGTCAACCGGAGGGTGGCACGCGATTTATGCTGACTTGTAGAAAAAGGAGACAAAGTGCAGAAGTGAGGTGGAAGAGGATTGTGAGGAGATACGGGGATGACAACGTAATCTACAAACCGCTCGAACTTTGAACTGACCCGAGGCTCGAGAGCGCCCTTCGCCAGTCCTGAATGAAAAGGTCCATCATAAGTCGCGCTCGGCATGGAAACGAGAGACGATCGACCCAATTTTTTATTGACCACCTTCACCACCATATCCCCCCCATCACCCCCTTCACCATGCAAAACCCCCCCTTCACCATGCACTATGCGGGATTTTGATATGCGTAAACTTTTAATGGCCAATGGACATTAAATGGTACGCACTTCAAAAATCAATCGTATCACCTCCCCTCAGATTTTCCTCCATACTCTTTGCAAACACACTTAAGCGGGTTTGGTTGTTGGGAAGTTGGAAGGTATTAGGGAAATTTATGTTTGGAATGGGAACACCCCGAAAAGGGAGATTAAATACTGTTTGAACAAATGGCACTCACAACAGAGAAACGCGTAAATCGTGCGTCAGAACCTCCAGACGGCGCTTTGTTGTCCGCCAGTTCCAGTTTTCACTTTCATTCAGAGACGGAAAGGAAAAGTGGTTTAGCACCCCTCCAGCTTAGGGGATCAAAGATAAAGAGGGTCCTCGCTTTCTTCGGTTGCGCTAGTTAACGAGTGAGTTTTATTTTCGAAATGCGACCCCAATGCCGAGGAAAAACGCCGTCTTCACGTCCGAAGCGAGATGTAAAGCGTATTTAATTAATATTTTCCAACTAAAACCACGCCGCGCATTATGAAGCCACACGGCAGAAGGATCGGAAGGAATTCCATTCTTCCTCTGATTGTTTATTCGGACAGCTTCGAAGCTAGTGTGAGAAGGTTTTCTCCGCTACGGCTTCATCTCGGCTTTCCACCGACACCTTTTCTATTCTAATGACTTCGATTTATTAGAGATACTCGGGACTGGCTTCGGCTCGGTAAACCCGGGAAATTCCACATGCCCCCTCCCATTCGAGGACATTCCATTTCGTGATTGAAAAACGCGTATCGCCCGTTCTCGCAGATTTGTTTTGGAACAAAAATGTTCTAATTTTATTGCCTCTTCGTTTGAACGGACAAACACAAATGGGTCCTTTTCGATGAGAAGGAAAATTATGTTTGAATCTCCCTCTCTTTCACTTTTTTTCGATGGGTGGTTTTTAATTCCCAATTTTCAAAATGATGTTAATTAGTGAAAATATTTTCGTCATACCGATTTATGTTGCTCACGCGCGTTACGAAATGATCCCTCGTTCGGTGAATGTGCATTATTATTGTCTATTTCCGTCAGCCTGACGAGAATCAATTACGAGTGTTAATAATTCAAGGAATAGTAATTTGGAGACCTGCTTTCCCGAATAGTATTTCAAACACATTCATATTTTTAACTACTTCTCCCAACAGACATTATGAGTGATGAGGGTAAAATCCCTTCCACTTGGGGGAAAAAGGGGAGAGTGCTGAAACTAAGAAGGGCGGACATAAATGTTCCGATCGTAAAAATCTACATTTTAAAGTGAGGCAACATAATCAAATGAATTTCTGGCCATGTTGATGTGTTAAAACCCGGCTTCGAAAATTATATTTTACGGCGCTTGCTCACTCTTTCTCTCGTTTACATACGATCTGAACCAAGGACACAACGTCAAACTCGCTGTAATTAAACTCCATCCGAAAACATTTTCGCACGAACTGGGAACAAACGTTTCATTCATCAAAGCCGTCAGTACACATTATAGAAACCACCCACTCAACGAACAGTAAGTCGAGTTCCTATGAATCACAAACGGGGAAGGAAAAGTAAAATCCCTTTTTGATAGTTCAAAACGGGTACTCGACGGAATCTTCGTTCATTAAATATGTTGGGCCAACCATATGCAAAAGAAGAACAACATTTCGTTGGGTTCGCGCTTGTCGATAAATACAGATCAGACCAACGGAAAACACATAAGTCAAAACGAATCACTCGCCCTTTTCGTCAAAAGAATCGCCAATTTATTTCGCAATGAACGATGTTTCCCGGTGCGCCAGTGCTTTTCCGTCAGTGTTCCATCGAATTTTTACAGCGGCGAGTGTGTATTTACTTTCCCCTTAAAACCAAACACAAGATGAAAAATAGTAAAATGTAGTAATGGCGACTCGGAAGAGAGGATCGTCGGATCGGATGCAATGTTTTCCTCTGTGAAATAAAATGCTTGCCTTTTCCAGCGGCGCTTTTCGTTGTTGTCATTCAATTGGGAAAGCCGTTTTTTTTCTACTGTTTGAATTTGGTATGCGGTGCAAGTGTGTATTATTTTTTATTATTGCACTAAAAGCTACTTCCATCCACCACGACTTTATACCTCACAGTGAGGGTAATTTTACAACAGAAAAGGAAGGTTTTAGGATCGAAGCCTACTGCTTCAGTCCTTCAATCTGCCTCGTGCGTTTTTTATTTTGTTTGTTGAGCAGATTCATCTCCATCCCGGCCTCCATTGCCAGCGAAAGGGCTTCCCTGGATCTTGCCCACTTTGCCAGCGAAAGGGCTTCCCTGGACTAATTTCAACCGAACGGGACGCCACCAACCGATTGTGCCACAGATTGAGCCCTTCAGCCCGCCGTTGTGTGTTGAGAGCAGAACACTATTTGTACATTCATTCAATAAACACACACTAGCGGCACACAGATGGACATGAAATTAAAATATCTGCCAGAGAAAAACCAGAGGACAGCCGTTCTTTTTTTTTCGGGGAAAAGCGGGAGGATATCTTGGGGAACGGGGAAGCTCCTCCGCCAAAGAATAAAAACTGACCGATGGTAGCCCAAAAACGGGAACGTAATGTTGCCAACGGGTGTTTGAAGTTTGTTCCCGAGGTTGAAGTAAGGGCAGGGATTGCCAAACGTTTGTTTAATTTAAAATGAAACTTGAAAAAACTTAAAGTGTAAAGCAGAGAACAAACACAAATTTGAAATATTAATAACATTTTTGATTACGATTCCATTCTGATAACTTTCGCTTTTGATGATTACTTATCACAAAAACAATAAAGGAAAACAAAATTTCATTTTGTAATAGAGATTATGATTACTGAAGAGTTATCTTAGCGTGGTAAATTTCAGCATCATTATCTGTATTCAATGACTCAAAATAAGCCAGGAATAAACGATTTCTTTTACGCCATGCTCTGGAGTTTGTTAACACTTTGAGTAAACAAAAATCCTGGGTCAAATAGTTTAACAACCCCTGACTACAGGAGAGAGCAGAAGTGGAGAAGCAAATAGAACCGAACCTCTAATTCGGACGTGATTCTAGGACCGGCTTTGGACATGGGAGGGAAGGGAAGAAGGGTATTTGGCGAGAATTGGAAAATGAAAAGCTAACAAAACCAGACAAAACAGACACATCCTCCGCCTCCTCCTCCAACGAACGCCGGCTTTGGGGAGGCTTTTCCTAGTCAAATTTCCAGTGTCCGGCCAACGAGAAGCTTGAACGTTGTCGATGATGATGGTGTTGTGTAGTGTGCTGTGGTGTACCGGCACACGAGCATGCACGAACCGCACTGTTGCGCCTGGGAACACGACACACAGAACCTTTCGATGACTGTTCATTCTGTGGCGTTTCCCGAGCGGCGTTCATTAATTCACTCGAAAAAGCGGCGGCGTTTTATGGTGGCCAGGGACCTTCCACAAAACAACAACAGCAACAACCGCGTGGGGATTCGATGCAACCGATTGGGGGATGCGAGTGGGGGGGCAGGGTAAAACCAGTCACGCCTTCAAACCTTCCGCCCGTTCGGAGCGCTCCTCGCCATGCGTTTGTGCCTTGCATAAAAATTACCGTACAGCACACCAAGGGCGAGGAGGAAGCCAAGAGGAGGGAGAGACCCCATGGGAAGGGCCGGGGACCTCTGATCTACTGCTCTCACTCCTTGGAAAGGAAGGGGGCGTAGGCCAATAGAACGGTCGTAAAAAATAAACCTTCCATTTACGGCTCTCTGGTTGCCGACCGCGCTTATGTTGGCAGCTGATGCTGTTGATATTTGGGGCCTTTGGACGTCGTACACCAAAAATCTCTCTCTCTCGCCTCCCCCCCCACCCCTCTCTGCCAAGGGGATGTTGAGTTCGTACGGGTCAGTTTTGGGGCGCGCCGTGGTCCCGAAAGCCTCGGCCAGCCAGTCCGGCACGTTGTTTATTTGTTGAATAATAAATATTTAATCATACTATTTTGTACTGTTCTCTACCGTTTCTTCTCATTTACTATTTTTTTACCCTCAAGAATGGTTCTCGATTATGGGTGGGGATGTAGTAGGATGTAGCGTGTAAATCAATCAACAGACGCTGTTTTGATCCAGCACGTTTTCATCTTTCAAAAAGGCGTGTACATTGAAAATAGAGTTCTTTTCCGGCTAGGGATAAAAATCCACAATATAACTTGGGAGCAACAAAAATCTTCTCTTTACCTTTTAAAGACAAATGATGCTAGAACATGAAATATTTTAAAAATGACAACTGTAAATACAACATTTTTTTGTGAAATCAAATGTGTCAAATAGAAACAAATTTCAAAAATGATAAATTTTGAATTATTCGAGGGATTTTAGGCTTACTACTGATTTTAAGATGGCGCATGTTTCTATCTTCTTATATCAAGCCAGCTAACCAAACCAAAGGGAGTGGAGGAACAAAAGGAGGCCAATTCTTAAAATTAATTTCTTCTCGTTAAAAGTTTCTGAACACGACAAACTCGACTCGAGACGCCAGTCGGTGGAATCAATTATAGACTAAACCTCCTTCCTTCTAACGTACAACGATGATTGACTTTTGCGTGAACACCAACGAGTTGGAAAACGTGCCTGTTTCGCTGAGAATAACCACCACCATTACCACCACCGACCACCAACCGATCTATGACGCAATAACTTTTCCTTCCTCGTCCTCGTTATTAATATTTATATTAAACCCGATTTGCATTCGTTTAAAATGTGTATGAATATTATAATCGCGCTCGCAGTAGGATCGCTTTCCTTTGCAAAACGGGAGCTCTACTGGCTTTTGATGGCCCTATAAGCGTCCTCACACACCAAAAGAGAGAAAGGGAAGCACATCGGTGAACACACGAGAGGTTGAGGAAATTTTTTCCCGCAACGCACGAAAGTGTAAAATTACTCAAAATATGTTCCCACACGATTCCATTCCGCGGTTGGGAAAAGCCTCCGAAAAATATTAGATTTGCTCTGCTTTCCCTTTGCCTCTCTGTCTTTCTGATAGTAGAAAAAGGATCAAGGACAAGACGTTACAGAGAGGGGTTAGGTTGCGAGGGCAACAACGGCGTCAGCAACATTTCAGAATAACATTATCCCACCGAAGAAGGAAAACAAAACCCGCGCAACAACCCGTACAACAAAGTCAAGCCTTCTGATATCTCCTCTTCGAAGCAAAAGGCCCGTGACTGAAATGCAGTTTGAAAATTTCGCACACCAGCGCATTTCCCCATGGCGTTCGGAATATTCCATTAAAGAACGAATTAAATTCCCACTTCAGTCGATTCCATTTTCTGTCCCGAAATAAATTTCCTTCCGTGTGCCCGCACCTAGCCCGCAACAGGAGAAGGAGAGAGAATCTGTACACTTTCCGGGAACCGACCGGAAGTGCCATTCCGTTCCAGCCAGGCGACGGTCCAATCTCTGAGCGTCCATTCATCAGCGAAGTCGAGCCGAGAGCGTGAGGCCCGACTGCCTTGACGTTTACAAAACCGACCACAAACAGCCAAAAATGTAGGCCACATTCCGCACCTCAATCCATCCGTGTGTTCTGTCTGCAGAGCCGTGTGTCTAGCGAATCGTGCAACAGCGGTGCGGTGTCTTCCGTCCAACTGTCCTCGGTCCCTTCAACCCTGGCAACCGAAAGGCAACTCCTGTCTCTCCGGAGTGGCCCAGATGTTTTTACGACAAAATAATTGAAATAATTACCAATCCATTAAAATTTAATTACGATTTAATTATATTTATAAAACAGAAAATGTCCTCGCCCGGCTCATCTGCGTCCTTCTGTCTGTTTTTCCCCCTTTCTTGCAGATTGCAACCGTCTTCCCTCCCTTCTCGATTGGTTGATGGAAGAAATGGACGGAAAACACGACAGTCCGGGAAAAAAGGGATCCCCATCGTTGATCCTTCTGGTAACGGGACACCAGAGACGGAGGCAGCATCCTTTCTAGTGTCTGGTACTTTGGTATCCAAAGACACATCGGGACAAAATAGTCTGTTGAAAAACGGAAAAAGGGAGGATGGAATGGACCAGACCACGGATTTGGATCTTTTCTTCCCACGCGAAAGGAACTGGCAGTGGATAAAGGGCCAAACAAAGGAATGTTAGTAGGCCGTTAGGTGGTTTTGTGGATGGACCCCCGCCCCCTCTGTTCCCCTTTTTCCAACCTCGCCGATCGGATTGACCGGACTCAAGGATAATCGATAATCTGATTGGTATGCTGTTTTCTTGCGTTTGCGGTTAGGGTAAAGGGATTTGGTGGCACCATTGCTTGAATCCTTCGAGTGAGATCAGTAGGGATGGATGGAGCCCATCGGAAAATCCAGACCCTTCCGGAGTTAGTTCATTAATTCTAATAACGCATTGACAACCGGAATATTGGTTTTCAGTTTTTTCGGTGTTTTGGATTGACTACTTCTCTCAATGACCGCCAAGAAAAAATTGGACGGCCAAAGATGAAGAAAATGGGCCACACTCCACACACTTTTTTCCTTTTTCCGGTCGCCCCCATTTCAAGAACCAAGACAACGAAGACAAAGGACATCAAGGGTCAGCGGGAGATAATACTTCACTTTTCGATGAGAGACCTCATGTAGCGTGTCACACAACATCATGAAGTCCGACCGAGAAGCCATTTGGTCACACATTTGTGATCAGCTTCCTCATGCGGTGGAGGTTTATCTGCCTTTGTCATCAATTTCTTTTGCCGCCTTTTTTGCAAGGATCCACGCAAGAAAAAGCGGTCAAAAAGAAAGATGGTCGGGCGTTGAGGCAATATCCGATACAATCTTTGATTGGGAGGATGTTGGAGATTGAATGTTCCAATAATGGGGGTTTTGCATTGATGCCAAACTTTATTTGAGCAGAGGATATTTGAACGTTCGAGAAGGGAAATGTGAACCTTCCGGTGAATCGGAAGTGGAAGAGGAAAAGAAAAAGGAAGCCAAACACTTCTGTTTGGTTGCCTTGACGATAGATAGAAACATTTAGGAAACATGTTTAGTGTTTAATATGCACATAAGGTTCTTCTTGGTTAAGCATCGTTAACGAGATTAATGAGTGATTTAAAATTGATATGTGCACTTACCATAATTTTCCTTGTGGTGCTGGTCGATTGTAGAAATCCTCGTCCCGGATAAGTCCTTCCGTAGTTTTTCCTTGCCATTCTCTTCGTGTTTCATGCAACAACATTAAAAAAAAGAGAAAAAAAAACACTAACTACACTTCGTTTCTCAATATGTTTCTTCCCGCAATTCACTTTCACACCTTCGGAACTTTGCTTTGTATGTTCTTTAATAATTTAATAGCTGTCTTCATTTATCGATAATTCATGCTCAATAAATTTCTTCCTCAACTCGCCTGTTTGTGTATGTGTCACAATTACATTCCCACCTCCGACCACCTTTTTTCGTTTCCACATGCCTAATGTGTTCAGTTCGTCCATTTTATCACTTGTGTTGAATGTTTCCACGCCGTACTCTCTATGAACTATTAATTCTGTTTGCTTACTTTCATTGTATGTTGGGATTTTCTGTGTTGATTTGTTCTTCTTATTGTATTACACTTCATTTGCTTCATGAATGAGCTGCTTGTTGAATGCATATGTCGCGTTAGTTAATATATCGTAAGTGATTTCTGTATTATTCTCACAGGAGGAAACGTGGACCATTTGGAAAATCTGTATAGCGCACATGTTATTATTTTTACCTTTCGGTTTGGTTCACTTATTCGATAAATTGCAGTTGCATTTGTTTTGTTTCTTGATGGTTTATCACGAGTTTAATGATTTGTTGGATAATATCGCTTGCCAGAAACAGGTGACATTGGAGCAGGGAACAGAGTGCGGAAGGTGAAAACTTCAATTAAAGGACGACGAAAACTTCAATTAAAGGACGACCATTATGAGAACGGAAGGAGTGCAACTACGGACACATACAGGAAAAAATTATTCTACACTATTTTACAAAACATGGATCGCAAAACAGAGCTTATAAAAGAGGTGATATGATAACGTCTCAAGGGCGGTTGGGGCAAGGGGTAGGAAAGATGAAATTAGAAAAGACTGTCGATTGTTAAGGGTAAAAATACGGCCATTGATTAAAGCTTTTGAAGCGACAAACAATCGAGCAAGTTTGTTAACGAATACAAACGATAAGATGATAAGAGGGCTTGTAAGCTTGGTCAGCTTAGGTTTGTTTTTTACACGATTTCTTATGTATGGTGTAAGTTCTGAATTTCATAAACTAGCTAGCTAGATGAAATATACGGGATCGATTATGATAATAGTGTATGATACTGTGGCTCGACGTACGAACGTATGCTTGTGAATATTAGTAAAGGTAGTTCTGTCTGGCTGACATTGTAGGGGGACATTAGCCAAGACGCTATTACCCCTTTTTGCTGGGCAGGGTAGTATGTACAGAAAGTAGGAAACAAAGTATTACCACGTTCGTCGTGAACGATAAGTTCCGTCTACGTACCTCGTTTCCGAACTCTATCGCTCGTCTTTCCTTTAAATAAGGAAGCTGCCCACGTTTCCCTCTCGAATACGAAAAATACTCACATCAAATGCCCGCCGCGAAGAAAAAACTGCGCGCGGATAGAGAAAACTTCAAATGTGTCACACACAGCAGCACGTGCAACACTATTCTGTGGTTTTGCTAGGCGTCCACTTTTCTCTTCCAGTCAGCTCCCAACTGGTGTTCGATACTTTATAAATTTAAGTGCATTATTTCTCCCAGCAATTCACAATTTGATTATTGTTTCCGTTGAACGCATTGGTTTGGTTGGTTGGTGTGTGTATGTGTTGTTTGTAGTTCCGTGTTATGTTGTTGTCGTTCATGCAATTCCCTTCTGTGGAGGCAGTATGTTTTCATTACCTTTCATTCCAACTATCCGTTACAGCGACGTTTGTTGGAATTTCGAAAGTTCAAACGATCGGTTTTCCGCACGGTTGAACTCGCGATGGTGTGCAATCAATGTCACCGCCCGAAGGGTTGGGTAACCTGGGCAATTTTGAAATCGTTTCATCGGTTTCCAGAACCGACCCCGCCTCCGACCGATGTTACTCTGTTTTCAATTTTGTGGTTATCGTTTTTTTCCCGTCGTGTCATTAATGGGTAAATACTCAGTTTCCATACAATCATCCTGTGCGAACCACTATCGTTGTGCGCACCGGCTTGTGAAATTGATATCACAAAATTGGTGTTGCGATCCTTCTGTTTTCCTTTTGCCCGTGCTTTTTCGACTTCCTCTCTCTTTCTCTCTTTCTTCCTCCCTCTTCCTTGCGGGGTACCGGTTAATTAATTTAATGGCCTCACTTGCGTTAATTAGCCTTAATGATGACGATCGGTTTGAGTGTGTATGATGACACCCGAATGCATTCGCACGCACAAATTCACAAATCGTTTCATCGGTCCATCGGAGGTAAATTAATTAATAGCCTATTTCACACCATCATCACCACATACTGTAGGTCACAGTTCTAAGGACCGTGGCACTTAAATGCTTTGCAACACTGTTCGGTCGATTTACTATTGATTCACGTTTTTCGTAATCGAGAACTCACTCAATCCGATTTCTTTTTGGGCCATCGGGGATTTTAGGGGTGATGTTCGTTTGGTTCAATTCTTGTTGCCTACCAAGTCGTCACTAAAGATACAACAATTCCACTCGTTTCACCGGTCACTGTTTGTGGGGATAAAACGGTATTTGGCATGGCTCTGCTTTATTCTGCTCCGGCCGAACTGTCGTGCGTCATGTTCGAGTCCAAACTGGCACAATCGGAATCCTGCTCCGTGTTTCCATTGTAGTTGGCCGCTTCCTGCAGGCGCATTAGCATGTTCAATAGTGGATCCTGGTTTTCCGAGTTTCCAGGAGCGCTGGCCTCGAGCCCAACGTCGTCGGCTGTGATTTGGCGCAACTGCGGCACGGTGGTGGGTCCAATTGGCCACGGGTATGTCTCGCGGATGTACGTACACGGATCAACCCAAGCGCCGCCTCGACGTCCGTACAGCTGTACTCCTTCCCGGACGGCGTCCATCAGATACGGCGCCAGATGGTAATTCCACACATCCGTAAACCAAACCTGCGAATCGGGCAGATTCATCGGGCAGGAGAGAAACAAACGGGGACCGATCGTGACGTCGCTTGAGCTGTGCGTCTCGAGGAAGCTGTTGATATGCTGCCACACGGTGGGCAACCATTTCAGCACCTTTTCCAGCTGTGGCTGTTGCTGTTGATGCTGCAGCTCGACGGAGAACAGTTTGCGCCTCAGAAAACGACCGAGGAAACCTTTCACCGGTTCCATGTGGTTTGCCGTAAGGACCTACAAGAGAAAAGAAAAACAACCACTGTTAGTCTTAGTAATTCCTTGAAGGGTCATTATTTTCCTTACCCAACGAAAGTTGTGATGCAGTTGAAGGTTGGTAGTGTTGCACGTCGCCTGCGACATCGTTCCGATAATGCAGGGCAACTTGGCGGCTGTGGCACTTAGCAGACAGGAAAACACATCCCCAAGGGCGGATGCGTGGTGAAGGTTATCTAGGATAATCACGGCCGGAAGCTCTTCGGCCGCTCCGTTCGACATCGACGCTTGCTCGGCAATATGGCCAAGGTACTGCTGGAGCTCCTTCGACGACTTATGATCAACACTAAAAGTAAAGTAAAAAAAAACAATGTTAGCTATATTTATGATGATTAGGAAAACATTCCCTTCCTACTCACTTGAAAGTAGCGATCGCTTCGATCGGATTGTCACGCCCGGCACGGGCAACGAGGAACTCGGCGAGCTTACGTGCCAGGTACGACTTGCCCGTACCACTCGGCCCACAGAGAATCAACCGCCGATGCTCGGTCAGCAGCGAGATATACCGGTGAACGATATTCCGCAGGATAAGACTATCGAACGCGAGGCTTCCGACTCCCTGCAAACAGATGTACAATGTCTTCACGTTCCCGATGATGTACCCACAGGGTAGCAACTCCGGGAAGCCCATTTCCGGGCCCCGCTTGGCCTCCCCGAGATGGTACGACGTGATAGAGTCCGTGTTTAGACCCAAATTCGTGCCTGGATCGATCCGCGACAAATAGTCCTTGAAGGTCTTTCGCACGATATAATCCAGATTCTGCCAGGTCGTCTTGCCGGAGATGTAAGTGTACGCGATTATGAACTCATTCGTTTCCACCCCGCTGCCGACGGAGAACGACGAAGATTTGGGACCACCTTTTTCACCGCCCTCCAGCTTCTCGCTGGACTTCGCCTCATCGTCCGGCGATGAGTGGAAGTAGTTATCACATTCGTTCATCTCTTCCGCATACTTCGGGAATGATTCCGGCTGGCCAAGGTAGACGGCGATCGAGATTTTCTTCCCATCCACCGGATCGGCTACGTCTTCGGCGGGTGTCGTAAGGATTTCGTTCACCATGGCCGCCCGCTCTATCGTGGGCGAAAGCTCGGCAATGATCGCCGGGCTGAGTGGCGCTGGTGGTGGTTCTGGGGCCGGTGCCGGTGGAATATTATCCTCCTCCGTTTCGTCCAGGTTTTGCGGCAGCTCCAACGGTGCTCTTCCCATGCCGTTGTCCGCGGCAAGACTGTAACGGCGCGGTTCACCGATCGAACCGCTTGGGCTGACCGGCCCGAGGGACACTTCGCTCCCGGCCAGCGAACGCGTCGTCACTAGCCGCTGCAGTCTTTCATTGTTGTGCTTGAGGTTCATCATCTCCTGTCGCATCTTCATCACCGTGTCCTTCAGGCTTTCAAGCTGCGATGCCGAACTGAGCGCCTCCAACCGGATGTCCGTGAGGACGAGATCTTTCTCCCGTAGCTGCTTCTTGAGATCTTCCACCACCGGGTTTCCGTTCAGTTCAATGGCATCTACTGGTTTGGCTGGCGGATCGAAAAACACATTATTTGCATTAATCCTACGGAAGAGGACAATTTCTAAATATTTCTTACCATTGTCTATGACAGTCATTGTTTTGTGTGGACTGCCCTTTGTAGGGGATGGCGGTGGCAATCCAGCAACTGGTGGCACACCGGGAATGCCGGTCTGTTTAAGACCACCTCCTCCTCCATTCAACGGACCCAACCCTACTCCGGTGGCATTCAGGGACGCATTCGTTCCATTCTTCACCGTCGACCCATGATGATGGTGATGGTGGTGATGATGATGATGATGGTTACCATCGATCGTATTAGTCGCCTGGCCGCCACCACCACCGCTGCCTGCTCCTCCCGCCGTCAGGTGGCGATTCGTTTTGGAAATTTTTGCATTCCGAGAAAACGCTTTGGTAAAGGAGCTTCGCAACCAGCCCTTCTTCTTCTTGTTCTTGTCCTGGGCAGAGCAGCCGGAACTGACCGAATTCAACGAGCACATAGAGTCGGAGCTATGGTGCCGTTGCATTTCCACCCCACCACCCACTTGCGTTGCCGGTATCGTGCCGTTGTTGGCGGCGGAGGCTTTTGCCGCGGCGGCGTTGGACGTCGTAGTCTTCGTCTGCTCTGTTGCGGTCTAAAAAAAAGCAAAGGGTTTAGTAGAACCAATTCTAACCACGGTCACCTTCGGGGTGCTTACTGCCGTTCCGTTGACCTGCCCATTAACTTGTACGCCCATACTCTGCATATGGGCGGTAGTTAAACCAGCCTGGATCGATTGCTTCCGCAGCAGCTCTATCGTTTGGCGCATCTCCAATATTTCGCTATCCTATAATGGAAAAAGAAGGGAGCAAGGCGATTAATATTGCGTCGACATTATTATGGAGGAGAAACGATTTTCCAAAACCATACGAACCTTCTTCTCTGTCGTCGCCGTCAGCGACTGCAGTCTGTGGGTCATGTTTGAAAGGCTCTGCTCGAACGCTGCCACCACGTGTGCCTGGGAAAACAGAAGAAAGATGTCAATTAGTGTCAGCTTTCCATTAAGACGGCCCTCGGTATTTAACAGTCTACCTTCGAACGACGACAATTCGATTGCTTTCGTCCAATATTACATCCGCTTTTTTCTTTCGAGCTTTGCAAAGGCGGTAATGCGCCGGCATGTTATATGAACGTTTCCGGTATAAACTTCTGCAGTAGGAACCATCTGCGTGTGTCTGCGGCGCCGATTCGTTCAATTAAAGCCTTCTTTTCATTCCAACTCTTTCCATCTTCCCAATTTCCCAAATGTGGATGAGCGAAAAATGGGAGCCATATTGGTAAAGATTTATTATGATCAGAGCCATCTCACTCTAACGCAGGCCACAGTCTGGCCACCATTAAAATCATCAATATCATCGTATCTAATTGAAAAGTGTCTTTCCCCGATTTAGAGTTCAAGTCACCGAGGCTTGAAGGCCAATTCTGACGGGGTCTTCTTTCTTCTAGCATGCGATGAGCAAATATGTCCATCCAAAGGGTATCACACCGCAGACATCGCTCTCAATTAGTATTGATGGTGACGGGCTTACGATTGGCCGCAACCATGCGCAGCGTGGCCTTCCTAAACACATATTTATTGATGATGACAGATGTATTATAGCGCCCGCGGCAAACATACCAGTTCCCCACTTGCGGGAGGAGAAAAGATTGAATATTTTATCCATCAGCGAAAGGCCACCGAAAGGGCGTCCCAGGACTGGCGTTTCATACGTATCTCGTCTTATTGCCTCTTTCGGTTGGCAACGCCACAACTTCACGCAGGCAGCAATTGAATTTCCATATGAATAGGAAACATCAAGTGCCGGAGGAGAGCGTCGGTAGAGTGTCAAATGTGTTAATGCGGCCCTTTTCTTTTTGTCTCTCAGTCACACAGAAAGGAACGCGTCGTCTTTCTTGTCCCGGAAAGGAGAAGAAAAGAAATACATGTCAAGTGGTTGTTCTTCACGTGTTTTCAACCACCCAGCATCATACACACACTGGATGGATGGATGGATGGTTGGGTTCGTCGGATGATACATTGGAGCATCATTTTCGGCCACCCTGCCCGCCTCGAGGAGCGGTTGGTTTGTGGTGGGACGACCCACACGATTGAATTCCGGGAGACGTGATATCATATCATCTTAATGGGATTGTTGTTTCAATTGGAATTCGAGCAGGAGACGACTGGAAGGCGGAAAATGTAGGCCATAGGGCACGTTTTTGTGGCACTCGAAGGATGATGTCTTGCTCCATAAATAGCCGTGGGATACCTCAAGTGGCTGGGAAAGGCCATAACACGCGATGCGAAGGAAGGCGTACGTAACGGCGCTAAAGTACCAAATAAAAACAATCCCCTGAATGATTCTGAAGAATCGCCGTTCCTCTGGATGGGCGTAAAGTGTAAAGTGGTTAGAGTAATTTGTCCAACCATTTCTTCTTAATTTATTCTCATTTGCTTCACATTTAAGGTTTTGAATAGTTCATAAACATATTTTTTTATTGTTTTCCCCTAAAACAGGTCACAGTAACGGTAATAAAGGTAGTCTCACTGCATGTTTTCATCGTTTACCTCATCACTTCCCATCACCACAAATAGCAAGTGATAAGATTAGCGTTCGCAGGAACCATACCTTTTATCATCTGGCACCGTTTATTATGCTGCGTTCGCTTGGTATCTAATCGTCTCTAATCTTTTCTTTATAACAACCTGCAGGCCCGCAGGTGCGATAAAACGAAACCCTCGGTAGCCACAACAGATGACAAATTACGGACGCCTAACGTTCCTCACGTTTGCAACTAACCTCGTGCCAGTTCCTTTCCTTCCTCCACGGGGGAGTACCACATTTATTATGAGATTTTCATGATAGCTCCAAGGCGTACGCTCTCGCGGCTAGAATCGTGAACACATGCCAAAGTTATTCCACTATTCAATTCGCCGCATGGAATGGTCGGTTGCATCCTCCATGCACCCAGACGATGTAGTTTCTAATCGAATATTAGGGTTTCATTCGGAGGCAGAAAGCATGCTATCCGATATTTGCTAACTACACCCAACACCCAACATATGCAGCAACTACTCGCTCCTAAAATCTTCGACTGCAGCAACTCAGCTAAAATATTATGAAAATTAATAACTTCATCCTTGGGGGCCACCACAACAGTGTATCTATCTATCTGGTGTGCTGCCTGGGAACCATCATATTTCACCGAGTTGTAGGACCTGGAGGCGACTTTTAAAACGGTTCCACCAAAACGGAAAACCTCCCAGCAAAAGGGGGTTCGTCGTCGGTCGTCCAATGAACGAAGAGAATGGGGATAATTTGCAACAAACAACTGCACTTGCAATCCCTCCCTCCCCTCGACGAGGGGCGGCTCAGGGGGGGATAGCATTTGTAACCCGATTTGAAGTTACATTTATTTTGCATCCAACACCCTCCACACCGGCCCAACTCTTCGTACAAAGCGAGTCGCAGCGTGCAGGTCGAAATTAATTTGCTTGGAAAATTTGTTGCAAATGCAATTATTTGCTTCGGGGGTTGTTTTTTGCCGGCATCGTGCGCAAGAGGGATAGGAGAGTTCCGAAACAGCCGCAATCGCATTCCAATCCCACTCAAACGAACGTTGTGTTGTATCGATTCCATCGAAGATAGAAAAAAAGAGTATGAGAAAAGTTGGACATTGTTGCCGGTGGAAAACTGTATGACAGAGAAGGGTGGAAAGCTCTGCAAAGCACACCCACCGCACCCATCGAAGTTGCAATCGCAATAAATTGGAAATTAATTTGTTCGCCAAATTGTGCCCTTCGTGTTCCTTCCCGCTTCATGTTGTTTTGGTGGTGATACTTTGGAGGTTTGTTAATCACTTCCCAAATTTACTGGAGCAACTTTTCGGGAGCCTTAACGAACGGAAAATGACATTATCAAGCTCCAACGGGGTTCTACACGACGCCAATTAATGAGCGACTGCCGATGTGTAGGGAACGCAATCAACATGCATAAGTAATGTTTATCAAACTAAAACCATGTCAACACGTAGTATATCACGTTCGGGGAGGGAAGGTGTAATGTTTTACCGCCCCGTCTTCCCGCGCTTCCTATCGATAAATCGATTTGGTAACGATGCGTACTCCACCTACAGCTTATACCTTTCTTCGGAAAACGGAGCACGGAGTGTTCGGCGCCGAATGCTCTCTTTTTTGGTTGGTTTTAGTTCATAAGATAAGAAAAGCGGCAGTAAAGAACGCCACCCGTGTGTCGAGGTCATTATCTCGAAGTTTGGAGGAAAACCTTATGGATGGAACCTTGCAAAAGATGTTTGCAGAGGTAGACTCGACCGAGAAACTAGGCGAAGGTTAACGAGGCTTCGATAAACAAACCTTCGGAACGTTGTGCAATTCTTTTGGGAGAAGCCGCACGTTTCACAACAGGGATGAGTCCACCGATTTGGTGCGTTTATCTACACTTGGGAGCTCGTTTTCTTGGGTAACGTTTGTTTTATGCGAATGTGTGTCACGCAGTAACAAGTCGACCTTTAGAGAGGGATCGGAGCTTATATCAAGCACGGATTATTTCTCATATGCAAAGAGCACTTCTCTAAAAGGAATTAACCGTATGAAAAGGGGGTTTCAACGCGGAGGACGCAAGCATACACGAGTGACAGTACGTCACGGCTGATTGATGGACCACACGAGAAGAAAGTCATGCTCCAACAAAGATTAACTATCAAATTCAAAGCCGTAACTTCCATTGTTATTTTTTGTTTCGTCTTCTCAGTGGAAAGGCAGCTCCAAAGACTGCATATATGTGTCAAGCAGTTTTCTGGCTGTGTGGCGGTTTTGTCGGCAGAGCTTCGTGTAAATGCATCTGAAATGTCTGTTTCAATTTTCTGGCGAAGGGCCTTTCCATCGTAAGCACGCTTTTAAGACGACGTCCGTCACCAAAGTGAAACAGGCGCGTTGTTTGTGGTATGGACCCTTCATTATCTGTTTTCAAGCCCCCTAAGTTCAGTGTCTTCGTGGGGAAGGACGGTAAGACGATACCTTTTTCTCCACTTTCAATCGCATATCTTTCCCCGAATGGTGGCGCAACAGCGTCCAAAGAGAACGAACGCAGCAGAAACACTAAGGGATAGGTCGAGTTGATCGGTTCTTTTTGCTTTCGATGGCGGTAGGCAATAACTTCCTCTATGACACGCGGCGACAGGACGACCTGGAGACGACGCAGCAGTTTGTGTCACGACCAACCATATCGGAGGACTACTTGGTAAAAAGTGCACTGAAGGCATCTCCACCGGTTGACAAAGGAAAAAAACAACGTCCTCCTAATCAGTGTCAGGTTGCTCGGCGTGTTTTCCAACCGATTAGTGACCGAGCATGCCGAAATGAACGATGGCAGTTGACGAGGAGATGTTTACGACAAATTATTGTGCGAGACAAACTCAAGCAAAACAGCCCAGGCGGAGGAAAAACAAACCATACAGGGATATTTATCCGGTTTTTGTCGATCGCTTAGGGAACTATTTTAACGAGGAAGTAAAATGGTATAATGCTCAAATTCATCAACGATACATTGAGCTTTCTCGCCTTATTTAAAAACCACTGGCCAGAAATGACGATAAAATATTTTGAACCTCGATTACGTTTTATTAGACGCCCTTCAACTGGTAAAATCCCCTTCCTATGGCCTTACAACAATAACCATTGAAATCACTTATCGAACCCATTATAGACCCCTAGGACATTAGTGCAGAAAAGCTTACTTTAATCTTAGAAAAATGTCCTCAAGCCACAACTTGTCGAATACAAATTGTCGCAGGAAACACCTTCTTGGCGTCAGAATTGTGGCACTTAAATCCTTGGGCGCTGCCATAAGTAATCGATCGATAATTCACCAACAGCGCATAAATTACGACCAGACGCGACCAGACGTACGTCTTCGAGTCCGGTTGGCGATCGGTAAACAAATGCAAAGCCTTTCCTCGGACGTAACGTACGTAGGTTTGGAGTTATAGTTCCACAGGGCAACCACTTTTATCTTCTGCCCAGGACCATATCGAGATCCGGGCGCGATCACTTTCGATGCATTCAATTTACAACTTCCAATATCTTTAAACGATTATTGGTGCATGGTTGCTTCCACTAAGGCCCGTATGTGCGTTTCTTTCCAATCCTACTACATCTAATCGGTTGCGCCCAAACACGGCATGGACACAAACATTTGCCATAAATAACACGCGTCTGCACTATCCTTGTTCCGGAGCTCCAAGCAGTCCCTGAGGGCAGGTTTGAGATGTGCACGCTTGCAGCGATCGAAATTCACTTAAGTGAAAATTGATTTATCAGAAAGTGTTGTAGCGGCGGCGGCAACGTGCGTTTTCCTCTACAAGTGACCGACGGCCCTAAATCTGACACCTCAACACGAAAATGTCTCATGCTTATCGCCATCGATAGGTGTGCGTGCGTGCGTGCGTCCGTAACTCAACAGTGACACATTACGAGAACTGGTTTGAATCTCCAAGACTAAACTCGCCAAAGTAGCGGCGCCGAGGAGTTTGGATCACACTCCAGTCCGCGGCCTGATTTCTTCGGAACACCTTCTCCCTCGGTACACATACTCACACACTCGGGCCGGTTTATGCAGCAGCATTTGTCGCTTAATTGAAAAGCTATGTCCGATCGATCACGATCGGTTCGACAGGGAATGTGAAATAATAAAGCCTTCGACAGCAGCTTCAAAGCCGTTTGTTCAGCTCTGCAGCAGGGCGACCACCTTGCGGCTGCAGCTTGGAACCACTGTCCAATCTTCGGGACATTGCAAATTGAGTTATCTCGCATCGAAGCGCCGTAACTCAAGTCACCTTTGCGATTTGGTATGACTTCAAACATGTACAAACACTTTAGAAGACGAGATCGTCCGATGAAGATATCATAAATTACGAAAGTGCGCACAACAAGTTATAACAATCAATCCTTCCAGATAAATACAAAATCTGCGTCGTTCGGGTTTCTTTTATGACTCTATCTTGTTGTAGTGTTGAGATTTTTTCTATAACGTTACTTCATACAAAGAATCAAATCCTTAACTCGATCAATGAGACCCGGTAGTCATTATTGATTCCTTTCCACAAACACATTCGATGAAGTCGACAGCTCCTTCAACAGATGAAGGTTGACGTTCCCTCGCGGTCAACCTCAAATCGCTTGCTCCACCTCTGCACCGCATGGATTTGTCGGCTAGACTGAGCCCCATTTCTCAGAGCGTGGTTAGAGTGTTTATAAATAATTGAAAGTATTTTACAGCTGCAATGAACAGACAGCGAACGGCTATGTTGTGCTAAGTTCTTGTCGTCGTTTGGGGGGGACGAAGTTTATCATTCTCGTTCTCTAAGCTACACGTAGTTCAGATACGAGCTGCTGTCGAGTCGCGCCTTCCGTTCTTTCTATTCTGTCCCGTTCCCTCTCAAAGGTTTCGACTTGACTTATTGTTTTCTGGGTTGGCACTTGATTGTACCATAAATTACAATTCTAAATACCTGGCACCGCTCAACGCCGGGTGTTACCAGTGCATTCGTATTAGATCCGGGAAAGTCTGGGTCCATTTCAATGCACTGAATGTTGTGAAACATGTTAACCAAGCGTTCTGCGTTCACTCCCATTATGGGTATGAGGAAGCAGAATGGGAACAAGTTAGTCGAGTCTATCAATTCTTCACCTACCTAATAAAAGAAAACATCCAAAAAAAGCTGCACAAATACCTTTTTCG
>KE524999.1:2871047-2938658 GCA_000441895.2 Anopheles sinensis
AAGAAGTTAATTGCTATCAACCGAACGAGGATTGTTTGTATCGGACCAATTTGGGATGGTCAAATTACGTGCCGTAATCAAGGATAAATGGCCCCATCTCTGCCGTGCCTCGTGCATCGTCGACACGACAGGTGGAAGTTGTGGATAATAACCGGTCCCAATATCAAGCTGAAGCGGACCGCGCTTCCTCCCATCATTCTACAGTCTGTTTTACGTAGCAGCTGCTCACCATTCAGTTGACCAGAGAAAGCGCATAAATCCCGACGCAATTGTTTCGAGTCCATTAGGATGCATTCTGGCTGTCTACAAAACGTTTAACATTATTCGGTATTCGGAAGAACTAAATAAGTTGCTGATTCCACTGATCGCTCTGCAAATTTACGAATAATGTCTATAATTGTCCAGTCCATTAGTTCTCCGATAGCATAATTTTATGACCACACACTTGTGGAACGCATTGAATTGAACTTCAACAATTTGTAGGAAAGATGGGACTCTCGCATAGAGTAAATCGACTACCAAGTTCTAGGAAGCAAGTTTTGACCCACTAGGTAAACTGATTATTGGTGAATGTACTCCAACAAAATCTACTAAAATGCAAACTTGCGTAATGATAGCTCATCTTGTTCTCACGTATTTGCATGGTTTGTTGCATTTTGCACAGGTGCACTCTCTCAGTTGTTTGTTCCCTTCGACGTGGAGCATGGTACAGGTGTGACGCACGTCCTGTCCTCGTGACTCGAGCTACTATCTGCCCTATATCGGGATTGCCTTCGCTTCTGCTTTCGTCGACAGCTGTCTTTTACGATGTGTTGCACCAACACGCCAGAGACGCGCCGCCGTTTGTTGGGCCAACTAAAGGTGTTTTTGGCGGCCAACTTTATGATCGTTACGTCGTCTTCAAGCATTAAGCATCATCTCAGCAGCCTGCTGAGGAACTCAAGCTGATATTTTTTGTTTTCGAAGAGTGCTCGCACCTTTTTTGGCAAAGGTTCGAGATCGTGTCCATCCAAGTCGCGGCACTTCCGAGGCGTAGCGACAGCCACTGTGTATCCACGCTAATTAACTTGGTTTGAAGAGAAGACCATAGTGGGGCATTCTTTTACCAAAAAAGCATATCCGTGGCTCGCGAGGGTCGAGAAGACAGGCAGCCACCACCTTCAAGCAAGATATGAGGCTCATAAATTCATTCCCGAACAATATTTCTCGGAGCCCGTGTGTGTCCCCATGAAGAGTTTAGTGCTTCTTTTAGTGCACCACAAAATGGCTCCCTCCCAAATGGATAGGAGGAGGCTGCTCTCGAAAAGCTAAACGTGAAATTCATCTTCAGCCGGGCTAATGAGTGACGACAGCAACAACATTAGCGACATGATGGACGTTTAGCACCTACGGGCGAATGCTTAATATGGCACAACATTAGGACGCGATGGATAGCGTGCGTTGGATGGAGGTGGGAGAGAGAGGTGTCAAAACAGAACTAGAGCCTACAGCCGGGTATGTTGAAAGGGTTACCCTCTTCGAAAGCACGTGCTTGTGCGTCCCGAGCCCAAGTTGTATGCTTCCGTGAGGGAGAGATTGCCCACGAGTGGGACCACGCCAAAACGCAAATCTAAACATTTCTCACAGCGGAACCACCGTGAAGTGGAAACTATCGATCCCATTCGGGAACGGGGTACGATCTCCGGGCGATAGATCATCGAGGCAAATCATCACACTTTTTGCGTTTGGCACAACATCGGCGGCTTCTTCATGTGTGGTCCGTGACGGGCCACACAAACTCCCACTCACGAATGGAAGAGGAATAAAGGTCTCAACAAATCGGTCACAACTATTGGGCACGAGAGGAGATGATCACAACCAGCAGCAGCACGCAATAAAACGCTCAATAACGGTGAAATTGAAACGCTCTTCCAACTCGGGCGCGCGCGGACAGAGAATATTAACGGCCGTAACTCAGGCGGAACACACCGGGAAGGGGGCACGCCACATGAAGGGAAAGGGTGTGCCCAGGCTTTTAACACCTGATGTTGGGCGCGTTGGTAAAGACCCTGCTTATTTGGCAGAAAATTAATGGACAAACATGCAACGATGGTACAATTTCCAGACCCCACGCGTTACGTTCCGCGACTTGACGTTTCACCCACGAGCAAGGGAAGTCACACGCATTGCGGGCTGACCCATACTCCGACGGAAATGCCGCTTTTTTCCGGTTGAAAAAATAAGTTTACTTTTACGCACCCGCGACGACGTTAAGAACCTTTTTTTTTTGGGAATAATAAACGTCGACCTCCGTAAACTGTTTTCATTTGGTTTGTTGTTATGCCCTTCAATTTATCCTTTTTACGTGGGAATTATTTGTCAAATTTCCGTTTGGCAAGACACGAGTGTCTAAGCGTGCGAAAGTTGAAAAGACATAACAGTAGTTAAATCGTATGACGACGTATTGATGTATTTTAAACATAGGGTGGGGTGTATGTGTGTGTGTGGATGGAAAGAACACACCCCTCAAATGTTATTTCGGAGGTTGAGAGGGTCGCAACTATTCTCACGCAAGGTTTTTCGTTGGTTAAATTTTTGGAGATTATGTGTCGATAAACTTAAGTTGATAGAGCCAAACAATCTACAACCTTCAGGATCAATTTCCACAAACTCAAATTGATGCATTGATGCTTTTCTAGTGTGCGTGCCAATGATATCGTATCTATGGCTAAAACTTTCACATTCCACCCTCGCCAGCTTCGAATCGGAAAGCAAACTTAATTGAGCATCCCCGGAGACGTTTTTTTAAACCATACCCGGTGGAAAATTTTACCAACACGAGCGATATGAGGGTCACGATTTTCTATCCGTTCTTTCCCCCAGGATCGAGTACTCAATCGGAATAAAGAGAAAGAAAACGAACAATCTCATCAACTTTCCACTGATAAATGAGAGGGAAGGTGGAAATCAAAGGCTGGCCTCCCGTTCGTCTCGAAGGGTTTCCCGGTTTGGTTTTGGTGATTGGAAAATCGTGGAACCCCTTCCGCCAACTCCATCGTCCAATGGGATAATGGGAAGATTTTTCTGCAATTTTTCACCATCGAATGAGACGGTACGGGCCCAAAGGAGTACAGTTGGTTATTCACTGGCGCGAGAGTGATATGTGATTGGATTTGGCACACCTCCGCGACCCCGTCTCTTTCCCTCTGTCATACAAACGGAGAAGGAAGTTCCATTCATTTGATTGTGATTCAAACAATTTATCGCATTATTGAACGTGGAAATGGAAGAAAAATAATAATCGTTCCTAAGGATAGCGGGAAGTAATAGGTCCCGTTTTTATGGACCTTTCGCTGCCGAAAGCGAAGGGATTTAATCCCGATTTGATGGCCCCTCACCAGTGTTATGGTGGATAATATTGGATGGAAAAGGAAACGAAAATAGGCTGGAAAATAAACACAATCAACGTCTCATACACACATGCAGCACATGGAAACATCGGGGCCTGCTGTGGCACGATCGTGTGCGACACGATCTCGTTGTTTATTTTCCACTTAACCACCACTTTTCACGGCAATGGTCATTATTCAGAAGCTTAAACAAACAGGCCCAACTTCTAGAGCTCGTTCGAGGGCTGGCGGATTCTCTTCCTCTCAGTGTCACTCTTCTTTTTGACGGAAAGCGAGCCCACTTCTTTTTCCTGCTGCCACAAATGGGATCGCCCTATAGCCACCACTCCTGGGTCCTTTAGGCTCTTCTAATGAGACACCTTGGGTCTGGTCTTCTATCACCATGTGTGGATTTGTTATGAATCACGGACTGTTCCCAACGTACATACATGTGGAGCATCAATATCATTTTTCATCCGCCAGAGATGCGAGATACATTACACGAATGCATATGCGTGTGGATTTTACCACTCTCCTTCCCGATCCCCACACAGCCCGCTCTCCTAAAGAAGAGGGATAAATAATGAGAAACCAATCAGCCTTCGGCATGACTTCTTGTTTCGAACGTTTTTCGCCCCTCGATGATGATGACTTTCGTCCGACACATTTGAGGTTGAGAATACTGACGCAGCAAGAAATTGTCTATTTGCCAGCAACAGGAAAGCCAGAAAATCGTTTAACTAGACCGAAGGGCTGTTGCTACTAGCGTGACCGATCGACCGAAGGTCCAGCAACAGTCACTCAAACACCTACGGAAAAAGGACAAAACAAGAGTGTGCGATCCGCGATTCCGTGGGTTTCTTGAGTCGTGGTGTTTCGTTCATCCGTTTTATTTCGCTAAGGATCGTTTGGGGCAATGAAATTAACCTATTTTATTTCGACTAGACTTATTTTGCCTTCCAACTCCTGTATTTTCCTAATGAACGAACCCATGAACTCCGGAGGGTTTAGGTCTAGAGCAAAAGTAACTTCAAAAGGGCAATGCCACGGATTTCTAGACAAATGAGTTGGTGATAGAGAACGTTAAAAAAAACGAACATGTTATGTTCACAATGTTTGCACTATGCAAAATACAATGGTGTAGAAAGAACTAACAATGTCTCGCTGCTCAATAGAAAATCCTCTTTGATATTCAAATCATGCACGCACGCACGCACGCACACGACCCTCCCATGTTCGTATGCGTTGCTTTCACTTAGCACCTTTTTTAGTCGATTCACCATGAAAGCCCAACCCTTTTCCTGTGCTTTTCCCTTTCGAATGAAAATAAGAACCGACACTCCTCTTCGAGTGGACCACCCGACACAACGCGTTCTCACCTTCACGTGGAAATTCATTTCCAAGCACGAGAGGGCCGGCAGTGAAAAGGTTAATCACATTGCCGCGCTCGATTGATGGCGTTTGGGGTTTCGGCGTGTGTTTGTATGTGTGGTGGCATAAATTGCTGCTGTCGCGAACATCGACCACACGTTGCATGACAAAATACATAAATTTCTCGCGAAAGAATTCGACGGAATAATGTTTTCCCCTCGACGTGGGCCAATCGTGGCCAGTGAACTTTGCGCTTCGTGACACCTTAACCTTCGGCGAGTTTTTATTAAAATTCAGACATCGATTTGTCTGCAGTCGCACGTGCCTCGACGTATCGTTGGTTGAATTTTATTTTTATTTTTATATAAATAAACTTTTCTACAGGCGACAAAAAAAGGACAGAAATGACAAAAAAAAGCTGAGATAGAACAAAATGTGGTTTCCGATTTCGTTTTTCGAATTAAACAGACCTTTTTGTGCTAGCATTTAGCTGTCTCTGGTGGATTTACCGATAAGCCAAATGTAGATCCTGTTATCAAAGTTAAACAACAACGTGCGGAACCAAACACAACCGTACGAGAGGCGTAGGAAAAGTAAAACATCGATGATGTTGCAATCGCCAACGTGAATAAATCACAACACGACGACGATTACAGCCAACGCTTATTACATCAAGGGTGATGCCAACAACTTCAATTAGACCCGGGGGCATAGCATTAACTAGTCGTTTGCGCTGCTGCTGATAGTAGTTGTTGCCATTAGCAACCGTCGGGGTCAAAGTACTATAGTAAACATTGATTTGTGAGCGATGTGACTCATATGAGGGAACAACACTGAATCACACAACTAGCAATGACAAGCGACTGACGTGAAGGAAATAGAGGTTGTAGGCAAAGGTTATTCAAGCCAATCGTACTTTGATACGCCTGCTTTTAAGACTCTTCCGGACTGATCATTGCACTGAGATCAGTAACTCTCGACAGGATTCAGAGGCACGACGGAAACGCCTTTTCCGAACTCTCTTTCCAAGAAACACTCTTAGCAGATTGATGCGGAATAAGATGTTGTATGGTGCTGATGTATTAATACCCCGGGAAGGGGAAAACCACGCCCGACGCGGAATGGTGAAGTGTTAAAGGTCCGCAGGCCTCCTTCATCCAATTAATTGGAAACCTTTGCTCTATCGGCATCCTACCACAACATCCGATTTAAATTTCCTCTAATATTTCTTCCATAGCGGATTTCGAAGGGTTTCCGAAAACCTGTCGCTCCCATTTTTCTCTTCCCTTTCCCGAATACGGATTTGACCGAAGCTTCGACGGAACAACATCACGCATTAACCATACACACACACGCACACACACACCGCATTACGTGGGCCATAAATCTAATCGCTTCATCGACGGGATCCCAGCTTCGATCGATAGATCGATTTTCGAAATGCATCTCGCGCTTTGGAGGAGGAAAAAGGAGGTTTGTAATATGATAGTCGAGACTCCCCAGACCCTCGCCCTGGCTGACTGACCTGCATCTCTCGGAGGTAGAGGTCACCCAGTCCTCAGAATGGGAAATCTGATCCGGGACTGGAAGAAGAGCGGATCTCGCGGATCAGATTGAATTTTGTTTTCCATCTGAAACGAAAACCGCTGACAAACATCGGCGCACAAACAAACAGCACATCGATCGATCCATCGGAAACATGTCAAAACAATGTCGGCAAACGCGGAAGGGAGAGTCGCACAAACACACCAGGCATCACACCATTGCGCGCTTCCACATCTGATCTGATCTTCCGTAACCGATCTCTGAGCAGGATCGAGCAAGGAAAGTCTTGACACTTGAAACGCTGTGATCGTTCGCGATCGATCTCAAAATCTCTGGCCACCGCCTCATATCCCCCTAGGGGCATTTCTTCTCATCCGTTGCGCTCGATTAGTTACACCACCGCCTGTTCCCCATCTGGTGAACTCTCCTTACTGTGAGGAAGAAGGTGTTCCGGTTCACTCTCTTCGTCTTCGTGACAAAATGAATCAGAGCAATAGACCAGGCGAAAGGGAAAGAGGAGGGAATGGAAGGTTTCGATTGCATTCATTTCGCTAATGCCGTTTTCTTCCAACAACGAGGCACAACATCTCGAGACAAACTGACGCGCGCATGATTTGTTCGCCCACTCGAGTGGAACCGCGAACCGTTGAAAAAAAAACAATGCGAAACAAATATAAAACAATAATAACAAAAAAGTATAAAACTATCTTCGGATGGAGGAAGAGAGTAAATATTTTCCGCTTGCGCATCGGATTAGGTTAGTCTTGCTTGCCTTGTTTTTTAATTCTTTTAAGAAAGACTCAAATGAATTAAGGGCGTGAAGAGATTTTCGCGCATTTCGCTCCGTGCGTGTCACGCGACACACCATAGAGCCATCGTGGTGGTGATGTTGAATGTTGATGTGTGTTCTCTCCGGTCGGTTGTATAACGTGTAGGAGATCATCTGGGTTGGCACGTATTTGCGTACGGCAGAAAATTAGAATGCACCTCAGCTACATCGCATTAAAATCGAGAATCAGAACGAACGCTTGTAGCGCCTATTGTGCCATCACAAAGAGGCAGTTGTTAACGATTCAGGTGAAGTTGGAAAGATGGATCCATTATAATTAAGACACCTTAAAAATGCACCAGCATATGTAACGCTGCGTTTATTTCATCCATGTTCGTGATGTGAAGAATAGGTGATGTTTACGTTTATAATGATGTTGGTCTTCAAAGAAACAATCGGTTACATTATATGCAAATGTGCAATAAGCAGAAACTAACCCATATTTACCATTTACAGACATTTTGGTGAACCACAATCTGAAGTAGTATAGGACATTTGGTTAGATTCATGAGGGTTTGATCATTTCCACGAACTTATGATTTTGTGGAATCCATGCGAAACCCTTCAAATTCAACTTCAACTCCATGGCTTTACGGGGTCCGGGGTCTTTTAAGCACGTTCCTTTCCATTTTTTTTATACTGTTCCACTTTTACCGCGACGATACTTCCTGGCCTCGGGGTACATCATTCGTCCCACATCATCGCTGAAGATGATCTCTGCATTCGAATCAACCGCAGAAACCACAGCAACATTCGTGCATGAAGTGAGCGAAAGGCTGAGCTTCGGTGGTCAATCGTACCTACAACCACAAACCATACCGTCGCCGGATGATTATTTCCTTTCAGTGTGTCCAACTGAATGGTGATGGCGCGGGAATCACCCGGCCGCCCCGCGCACTCTCACAGATGCACTACTAATGAGGTGGAAATTTCGCCAGAAAGCATAATCGATGTTCTTCTTCGAAGCTTCATCAACAACCCACTCCCCTCGATGGTTCCCTCGAGTTCCGGTGGCAAATGGCATTTGGTGGCTGTCAAGTGATAGACACACCCCATCATCACATCGCTGGCGAAAGAGAACTCAGCCACCGTGCCAGACAAAAGCCTTCCATTCTTTTTAACGCTCCAAGCCCTGCTGATGGTGGAAAACACGGCGAATAAGTGATGAGGGAGGGAGGGAGGGGGGAATACGATTTTATTTAAGTTTTTCTACTCCTCTTGCCACAGTCTCCATTTCCGCAGCTAATGGCACACTGGGATTTGCAGAAGAATAATTCCCGGGACTATATTCCGCCCTTAGAGCGGAAAACCCACCCCGCTCTCCGCGAACCGACACATCATCTCATCAGCTACCGCAAAGACAGGCCTGACCTTGGAGCATAATTCCAGTGGAGCATCACAATGGAAGATGTGCCATGTGATGTGCTCTTCTGGATTCTCCTTCTGTCTTTTTTAAATGGAAAACTTAAACGAGCCATTCGCACTGGATGGAGAGAAGTTACTCCACTCACAGGAATCGTATGGAACCGCAAACGGAAGCCAGCCATGGCTTTCGGCGAGGGCTGGAGATGCGCCGTTGGTTTGGCTGAACCATAAAAATTGAAAATGGCTGTTAGAAAAACAACGGTACAAGCAGGGGCAAATGAAGAGTGTGTGGCGCGTACAGTAGCGTCTTCTTTCTCCCGGAGCCTAACCGCAGAAGCCAGTCCAATGTAAGCGCGCCCGACATAATTGACTCCATTTATATAATCTCGCCATTATCATTCGGTTGAAAACCGCCTAGGAATCGAAGGAGGTAAAAAATCCGCATTGTACTCCGTTTTGGATCTACCGGAACCAACGATGAGATGATAAGTCAGGGAGGGGAACAACAATCTGTTGTCCATAAACTCAGGAAAATAAACTCGACAAACTCCAACAGACATGCCTAACGAAATTAAAACACGAAACTGTACTTCGAGGTTGATGATTTGCGATCCTCATTTTGAGAACGCGCAATTTGCTAAGTTTTCTCATTCACCTTCGGAAACCCACATTTCGGCAGTGGTTTATCGACCGACGTCGTGCTGCTTCTTAATCGCACGATTAAACATAGCCCCGACCGGACCACAAATGGCTTAATATCACAGGAAACAAGAGAGGCGCACGCGATAATAAATGAGAATCCGCAGCGATGTCGAGACATTGGTTTTCCTTCGCTCGCGCATCATCGGTTTCGTCGCGTTTCGCGAGCACAACACAGAGGAAGCTTTAAATTTTCGATGGACTTAACACGCCTATCATATGGAAAAAAAATAACACGCCGCGTGTTGCGATCGATAATCAAAGCGATCAACTTTTACGATTTAAAAATGACATCATCATCATCAAGGGGTTCGGGGGGTTTTAGCTTGCTTCTTCGGGCCTTCGGTTTCAATCCCGGCATATTAAACGTCCATTAAATTTTATTTTGGATACACATGTTTTCCTTTTCTGTGTTCTGCACCTCTTTCAGTCGCCAGTCAAATTTCAAATAAACCCATCACTGTCAAAAAAGTTTGGCCAGCAGTTTATTACAAAACGTTTCGATCAGGAAGCCGCGGATTTGATGTTTTAAGCAGTAGCCTGAGAAGGCGTGGGTATAAGATCGAAACCTTGAAAGAATACACGAAGAATACATTCGGGCAGCTTCCACGGTTCGGTACCAATGCAAAATATTCCATGGCACATTTCTCGCAAGGCAGAAATGCGAAAAAATTCTACAGAATTGGACTTCCACGAGAAATAACCTCATTACGACGTACAGATTTAGAATAAGCAACATGTGATAAAGTCGTTTGAAATCCGGATTGAAATGCACAAAACACAGGAAGTGTTGGGCATAAAATCTCGATGCTTGAAAACTTCATTAGAGACGCCGCATTATCCTTTCCCCTCTCGTAGTCTAGAAAGCAAGCATGTGTTCAATTCTTCCTCAAACACGAAGATCGGATGTTCGTTCGCTTCATGCACGATTTAACGCACGCCGGAAAGAGGAATTTGACGCTTACTCCATTTGCGCACACGAATGGAAACTGGACACTACGCTTGTGTCGGTCGGGTCCAGAGTCGTGTTACACACACAGGAAGCTGCAGCGAGAATTGCTTCGCGAAACGGTTTTCTCCTTCGTTGCATGCCACGAGTTTTGAACTCCGCAATCGCCACCGGATTGCTGTCGTAATTAATTTATAGTTGATTTACTTACTGAACTTCTCTCGGAAAGGGAGAGATATTGGTAAATTAAATCGATCGTTCGAAGCTGTATGGTCTGTGTGACTGTCAGCCATGCTAATAAATTTCCCATAACTCACCTGGAATTAGAAAGAGAAAAAAAATAAGGTTAGTTGAGACGTGTCTGAAGAAATTGCCATACAACAATGTCAGAGGGCGAGCTGTTGTCCTTAATGATCGACGGTAGAAATGTCATTGTGGAACCCCCGCCGTTTGTCACGCGAAACGAACCCGAAGGAGGACAACAATTTGCTCAACGCTTTAACGCTACTTTTGACATTTACTGAGTGTCGTGTAGCTGCTTTCAACCCTTTTAACTCACCTCTAGCCATTTCGTTTCTTTTCAACCGTAAATGATCTTTAATATCTCAAAAGTCAACCGAACAAAGGCGATCGTAATCGATCCGAGAAACTGTCTGTTAATTACTGTAAACTACCAAGCGCGAGCTGTCTCTAAAACAGGATAGAAATTTACAGTTGATGACTACGCCAACGGCGAAATCGTCACTAAAAATCGGTGAATTGACCGTACCTCGTTACGCAACATTGGCGAGCGAGTTGAAATGTGTTGATCCACTTATCTGATTCACAAGGCATTTAAAAACACACACACAAGAGAAGGTTGAAAACAGCTGACAATAACGATACTGTTAGTGTTGATTGTTTTTATTGCTTGTAAGATTCGAACGAAGTCTTCTTCAATCGATCGCCTTCATTTCCCCACGATTGGGGCGGAGGTTGC
Source organism: Anopheles sinensis (assembly GCA_000441895.2). Taxonomy (NCBI): domain Eukaryota; kingdom Metazoa; phylum Arthropoda; class Insecta; order Diptera; family Culicidae; genus Anopheles; species Anopheles sinensis. Next base: position 2,882,153 of record KE524999.1, read on the forward strand.
TGCTTTTTCAATCGCCAACATTGATACATTCCACCACCGCATTTATCTGGCTACGCAGGTCCGCGCCGCGAACGAAAATTACGAACAATCAGCGATTATTGTTCTGTTTATTGTTTTTGATTGCCTCTAATTAGCATTCACGGCTTATTGGCTAGCGGTCGAGTGAGAAGAGCGAGTGCGATTTCATTTTCCCGCTATTTGACGCACACGACGTTAAGCTTAAGTCGGAGAGAAGAGTTCGGGTCGCGCGGCAGCATATTGTCTACGATTCACGGGCTTTAATTGCATAACTTTAATCGTCAACATCCTCCTCGCGAGCAGAGGAGATCGTTCGGAAGAAAACGATTTCATTTAATTTTCTTCACCTACTCACAACAAGCTGAAGGGAAGCATGTGCATATGCTCCGATGCTGAATATGACGACCACGTAGGACCCCCCTTCGTGCCCTCTCCGGAGGTGGATGCAATTTGTGTAACATACTACCTTCCAACGGAGGCGGTAAGTGATATCGTAACAAAAGCTCACAAACCCACGTGGAGCAAATGTCGGATCTTCTTCGGTGGCGTTGTTGTTGTTCCAGGAAGGAATCGACAAAAAGAACTCTGACCACATATCTCGCTCGCCAGAAGCGGAAACATAGCCACAACTAACACATTCCACGAAAAGCCCGCGTCAGGAAATGGATGATGACTTGTAGGAATGATTTGCTGGCAAAATCGCCATTGCCCGCGTTCAATCCATGTTGCGAATTTATTTTTGTTTCTACACTCCCCCCGGGTTTTAGAGGCTTCCCCTGACTTGTGGTCTTCCGTAGGGGTCGATGGAACTACCATCATCGCGTATCGTCACGCAAACCCCCACGCGATATGAGACATTCTGCAGCATCACGCGCTCATACCAAGTTGAGGAACATATCAAGACGGGAAAACGAGCAAACGTGTAGGATGATGGCGTTTGATGGATGGATTCAGCTGTGGTCGTCCGTATTGTTGCATCGCAATGAACGATTTGCCGACCCAAACGGTGCAACGTACCAATTCCACCTAAATCGGCGAGGAGGCAGAATGCCCGGCTGATAGTTTGTTAGATTTGAAGAGGCCATTTTGAAGGCATACAACCATAACAGCTACGTTCGGCAGCCCATCAGAGGGCTTTCCACCCCCCTTAGTGGTAACGAGAAAAACGTTGAAGAAAAGAAAAACGACGACGAAGTAACACTGGCGTCAATTCCCATTGTCACACAGTCTTTGATGAGATCTTCCTCTTCACTACTCTGTCCATGTGCGATGATCTATGGTCAAGCAGATTTGTTTCAACATTGAGGTTAATGATGTGCCATACGCTGAACCAGCCTGACTTAAGTGACCATTCAGGGATACATGGTACACAAACGAATCACCGCAGCGAAGAAAGGTCGAATTAGTGGAAGCGTCGTTCGACATTTGCTTTGCTCCCAACAGTACACAAGAGTGGTGTCTGTTTGCTGTTTCGCGCGAGAATGAATTTGATTTGGGATAAAACTTTAAATTTGTACGGGTCCGCAAACGAGAACATCTGAGACACGGTTAAGTGACTCAATAAATTCCCAAATATTGCGTGCTCCTCAAGGAGATGATAGCGAACGCATAACCCCTGTTCACAGCACTTCGGTTCCGCGTTTCGACATTGGGATTACCACCGGCCAAACCATACGGAGCTGTCACATAAATTATGTTGTCACTCTGCTATGCAGTTCTGCCGCCTTATCTCTTCTTGGGGCGGGCTAGAGCTAACGACGTCCTCATTCTGTCGTCTGGTGTGAAGTTAACCGATGGAACGACACTCAAGATCCTAGCCGTCGGTGTCTACACACGCGAATATCGCCCAAGAACCCCAGGGATTGGATTGGTGGTGCATTACTCCAGCTCGTGCACCCTCCTACGCCCTCGCGATATGTCTCCTTGGGGATACACTGCACACGCAGACCCAGATGCTAGATGGCCAGGCACTCTATTCGCAGAGGAATTAAAAGTTAAAACACCGCATGCAATGTTGACCCCCGGAATAAACTAGATCTCTAGACGAGATGACAGCAAAGTCACACTGGTCACACTCTTAGGGATATTCCGCCCCTGAACTCGCGCTCCCTCCCCTCGAGGAGGTACAATCCAGAAAATCCAGTTACACACAGCGCCACGGACACGAAGAATTCCGATGCATACGTTCGACCGTTTCCTGCGTAGGGGCAATAATGCAGATCACGGCACCACCGTCTCCCGAAGTAATGTCAACCCTTGGGCGCAGACAGAACTAGGCTCCATTACTATCTACTCAATACGATCCGTGACTTGCCGCAGTCTCTTTGGATGTGTCCGAGGGCTGTAAAGTTCCTCTCGAAGAAGTCCTCATCAATTGAATTCTCGATGCTTTCTAGGAGAGGGAACGGCAAACAGCGAATTTGTTGATTATTCTTGCGAAGTAACTGACCTCTAGACACCTACGAGTGTAACTTGGAACGCCCGTTGTTGAACGACTCCTGAGATTTTTCTTGCCCAGACTTGTGGTAAGGTTTTATTCTACTGCTGAAATTTAAAATGTGCGAGGGCACCAACAGGACCCTGCCGATCGATGTTTCATACATTTTCAACACGAATGACCGTGCTCCCCGTAGTCTCAGTCTCAGCCTTATCTGCAGATCAAGAGCCGATCGCGAGTAAATAATCAACCAATTGATCGGCGGCAATGTGCGGTGAGAAAATAATTACCCCCTTTTTGCTGGACACATTTCTTCGCCGCAGACAGCGATAAAAGTAAAATAAAATACGCGACAACATCCTACGTAAACCGACGACGGCATCGTTTATGGACCACATTACGCTAGCATCATGGCTAATGGTTTTTTAAGCAAGAGACATAAGCACTTCACGCAGCTCTGTGGAGTTCCTTTCCTCCCTAAATAGTTTCATTCCTCGACCGTTTCGACGGATTAACTTTGAAAGCAACTTGAAGCAATTTGAGAAAACGGTCCAGACCGAGTTCGGTAAGTCCGATTTTGGAAGTTCAAGTCTCTAGCCACTTATACCGAAAACATCGATCGATCAAGTTTTTTGTCTGCTTCGGGTCCGACAAAGCGTTGCCCATTTGCTGATAATTAATTAAATATTGAGATATCTGCCCAGGTTTCTCAGCCGCACAGTTTCCTTTCCTCCAAACATCGGCGAAGGCACTTTCGTGCCTACTTTTTATTTCCATCATTAATCGGTTCGAACTGAATCACACGCAAATCAAATCTGGTTAACTGGTGTCCCTTTCCATTTTCTATGTTCGGCCATGCTCTCCATTATGCGGTCAAATGCGTTCGTTTTCGTGCAAAGATCAAGTTTTAATTGGATAATTTGGGATAACTCATGGATGTTAGCGTCTAGTACTTCCCTGTGCCGTTCCCTTTCAAAGCTGACCGTCGGCGTCTAACGTGCACCTTAATTAGTGCTACCAGCTTGAACGGGCGTCCAATAAATTGGTGTGTTTGATTTTGAAGTTCCCAAACTAGGTCTGTCATGAATTTAAAGCAAAAAGCTAACGACACGCTAACACACACTGCGCAGTCGGAAGACCTACTGGAAGGGAATGCATTACCTGTTGAAAATCGTGCGATCGAATTATGCTTTTGCTACTGGTTGAAAACCCGCTTATGAAAACGATTAGTTTATGAGGCCTTACTTTAACAATGATCACTTTAACGACGGCAGCTCAGATCAACCATTAGTTACAAAATTGCTCAAAAATAAATCATACTATTATGAAGCTTACTATTGTTGACACTTCAAGCACAGACTCTTTTCGTGATATAGCTTTCGTTCTTATGTTAGTAAATCAATTTTAATCGGTGTAAATAAGAAAACCCCTTCTATTGTCTTCTTTGCTTCGTTTTTGAGAAGTTTGTGTAGCGCAGAATATTGTAAATGGTTTTGAACGAGCACCATACATTTAGGCTTATCGATGCTTGTCGATCTTTGGAACCGAAAATCAATTTGCAACCGTGCACAGTGCTCCCAAAACAAAATCGAGAGCGAGAAATACCTCACGAAAGGTCATAGGCTGTAAAGCAAAACCCTAAAATATGGGAGGTCGTTCCAGACCACGAGATGTAAGTACTGATGTTGTTGACCATTCGGGTCAGCGGTTGGATAAAACAAACCACTCCGGGTAGGATTATTTGTTTCGAACAATCATTGTATACGCGAAAAATATGCCAAAAAATACTCAACACATCAGCGGTCGGCAGTTCTTTTGGCCTTTGGCGGCTTAAAACCGACGTCGTATCCCACACGTTGTGCTAAATTAATGAACGAAACGCAGAAGAAGAAACGGATGCCAGCAAAAGAATTAATTAATTCGATTATCATAACTTCTTCGCTTTTGAAAAATTGGCAACAGCGGCAGATAATCACCTGCTGAGCATACTACCGTTCCGAAGCTTTATCATCATTCCAGCGAACAACAAGCGAATCCACCGGAGGCCAATAATTGAACCCCGCTTTCCAAAACTGCTTTTGGCGCGTTGCGTTTATCATACTTTTCTGTTTGTTTTGCCTTAAAAATAAACTAGATTCCTAAGTACTTACACGCATCTTCCGCTAATAAGAAGGACTTGGAAACAGCTTGAGTTTTTTCATTATATTATCATATAATCCAATTAATGAAACGTGGGACAAAGTATCAATTTATTCCACTTAAAGAAATCATCCATGATTATACGATGCACTCAAAAAACTGTTGCATAAAAGCATCTACAGAAGATTAATATAAAGTAAAACAAATAAATTAAAGTATCCATTCTTCTCCAGGAGGTCAAAGTTGTTAAATTGGAGAGAAAAGCAGTTCAAATCAGTATATCGCACACGAAGGCTATCGAATCAATATAGATTTAACGATCTTGAAAGCAAGCGGGAGACGAGTTCCGAGTAACAAACGTCTAGCATAATTGGCTAAACTTATTTGAATATTGGTGCTTTGTTTTGGTTCGACATTTGACGCGCTTCAAACTCGGAACACGCGATCACCTCACAAGCTGCTGATCTCATTCTTCGTGTTTGATAATCACGACATGACAGCGACATAATCTGAATCACTTCTCTGTTTTTGTGTCGTTACCGAGCCCACTCGATCGACGCCCTTGCGTCCTACGGCGAAGAGTATCGTCTAATCGTTCCTAATCCATGCACGAGGCCATCGACGCCACTCCGAAACACGCAGCCCTTGGTGTCGAGTAGAAATCCACGCATTTTGAATGAATGCATTAAGTTGACCATAAAACTTCGAACAACTAAATCAAACCACATCCGCCGCCTCCCATTCGGTACGTCATTCCCCATCAACCTTTTGCACAACACAACCCAATCTCGCATGGGCCAAGGCGATTGTTAATGTTTACCACACAGATCCTATCAACCCCGCTCTGTAGGGCCTCATTCTTCTGTACGTAGAAAATCCAACTCCAACAAGTCCCTCAAGAATATCAATAATCGGGGCTCGCTACCAACGAGAAGAAAAGAGCGGAGTTCATCCGTTTGTCGTATTTAAACTCGAATGTCGGATGCTGCAACCGACGCATGATCACGATCCCAACTGAACAGCTGCCTGTGCCCCGAAGAGGATGACGTGGGCCACGTGGGACGTAAGGGTTTTTCGGGGGAAAAGGAAATAGAAAAATGAATGCGCATCGTAGCGATTATGAAACCCAAATCTCTTCCACGCTCGGGATAGGAGAGGAATAAGTTTTTGTAAGGAATGCTTGCCCTTTTAAATAAGAAAATTAAATACCCATCAACATCGTGTCATGAGTATTTGTTTAAGTCTCGAACAAGGTCTTTTTAAAAAAAATACCATTCGAAAGTCTGGCTCTGTGTTCCTTACCTTCGAGGGTACAGATTTGTAACGCTTTTAACTGATGAAGGAACTATCCAAGAAAGGACAAGAACGCATCGTTGAACGGTTGAAAAAAAAATATCATCTTGGGAAAATCTACCCCTAGCGCAATAACATCATTTTATTAGAAAGAAAATGCTCATTTTATGGCGCTTCTTTGAATCATAAAAATTAGCATGAGAAGGTTTTCACCGAAGATGTATTTTTGTAAGCTCGTTAGAAAATCTTCATCATACAAACCAACATACATACATACAAACCAACACCAAAAATCCTAACTCCCGGGAGGCAAAAACTTGCGCGCTTATACTTTTTCCAGACGGACCACCAGATGTTTTTTGTTCGCTACGCACAGAGATAGCCAAGCAGTTCTTCCTACAACTACATGCTTCCTTTTATTTCACCCTCGCCCTCTTGTACACCGATGAGGCTGATCTTTTATGACATTCAAAACATAACAAGAACGAAGCGAGCTATGAGTGAACTGAATGACAATCAATGCAGTAGCAGCAGAAAGAAGAGAACATGAACATAAAGAAGTTCAACCGACCGGGTGTTGAGCATACACACGGATTGTTTCCACCGTACACACATGTAACGCGGTTGGATGTCATGGCTTTGGGCTACCATATGGTGGCAAACACGGAATGCGAAATGGAAAACAAACGCATCAACGCTGTAGTAGCAAGAGAAAACCAAAAAATCGTCTTTGCAGCCAGATTACCCCAAAAAGAACAAAAAGATACCAAAACTTCGAAGATCGCCCAGCTGGCAAAAAGTCTGAATCTGTGTTAAACATTAGGGCAAATTGAGCTAGGAAAACCGTATGACGCCAGGGAGAATCATTCTACCTTTTCTTCATTAGCACCTTTCATCGTTTTTGCGAGCGTTTAAATCTTTTGCAAAAATACTAGTGCATGAATGGAGTACAATGATTTACCCTCTGTTGGAACGAGGTTTTCAACCCGTTTGCACTTCAAGATTGATATAGTTTTTCCATGCTTCAGCATGTCACAAGCGAAAAGAAGCAAATCAGATTCTTCTGACAGTGTATTGCACTCTACCAGTTTCCCGGGGCTCTATCACGATTCGCTTGATGTAATATGAGATTATTGACTCGCTACTAACCTAACTGTGTGTAAGCGAAACGTTTAACACAGTTCAAGGGGGGAAAAAGAGAACCTTTTTGTTATCAAGCGGTCAGCTGGATACTTGTTTCTGTGCAGCTCCTCGAGCTACAACCGATGACACACGACGCGAACGGTAGATGGAAGTTAATTTAAAGACACAGAAGAAAAACAACTTCAGGATATGCAAATTACATCTAATGCTACCGAAGTCGGGACAGCATTTTCTTGGCTCCACTCGCCAAAGGAATACATGTTTAGCTAAACGTCTGCGCACTGGAAAGGGAGAGGCAAATATAAAATGGTACGCCGTACCAAAGTTACCTCACGCAGCACAGACGTCTTTGCCGGTGAAAAAATTACGCACCAACGATGGCGCTAGAGATAAGTGGTTCTGGCGCATAACTAACATGGCGTCTGATACGGGCTTATACTAGTTTTCCTTTTTTTACCCTTTGCGTCGCAGTGGCAGGGTTAAATGGCACATAAGTGTATGGCGTACGCGTCAAATGGCGACTATCATTGGTGTGTTCGCATTACAGAGCAAGTGCGAATTAATGTCCGGGCTCAACAAACAAGGACGAAGCACGCTCTGCGACCTGCTGATCGTACGATTGCTACGATCGTACGGTTAATGAATTCAATTAGGCAATAATTTGTCCCTCCTTAAGCTCCTTCCAAGCATGGATCTCTCCCATGACCTGACGTAACAGCAACAATTACTTCAAGTGGTCAACATTCATTCGATCCTTCGGGCGTGATCAATCATAAATAATGAGCCTTACGATTGCGATCTCGAAATCGGACTGTGATCATCTCATAGTGCCAATGTAATATGTCGAACGATTTGGCCTCCGCTCGAATCGATGTCGATGAGGAACTAATAATTGATCTCCAATGCTGTGATAGCTCTCGACACTCCAGTTTATGTATGGATGTTTTATGTTTTACGTTGTTTCACAACAGAAAGGTAGTGTGCTCGGTTAGCATAACCATAAAACTTTTCATTGACAGAACAGCAATCCAAGAGCTGTTTCCGTTTCCATGATATGATCCGAATCCGGCCCAAAGGGTTACTGAACCCTTGCTTACCTACTGTGTGTGAATGGGCGATCAAAACCACTAAAAGAAAACATGGAGGAAGCATAAGTGCCAATGCAATGAACGTATCCCACCTCCTTCGTTTTCGAGCTGAAATGATCTCCAATTAAATTACTAACGAAAAACAAACTTCAACTCTATTCAAAGAGAACGCGGGGAAAGAAGAAGTGAACTTCGTTTTGGTCATAAAATGCTCAGCATTTCTCTGGCGGTTCTGGCAGTTCTTGTTTCTTGCCACTTTCCCGGGGTACTTTGAGGGCGCGAGAAAAATGGAACGGAAGCGAAGTGTTGTTAAAGGTCTCGGAAGAGGATCAACATGAACCTTGTTGCTGGATGTCGTTGCGACAGACATTCTGAAAGTTTTAAAGACCACCCCTAGATGGGTTCTTTTGGATTTGCCCCTTGCGATGAGTGATTCGATAAGCAAACATCCGGAACAGACTCGAACTAGAACGGCCCTGGAGGGAACAAATTTAGATTTCAAATGAAACGTTCGTACACTTGAAATGTTCGATAACATCATTTACTATCTTTACGGCAATAAGCTTGTAGCACGAAAGGAGACTAAGATTTACCACAAAATTCCCATTTGACGGTTGAATTGACCGGCGGCATATCGAGATAAGGCAAAATTTCCCAGCGAATGCTCGTAAGTCCAGTTGCGGAGGACCCTTTCAAATCCCCAGCCCATTTGGCAAACAAGCAAACAGACAAACAAAGAGCATACATTTTCACTTCCCCCCAGAGGAGTGGCGGCCTTATCTAACGTTCAACAACGCTAGGGAATCAGGGAGCTAGTATTTAGATAGCAAAAAAAACTGAAGTCGACTGAAGAGAGGCCCGGAGATTGTGTTATTTTGCAGAATCAACCTTTGAAAGTATCGCGAGGGCTTTCAAGTTCACAAAGTTGGTCAGGGTAAGACGAAAAATTACTCCACCAGCGAGTCAAGGTAATTGATAAGACCGAAATGGAAGCAAGCACATGAAATTTTGTGCATACAACACTACCATGAACAGAAATTGGCCTCCTGCAAAGCAATCGTTTTGCTCAAATCAAACTAAATTCACTCGGTACGAAATCCGTTTCACCGAGATTTGTCGAAATCGATAACACACGCCAACACGGAAACACATTCCACTTTCTCAAAGGTCTCATTGGCCTTAAAAGACCGATCGAAATTGGAGTAAGTTCAGTCATCAGCTGGTCTCTCTCCAACCTTCCGAAGGCAACGTGATTTGAAATTGTAATTTAATTTGTTTTGAATTGAACATATGCTAATTGCCGAGCTGCCTCAGTCTCGTCCTAATTCCGCATTCTTGCCTCCGAAAACACAAAGCTTTGCACTAGAAACTACCCGGCAAAAGATCGGCATCAATTACATCTACGAATCGCCTCCCTCTGTGTACTTCACAATCTGAAGAACAAAATCTTACGTGAAGAGGGTCTGCCTCTCTTCATCGTTCTTTTTCTCTTGACCTTTACTCGAGCATAAAATCTCTTTCTTGCGCGTACATTCGGTCTTCGCGGTTTTCGAAAAGACTTCAGCCATACACACACAGCTGATGCAGGGTTTCGCTGAAAACTGGTGCATGTGCAACGAAAATAAAATTAAACACATGCACCAGGGAGTCGCTTTACAAAAATAAAACGACCAACATGCACTCGATGGTTGCCAACTTTCCAAGCGGAAAAAAAATCTGTATGCAATCCAAATTACCCGGCGAGCGTTCCTTCCTTCGTCGGTTGAAACACAACAACACCGCATTACACATTGGTGCTCTCTTATCCGTAGGAAGCGCATATGAATATGCATTTCAGTTATGCTAGACTTTTGGAGACCCTACTCCACGGAAAACTCACACAGCAGCAGTAGTAGCAAAAGCTAGCAGCGGGACGACTCCAAATTTGGGAAACTGCAGTTGGTGGTGGCCTTTAGCCTTCCCCATTTCCCGGGTGCTGGACGTGCGCCAAAGTGTTTGCGAGAAATAAAACCAAACCAACGGGGTGTGCTAAAAGGAAATAAATTACCATTCGGGTCAAAGATTTTGATTTGAATTATTTGTTCCCGTGGGCAAGAAAGTCTAAGCCGTTCTAAATGGACAACGAAAACGATTACCCGCATTTCTTCAGCTTCGGTCCGCTTCACATTCAGCAGCATGAAGGGTTGTGAGTTTCTCACCGTTCTCGGTTTGCAGCGCGACCGGATATGGAAGCAGATATGACACCTTGCGTTCGCTAGGCGCTTCCAGCAAGATCTCCCCACCACGGAAAGGGGAAGGTGGTGACTTCCTGCAGAATCTTTGAATTTACGATTGATGGTTTCTCCCGGAACAAACGATTTTGAACGACAAACAAACCCGCCTACACAAGACATCGAAACTATGTTTTTTCTGGCCAGCTTCTTCTTTTCCCCGTCGAGTTATAGAAGAAAAATTTTGCTTTCCTTTGTTTTATGGCTTTTTGCTATTTAGGTTATCTTAATCTCGGGCGACTACCACTTTCATCGCTGGAATATTCATTTCGACACGACAATAGCCATAAGCCACACAGTTTGTGCTAAAGGTCGACGAACATGGATTATTATCGTAGATGAAGGGAAATGATATGGTCTTAATAAAGGAAACTAAATTAAGATACGTTCGACGTTCACGATGGATAAGGATTACTACTAAATGTCTGTTCATAACTCATGAAATTATGATATTTATCATGCAATAAACTTCGTTTCATGCTACAGCTATAAAGAGGCTTAATTTCAACATTATCTCTTTAATGCGCCCTAAGAACATTCAGTGAGTTATCCCATCAGATTGTGCTTCGGTAGAGTTCCCCAATCCCGAAATCTAAATCGGTGTAGTTAGCTACACCGGAACTGCACGAGGAGATTGTAAGTCCCAGGTGGTCTCTAAGATATTACTCCTTCTTTAGATTCCTTCAAACTTACCTCCTTCATCGCCGGGCAGCTCTGTCGATGGTCTTTCCGAATGGCTAACTCGTACCACGGAATAACCGGTTTACTCCGGAGAGTTGTCTGACAACCGATCTTGTAGTTCAGCAGATCGTCGCCCACCTTCACTAGGTCCTGATCGTTTAGCGAGGAAGTTGATTTGGCTCCACCACCAGCACCGCCACCGAACTCATCATCACCACCGATCCCCCCACCACTATCACTTCCGGCCGATGTCGCACCATACCGAAGATCCTTCCCGGGATGCCCAAGAGTTGCGTACCGTCTGATATACCCGTTCGGCCTGCCGATCAACATGTGTGTACTTATATCAGCAAAGTTGAGCAACTCGGCGCTGTTATTCTTGTGCATCTTATGATAGTTTCCTCCACCGGTACCTCCAGAACTACTCCTTCCGTCGTAGCTGGAGTCAGTGTCGCTAGATATGCAAGGACCTCCGCCATTCCGCAGCAACGACTTAGGTTCTTCGTAGATGATTTCTGAGCGCGAGTTGGAGTGGTTGAAAGATTTCCGGTACTGAAGCGTATGTGGTGGTACTGCAGCCACCGCTTTCGGTGGCACGTCGTACAGAAACGTTGGTCGAACACCGCCACCGCCTCCACTACTGTGGGACAGTGGATGCGAGTATGTGGACGAGTTTGAAGACCCATTGTCGAGACTTTCGGGGGTTGTTGATCGATAGCTGGAACGGAGCTTCCCGTAAGACGGTGGACTCTCCGGTCGAACGGAGGGAGGAGCAGCGTACAGCATCGGCATGGCGGCATGCATATGCTCACCGTTGGCAACACCACCTCCTCCGCCCTTACCTGACGTTTCGTGAGCCCTGGTGCGCATCAGGTTCAGCTCGTTGATGTACTGTGGGCTTTTCAGAGGTGGTAACGAGAAGTCGTACGCTAGACTCTCGATGTACTCGCTCGACTGCGCCAGATTGAGGTAGTTGTTCGAGTCGGCAACATTCATCTCGAGGTTGGCGCTCTTCATCAGCGGCTTGAACGTTTCGTACGTCAACGACGAGGTGTAGTAGATATCGTCATCGTCACGGTACGGCCCGGATGGTGCTTGGGACTCCGGTGGAGCCTGTTCCAGCTCGTCCTCCCCATCCTCCGGCGTTTCGACGCTGCTCCTATCGCTCACCGTTCGCTCGGAGGACGTTCTCGGTGGAACAGGCGGTGGCACTGCAATTGCCGTCGCCGAAGAACTCTTGTACCGCAACTCATTGCTACTGCCACCGTTCGCACACTCAAACAGCGGCCCCGAACCGGACGGCTTCATTTTGGCCACCATCACGGGCGGCACGACGCCCATCATCGTCGAACGACGGCCCGCCGTCGTCTTCCCATTCTGATACTGTTCTGCGCGGCTCTTGCTGCGTGTAAGGCCACGCGTGCGTATCGTCGCAAAACCATCCGGGAGCTGCGACTTCACCATTGACATTTCCCGCCTTGCGTTCCCCGTCGGACAGACTCCACACTCAAGCTCAACAATCACCACCACACGATTCTGCGAGCACTCGTCTCGAACTCTTTCGTTCCGCACATTGATTAAGGTGGTTCACTGGAACCAAATGCAGTAGGGATGATGCTGGTTGCTTTTATTGAGGCACAAACACACAGACTTGCTCTTGATTAGAAGGCACTTTTACACAACGCCAGTTGTACCATCAACACAGACAACAAATACTTCTATCTACAGTAGAAAGGGAGAAAACCATAACCATAAACATGTGCACACAACACTCGTGGATCGACACAAAAACAAACCATCAGACCATCATCAGAGCAACGACAACAGCAGACGATTGGTTCAATTTGATTAATTATAGCCAATGTTCGAAAATTATGTCGTGATACGCCTCTATTGCCAACAACGCGTCAGGTCCTTGCGAGCAGCGTTAGGAAGAGACTTTGGTCTCGCCGAGCTTATTTGGCCCCCCCCCGAATCATCAATCAAGCGTCGATTACTGTCAAACTTACACCCCTTCGAGCAAAGGTGACAAAGGAGCGTTAGGAATCTCTACACAACAGCCGCGTGGTTGTAACTTTCCGAACAATTGGATGGGTTGTTAGTACCAAAGTGATCGATTTTTAAAACCACAACGAGCATTACGACAACGGCGAAGATCTTTTGTTAACTACCTTCGCTTCAAGGGAAACCTACACACTGAAGCCACCACTCTTCGTGTAACCATGTCACTATCGACATGATGGACTTATGATCGTTACTTTCCAACTCGAACAGGAAACAACCTGGTGGGATGTAGAAGTACAAGGACGGATAGAGAGTGCCACTAAACAACCAAAGTGGCTGACATGAACACACAGGCAACGATCTTCAATCAATCTTGTTACTTTCCACAAACTTGCACACCCAAAAACTCCAGTTTAACCCCCTGACATGTAAATTAATAGCATGCGCTACTTTGTACGAGGACTTCAATGCAACCAGGGATAAAAGAAAACAAAAATAAGGCCACAAAAGGAAGTGCATCAATTCCTGTTCCTTGCGGAGTGCAGGTTAAAAATCAGAACGGAAGTGACTCGAGCGTTTTGAAAATGTAACTGGGACACGACGCATCCAAAAATAAAAAGGTCAAAGGAAGTAATTTTTAGGAACAATGTTGAGCATCCGTTTCTGTACAGTTTCAGGACGGTTTTATGTTGGCCATGAGCAGATTGACGTTGAAACGCTTTGTTGCATGCCTTGACAAGCACTCCTTAACCAGTTTCGCACAAATATGTACACCATTTCAACGTTCAAATGCTACTTATTGACTACACGAATCGTTTCCTCGCTTGTGTTAGGTTCTGATTGATGTTGACACTGGTAAAATTCATGCCAGTCATGTCAGCTGTTCACAGATGTTGAATTTGGAACGTGCATGTTCCCACGTTCTGAAGAAGCATACAAATAGAAGCATATTTTTCCCGTCAATCATCTGCCATTAAATGTCTACATACAGCCTCAACTTAAGTTTCCTATCATCAGTGTGGTTGGAAGTAACTCACTAAACAGGGTAGTTCTATAAGCAGCCAAAAATTACTCGAAGGCCAATACGTGCTCTATTTTTTATGTGACGACCTTTCATTTCTAAGCCACGAAAGTAACCGTTACATCAAAGTTGAAATAAAAAAGCGGGAAACCCGCACGGCTTCAAACAACAGATGTCTATGAGCACATGTGCTCGTAATCTAGCAATATATAGAACCACTTCCAGTCAAGAGGCGACCAATATAGAAATGATGACAACTTCAACATCTTTCCAATGCTAATCGACCTACAATGTTCGATGCCACGGTGAACACGAACTCACCGGTTTTTGCTTCCCCGTTCACCTTATTCACCTCGATTACGTAAGCCTTTCGATGGTCCGGCCTGTCCAGAACTTTATAAAGAACAACTAACAACGCTGGATCGCGCTTTTCTACCGAAGGCGATTTCTACAGACAGTATCCGCTGACTTCCACGCATGCCTCATTTACGCAGCTGTCGGTTTGTTACTGTTCTCCTTATCAGCGAGCTCTCCACGTCGAATGGCCTCTATTTAATCTTACCTACAGCACACGCACTCGCTTCCCCTTTCTTTGTAGGCCCCGTATAAAGCGTGTTATCTACCACCACATGGTTGAACTGAAGCTGATAAGAAGTCAGAGAACCTCACTCTCCACTTGGGACAATTTATTACACGCATGTCGCGCTGAAAAAAACGGGTTTGGAAGCACCTGCCGCACACAACCATACACAGTAGATTATGAACTACAACCACATACGTAGCAGCAGGTTTAACAAATAGAAATAAGTAAAGCATAATGTTAAAGGTGGCTACCAAAAAATCGAAAATCCGTTGATTTGTCATTTCTGCCAAGCCATTCCTACCCAAACATGTCCGTGGCTCTTCATCGTAAAAGAGGACGACTTGAGTGGAATAACTTAACACGCTTGTATCATCCTCATCATCGTACATACAAAGTGGGGCTCGAACCTACTCTAGACTCCATAACTAACGGATCGATTCCTTAGTTCCAGAATAGAAAACATGGGATGGGACTGAGAAAGAAAGGATGAAGGAATAGGCAAAAAGCTCTAAGTCGATACCAATGGCTATCGCGATGACCAGTCCCTCGCTCCGATCCACCTAGGCATCATGCATAATTAATTATATCCGACGTGCGGGCGGGCATGGTACGGGAATTCTTACTAGGCGCCTTCACGGATGCCTGCATCCATTAGGAAGAAGCCTAGCAATTTCTTTAAAATCCCAACGAAACTGCGCCTGGCCCCTTTTTCCTACAACAGTAGGTCAGGTCAACAAGTCTCCAACACCCTGGAAGACGGCGAATTTGACGTTTATTGAATCGCTAACGATACGCCTTCTTTTTAAGAATAAGGATTAAGAGGGTCGTAGAAATGTCAGGTAGACAAAGAGGTGTTAAAGCAGACGTGGATATTCCTGAAGTTCTTAGATGTCCAGGATTACCACTTTCTTGACGAAACAGCAACGCTTGGGACGAGCTGTCCCGACGATTCCCGCAACAAACCCGGCGATTGGCTAACTGACCGATGTCGGCCATGGTGGGCCCCGAAGCTCTAAGCTTTCGACACGCTTTCTATTTAATCATATCCACTTTCGGCGAAGATAGGTCCTACACGCGATAGTGGATATCTTCCTCGGGGGTTTCTCCTCCTTCTTTAACAAGATGGTGGGAAGTCACGTTGCGATGAGGTGTGTCAAGTTTAGGAAGGATGCCAGAAACTCGGCAAAAAAAGAGCCTCGCAATGCAAAAGCCTACACCGCCAAAAGCCATGATCGCCCCACGACGACCATGCGCGGGGCAGGAATCGGTCAGATAGATGACTTCGCTCCGTAGGCCAGCCCGACTGAGAACCGGCATGCATAAACAAACAAAGTAATTAATTATGGAGCCCAGCACTCTCGGCGGCGGCGGTGTCGGCTAAGGTTTGATCCAACCACCACTTTCTTCTTCTTGAACTATCACCGTTCGCTTCAATTGCTTCAGAACTTGATCTCTCATCGGTGGAGGTCCCAGTTATTCAGTGTGCAGAACCCATCAAGCAAATGACTACTAATGGCCATCTCCTCAAAACCACATCGTTCTCTCTCCGCGAACCGTGTGTGTGTGTGTGTGTGTGGTCTTTTTCTCTGTGAACACAAGCCGAAACCGAACGAATGCGCGCATCGGAAAGCACGCGAAACAGTAATAATAATGACCCCTCGAGCGCACAACAGGTTGATAAAACACGGATGATCGACGGGCGGGAGAAGAGCAGACGCGGGAGGGGCAGATTCCCAGAATGATGTCAGCGCAAACGCCGACTTCCGGCAGGCTTTGGGGATGGTGTTTCGTCTCCACTCCAAGTGCGCACTTATCAGGGCGAAACAAACCGGTTTCTTATAGGAAGACCGATCTTCAATCAAAGTTCGAGCTCCATGTCGGAAGGTGAAGGAAAGCAGGGACCAGCGGTAGAACGACCGATCTCAAGTTAACTTGTTTTTAAACCGGACTGAAATGACCCATCGGCAAGGTCGTGCAAGCAGCAGGAGGACCCGAGTTTGGTTAATACTGTCGCACAGTTTCTCAGTTTTAGTTGCACAAGCGCCAGCGAATAGTTGTACCCATCGTTTTATTGTGAATCATGTAAAAACACCCACACACCACCAGAAACGTCTTAGGTCGAACTCAAGACATTTCCACACACTACTGTAAACGGTCTGCTGCAGACGACATTATGCTTCTTTATGCGGCACAATCTAGAAAGAAAACTATGACTCACGCAATTGGAAGCCAGAAATTGGACACGGCCCGTCGATTTCTTTCCGTTGCTTTTAATCCGCAATGGACAAATAGCATCTGAAGGAAATTGTTACTGGTTTCCATAATCTCGAAGAATTTAAGAGCAGTAGTATCTATAGTCTTAAGACGTTTCCGTTACCCATAACATTCCAGCATAGACTCATAATCTATAATATATTTGTGGGTCAGCATAATTCCTTCTTTACTTTGTTAAATCATAGTGGAGGCTTTTCGTGGTTCGCATCCCTTTTTTCAAATGATTGTTTTATTATGAAGCAATCTAACTGGTGCGTCAAAAAACGCCATACGTGACGACGTGAAACTAGTGGCTCTGGGCGGTACAACTGTCGAGTGATATCCACAATGCATGGGAAACTCCATGCGTAGCACCTCCACAATGCATGGGAAACTCCAATAACATGACGTGGTAATCAAGGGAAAAGGCAGTTCAAAAATCACAGCGACGTTTAAACGTCAAACGACACGAACTTAAAGAAAGAAAACAAAAACCCTAAGTAGCCTTAATTCAGTGCCCCGTTTAAGCATTCGTGAAAGAGCCCTTAAACTGAGGAACAACACAACAAGTCATGGGAAGAAGTGTGAAAAAAGTTTCCCTTCATTCTGATAACCTTTTTTTGGTCTTCCAGCTTTACGAAGGGTTTTCTCCCATGTTTACCACCATGGGTTAAGCGACTCCTGTCTCTGTCTTTTTCCGTTGCACAATAATGTTTGTTCTTGTCGATGTTTTGCCGCTTCCGGCGCGTTACTGAACAAACACCGCATACACGCGAGGAAGAGCTTTGTGGGAAAGCCGAGCTTGCAGAACAAATGAAGAAAAAGCACGTTGCCGGAATCGGGGAAAGCCCTTTACACCGAACGGAAGGAAGAGGGCAGTGTGGTTGTTAATGAATGAAGGAATTTTTGAAACGGCGCCAATGAGATTTTTCGGCAGCGTCTGGTGCCTTCAAGTCGGCGTGTGCGTGTGGTGTGTGCGTGTTCTTCTGCCTCGTCAGATGATGACGGTGATGATTTTCTGCATCATGCGGAAGAACTATTTTTTTTTCGAAAACACCCGGCGGCTCCTTCCCTACAACATGTTTTAATTACATTACCGACGATGGCGTTCCACCACCTCTTCTTCTTGCCGTATCATGCCCCTTTCCTACACCGGTTTTCTTTCTAGAAACTACGTGAATCGATTATTAATTAATCCGTCATCGGACAAAAATAACAAACATGATCGACAGGCGACCACCTCCGAACTGCAGCTGCGTGCTCGTGTTTCTTCATCCCCTACAACATACGGCGCCCAACATGTCATGGACTCCGTTTGGTTAGTCAAGACGACGACGACGACGAAGAGACGGTAGCACCACCGTACGTGTAAGACTGTGGATCAAAGGACGCAAAAGGCTCTCGAAGGAAACTTGTTTGCTTGCCAGGGAGTTGGAATTGTAACGCTCCTTACCTCGTACACTGCTGTTTATGCACATGCGAGAACCACACTTTCCGATCCGCAGAATGCCGATGAGAAACTAACCTTAGCACTTACGTATGAAATGAATAATGTGTTTGTGTTAAAGCTTCGGCGCGCGTCCCTTCGTCTTGCTGGTCGATCTTTGGACATGCCAACCAAACACCCTCTCTTCCGTGCCTATCGGTACTCAAAGTACATATGACCATATGGCGATTGGGTTGCGTGCCGTTTAGACGTTTCCTCAATCGAAAACCGTTGAGGCCGGGCCCAAAAAAGAAACGAAACGATGCAAACACAAGCCTGGCATAATTGACTTGTTTCGATTCGAATTCGCTTCCAAAACATGTCTCAAATATGTTTCAAGTTTACTTTTACCGCTCCCTCCGGAGCGCGGGCTGCAAAACGCTCGAAATGTCTCTTCGGAGACGAAATGGGACAAATAATGGTATTGGCTGCCCGCTCGATCGACGCAAAGCAACATGTGTAATCCTTTTCCGTCCGCCAAACTGTCAAATAATGATAGCCACATCGAATCGAACATTTCTAGTACGGCACAACACACCATAGGATTGTTGTATGACCCACGCTGGGAAACAAACGGATGGCTGGCGGAGGTGCGGTTCTTATTCGGAAGAAATGTAAATCAGCAACACCTACGTCTCCTGCTGTGAGGATCAACCGATACGCGAAGAGATCGATCGAAGGAAAATTAATTCCGATGGTGCTGCGCGTTCGATATCCGTTTTTGGCAACAAACATAATGCGCGCCCGGATCGAACACACTTAACGGCTTCTGTGGCTCTGCTTAAAATTGCTCGAAGGTGTGTCCTCAATTAGCTGTACGTTAAAGAGATTCAAATATTCAAATGGGTTGAAACATTGAGAGCGAATAAACATCCGCATCCCAACGCAGCGACAGGCTTGCCTCCTTACAGCCTTAACGATATTTTGTTTTGTTTCTATAGTAGAAACAAAAAACCAATTACGACCCATTAATTGCCTACGCCTTATCGGAACTCGCACGAGAGAGTAATACAGGCACAAATTCACTCGTAAACAAAGTTTGGCTATCAGTTAAGTTTTCTTGTTCGGTTGTTGTTATGTCGGTCATGCCGTATCGCTTATTACCGAGTGCAATAGGAACCAACAGAAAATACTGGAGGCACACACTTGAAAACATACTTCAGAATCCAGCAAAAATGTTATCCAGCAAATGGTACAACCACTACTGCCTCCCACCTCCAGGGCATCACGCCATGAGAGGAACCTGATGTTATTCGACAACTTTATTGTTTTCAGAGATCCTTGGAAATTTATATTCAATAACAAATATATTCGCATCATGATTGGAAAGTGATAAAAAAAGCAACATGTTTCATAATTTCATTGAATATGAACCACAGCAAATCCTTACAGATGGAGCTGATGAGGATAATGAATTCTAAGAATTGTTTTGGCATTGAATGTCAATCTTAAAATTCATTCTTGCATACGAATAAAACTTACTTGTTGTGTAATGGACATTTTTTCTGAGAAACTCCTTTTTGCGACAGTGGAACGCCAATTTCGATTACACAAAAATAACATCGGGGAATTATGAAAATTACTGTTGATGTTAGAGTCTCGATGGTCCTACGGAACCTTCTTCTTTTAAACGAGGAAACGCCGCGGCCAGCTGGAAGTCATCAGGGACCATTTGGAATCAGAGAAAGAGTTTGTTCGTTGATGATTATTCTTCGTCTTGGTAGCGTGTGTTTGTTTGTTCAATGGCCAGTGTCTATTCGCGGTGGAAAAAGGGCGATAGACGCATGTGAAGTCGAACACTCGAAACCTGCTTCGAGAAGAAGCTCTTCGAACCATTCCCTCTAGTTCCCCAGTCCCCTCCGTCCTAGCATTCATCACTCCTCCTCCAAGGGGTAAGGTTCACTGACCGAAGCAACAGCCGAAGGAATCGAGAAGAGAACACCTCCATACGTTTGAAATGGTGGCTGGTGTTTCGGTTCCACTTGGGAAAGATGGATAAACTGGAGAGAGACATTACACCACGATGAAGATGCACAACACCATGGATGACGAGCTGGGGTTGTAAATCATAAAATCAGCACCGTTTGGAAAACCTTCCCGTCCCCGCCGAAAATCTGGCGAGACCCGTTCAGCGACCTCCAAGAAAGGAAAGTGTGCAATACCCGCTACGGTTTCCTCAACCATGCCATAGAGCTAGGTGGTGGGAAACAACCACTGAATAAGTCACAAAACCTGGAGCAACTGACTCTTGGGCTTTGGGTGATGGTCAAAAGATGGTCTTGAATTTCTCTCAACTGGAACGAACATTCACCAATGCGGCCGGACTCGGTTTGTTGGCTACAAAAGCCTAATTTATTCGCCCGATGAACAACTCCATTGGGGTAAAATTATTTCCTTTCGGATAAAAAAAAGTGTAGGATATAAACCCCTACAAGATATGTACGATAAATTTGAAGACTGTTATCGTTATCAACTGGCGAACAAATTGTGTCTATCAAACGATCGTATTGGAATCAAAAAAGCACAAAAAGATGGTCTTCTACCAGGATCTTCACTTCAAATGAGGACATATTTTACAAATTATTATAAATGCCCATCTGTTGGCAAAACTGTTTTCACCGAACCGTTATCAACACTTGCTACAAAATAGGATCTTTTGAGGGTACCCCGACGGAAAACACGCCCAACAACATTATCGAAACGATATGATCCCATTTTTAGACCCATCCTTCCGTTTTGTACCCGCTCCGGCGCACAGCATATTTACAAAATAAAAACTAAACTTCTTTCCAAACCACCAACGAGACGGATGTCTCGATTGCAGCAAAACCTCAACATGATGATAATAATCTGACCATCGGCAAAACTCCAGAGGATATTTTCCATTAAACTCCCCGATTTGGGTTCGGAGTCAGGAATCAAAAGGAGACACACATTTCTTGTGGTACGGTGGTCCCTCTCTCCTCGTTCCAATTGCCATTTCTTTCCGACCGGCAACATCGAGTTGGGTCGTCGCCCATCACCAAGGGGGGAGAGGTGGTAGACAAAAAAAAAAAAAATGCGAACCCAATATCGCCAATGAAGTGGAAACGGCGTGTGATAGAAGACCCTCGATCTAAATGATACTGAAGACGAATAATTTGCATATTGCGGATATGATACACATCTTGCTCCCCACCGGTTTCCACAGTTTGTCACCCGATCCTGCCCTTAGGCCGGTGAAAGGAAGTTAATCGATTGAAGAAGTAGTATGCGCGCTTTACCCGAACTCTTCGCCAATCTTAAAAGGCGGGCGCCAAGAAAGAAACGTTGGCCGAGAAAAACGGACCGAAAACATGAGCGAGCGGAAATGAACCTAACCACATTTGAATTGAAACATCTTCTTTCAAAATGCATGGAGAGAACAAGAGAGGATGTTGGAAGATTTCCTAACATCATTTGTCGCTACCGCTTTGTCCACAACACCAGCCACTGATGCTGTAATTGTTGGTGATGGTCAGCGTCTTCGGATTCAATTAGCCATCGTTTCGCTTCATCGCAGACCAGAATATCATTTTCTGCGGATCAGCAGTAAGCAGTATGCTGTATATGCTACATCCATCATGTTTCTTGTGGTTAAGAAGAAAACTGTGCTAAAAAAATTATTTCAGAAAATTGCTCTTTATCTCAGCATCAGAATAGAGAGTGATGGATGAAACTATTTTCAATCAAAAGAACGCTCCACTTGCGATTCTCGACTGTCACAGGCAGATCCCAATTATCTCGTGGAATGATAGAACGATAAAAATGGGTAGCCAAACAGTATGGTACGATATGTTTGATCTCCAAACTGCGTCGTCAGAGAACCCAAAAACATATTCCTACACCATAACGGAGAGGAAAAGAATCGTAAGGGCGGGAGGTGCAACAATATTTATATTTGTAATTGGAAATGTTGGTTTCGTACCCTCGCGTGCACATATGGTCACATTCGGTTCAAAAACTGACTCCTCCCTGACCGACCTTTCCCCCATCCCGGTTCAGTTGGTATTTCCTTAACCCTCCAACAAGCGAGATTCGAGGATCAACATTGGAGGATGAGCAGTTGGGTGCTACGGGAATTGAAAATAAATAAACACGATCGCCCTCTGCACTGGACGAATCCTCTCCGCTCGTTGGTGTGCATAAGACGAAAGAACACTGCGGTTTTCGACCCGCGAGTTATGCACAACAAAAGACCAAGCATGGCAATGAGGGAGTTGGTAGAGACGAGCTCAAGCTGCTGCCAGACCACAACGGCTAAAAATGCTGCTGTCTGTACGACAGCCCGTTGTTAGAGTTTAATTCTTGTCCCTTCCAGCATTCCCAGTTGGTGTTGGAGCTGCTCAACTTCTCTCTTCTGCCCACTGAAGTATGATGATCGCTGCTTTCGGTACCTGCAGTCGTCCAAGTCCGGTGATACATCATATACAGTTTATTTATCCTGTCCGTAAAACGGCTCCCTTTCCTTGTGCAACTAATATTTCCTACAAGTCTCTTAATTTTTCCCTTCCTCCTAAGACTCCCGGGGATCGAAAACACCGTAGTTTTCTGCCTTTTCCTCCACATCCTCTCGATTGCCATCGATATCCATAGGCCGATATCGAGAACGATGTGGGTCAAATGGCGGCCCGCCCGGAAATGCCATCATATCGGCGGGGTGGCGTGTGGTAAGAAATTTAGGAGCATCCCCACACTGACCGGAAATTTGCTCGATTGCAGCGCAGTCTCGGACCATGACTCGAGATTGGAACACCGGATTATAGGCGGCAACAAGCTCGCTTCCTGAAAATTGCATCTTTTCCACGCCCCGAATAGTACTGTATAGAGCTGCTGCCCAAAGCGATGAAAATTAAAACCTTTTAAGGTGGCGCGTCGTCAGAAATTATGATATTTTTCTTCCCCTTCACCATGCCTCTCATAAATTGGGAAGTGCATAATTTTACGATTTCTATTTTCGGCAGCATGATTTCGTAGTACCCAGAAGGAAATTAGTTGCGCACAGCTGGATTTTTATGTCGTGCCTTTTCGTTCATACCCAGGCACTCTTTGTTTTGTTATGGCGCTCGGCAGACTCGTGCTGAGTTTATGAAGTTCCCTCTGCCTGGGCCGTGTGTTTTGCTGCTGAAAGAAGCATAAATTATCTTGCAAGGACGTTTATGCATGCTGGCGAACAAGACTTTCATTGTTGTAGCAGCAACATGCGAGCGATAATTGCGATGTACCTTGGAAGGATTTAATATGATCTTTTCGAACATGGTTCGGGTTGGTTTCGTTATGGGCCTCCTTCGCGTTTGAGAAATTATGGTTCTGATCCTCTCCTTACAGCGGAAGGTGTGAACAAACGACATGGGAGAGGTTGGCCTAACAAGGGCTCGTTTTCCACTCTCGTTCCTCACCAACTGTTGCCAGAGGGATAAATTTTCACAACATGACAATCGACCACAAATTCTACGCCATCCACAAATTCTATGCGGCTCGACCCGAGGAAGGTCGGACGGAGCCATACCAAGAAATGATCAATCAAACAAACATAAATTCAATCGTTGATTTCCCCACGAAGATCCAGCCGGTAAGGGCAGGACTACGGCCAACTGGAAGTTTTCGGTAGGAACAAGATATCCACACGATACGATCTCTAGAGTCCACTGTACGAGTTCTGAACCCGATGATGATGAATCAACCGGAATCGTGCCATCATGAATCCCGAATGTTTGGGTTAGATAAATATAAAGCATATTCAGAACGTGGAGGGGAGATAATCGAGATTGGTTTTCATTTGGGATCAGGCAGTAAACGAAAGCCGTATTTGAAGATATTGCTCGTTAGGTTAGGTTCCACGTCTTTCAGAAATCTTTACCTACAGTATGTAGGAAATCAATTTTAAGTATTTATTTTGATTTGCTTGCAAGCAGGGTATGGGGACAGCCACTAAAGATCATGAAGGAAATAACCTTGCCCCACGTACGCCTTCTTCCAAAGTTTCTTTGCCGGGCAACGACCTCGAAGAGCGAAGGTGCCGGATTGTTGAGCTGCTCATATGGGTGTAAATTTACCATAAACGTTCAGAATTGATGGACGAAAAACCGGTTTGCTTTTTTTATTGTTGAAATCCGGAAAATGCCCGCATGTTTGTTCGCTCCTTTAGAGGAGGGGGAACAAACCTACAAAGAGGCTCCAACGAAAATCAAAACATTACTACCCTCTGCTCACCCAAGCCCTTTCTGGTGGCACCTGTCTTAGGTAGTGACACGCACACCTGAAAAACCGGGAAGGACCAGAAGAAAGGAAAAGAAACCTATCCAACACTAGCACTTACTGCGCACAGAGTGGAAAAGGTTGGACAATCGGCTTGATTGTACGTCGATTGGATCCTTCTAATCCTCGGATTTGAACTCCACCGAAAGCTGTTCCAGGGGACGAAGAAGCGTACGCTTCCTTCTTTCCTTTCGAGCTTCGTCGTCGTATAATCCACTTGAATAATTGACCATTCCGAAAGGAAGACTTAAAAGAGGGACTCCAAAATACATCAGAGTGAACAGCCACTTGGCCGTTCAGAGTGACTCGTTCCTGTCGCCTTTCGTCGGTTTGAGCTGAATAAAGATCGCGTATCACAACACAACGTTCGTGGGGATGCATGTGTTTCGAAGGGAATGCGGAAAAAAGGGCTTCCTAATAACACAATTGCCGCCGAGCTGTCTTTATGTGTCGCTACGAAACACACACGGATAGGCGGACAGGTTCCAGGGGTAAAGGCATTAATTAATTGTAACAGCTTCGAATGGATTGCTCCTGATGACGGCGTTGATAATGATGATGATGGTCTTGGACAGATCAGGAGTTCAATATTTTCACTTCTAGAGCTCCTGTCGATTCGCATCAACTAGCAATTCTCGATCGACTGCCACTTCACAACTTGCCGGTTGCGTATTCCATTAACAAAGCAACTTGTTTTGCGGGATGCTCGTCATCCGCTTCCCATCTCTTTTCTGGACAAGTGATTATTGTCTCCTTGAGGAGTTCTCTTCTCTCCTCTTTCTTTGTACACGACAACGGCAGCAAAATTCATCAGCAACAACTCCAGAACACGATCAGCAAAGAGCATTATCTTCTTAATCATTCGTTTTAGGCGAGTTTCATCTCGCTCCACAATCAACTACAGCACGAGAAGAACGCACACAACCGTTGTAGGGAAGTTACTTCTCGAAACACTTTTCATTATCCGACACCGATTCGGCGGACATTTTGGTGATAAGAAGAAAATTAATTTCAAGGAGAACGCGGCGCTACGACACAGAAATACCTTGCACGATCGAACGATCGTTCTACGCACGATTCTTCGATTCCACGATCCTATTTCAAAGCCACCGCACACGAACACACACGTGCGCGTAGATATCCGCGCTCGATACCTTCGGAGAGGTTTGCTGGATCAGAAACTTACACATAATTCTAGCAATCACGCGATCAAGCTCACACGAAACAAGCGCAACTTCCACGAACCTTCACTCCGTGCTCGGGAAATGCACCCAAAATTCACACGAAAAGGCCCGTGACGATTTTAAACCACTGTTTCACGCGAAACATTTGGTTTTGATTTCGCGCACTGGGAAATAATAACGATTTGGGGAGATACAGAGTAGAAAAAAAGTCAAACCGTGGTTCCCCGCACGGCGAACCGAACGCGTCGTGATCTTTACTGCAACTGACGATCCGTACGAAAGAAGCGAATTCAACGCGTCGTTTCGAGCCCGCGCCCGTGAACACGCACACCATACCAAAACGAGCGCACGCCACGGACCGAGCGAGCTCACGTACACTAACGCCAAGGCAAACGACCGCCGCGCGTAGTGGAAAATAATAAAGAAGCAATATGGTTGACACGGCGAAGATAGTAGCAAAGAGGAAACCGAAGAAAAACATACTCGACAAGCCCGCTTCTGCTGCTGCTGCTGCTTTTGGCTTGGATGAAAAGAAGAAGAATCGTGATTACCTTTGTCCTCCTCCTTCGAAGGGTTCGGTTTTCAACCCTTGTGTCTTGTGCCAAGAGACAGTTATAGCCATTTGCCTAGAGCCCTGCGCCGTGTGGACTATTCCAGCAGACGTTCTCATTGTCCAAAACGTGGTCGAGAACCACCGTCTGGCCGTTCGCCATACCCAAGAGAATTGTCTGCACAGGGAAAAACGGGAAAAAGCTTTCCAAGCACCGCCGACTAGACGGGTCACAGACACCAGACACGGAAAAAGCTCGCCCCCGGTTCCGTATCCCGTTCTATTTTGGAAGGCGAGAAGAAAAACTACTGACGTGCATGGCAGGGAGGAAGAAATTAAAAGCCATTCTTTACTCACTTTAGCAAAACCCCAAACTACCGGCGGGCGAGTTTTCCCGTCTGCATCGTCGCGTTGGTGCGGTGGGAAGAAATCGTGTTTTAAAAGTTGCAATACGGTCTCCAAAGTTGTAGCCGAATTTATGCAACACAGTCGAGTTGGTCGTTCTTTTCCATGCAAAACCTGGCGCTCTTGCTTCTTGTTTCCCGGTGAGGAAATACAGGAAACGAGCAACGGAACGATTGTTGTCCTAAATGGATGGGAAAAGTGGGTGTTGAAGCACAAATGTCAACGACTTTTTCAACGGTGCAGAACTGCATTTTGTTGCACACAACTTTGGGAAAACGGTGTTTGCACGAGCCAAAGAGCGGAACTGCACCATGAACAGTTTGCAAATTAGAACCAATTTACCCATTAGGCAGGTTTAAGGGAGCGGGGAAGATAGAGTCGGAAGGAACACTTTTGGTAAGGTTGACGAAAATTTGTCTTACGACAAGCATTCCGTCCCAATCACGGAGATAAAGTGTACGTTCACGACGCTCGGTCCATAACACCTTTCCAGCGATTCGATTAGACTGTTGTAAAGCTACCAATTTGCGAGATAAAACATTAATAATCCTAACCCCCACACTAACCGCGTCGCAGGGGAAATTGATTTTCCGTACATTTTCCACATCATAAGTGATGCGGGGCTTGGGCTCCAACGTGCATGAATAAAAACCAATAAGAAGAAGGTTAGGGAAAAAAGTGTGGCAGCGGAAAAGGAGAGCCAGAGTAACGCAAAGAACGACCAAAAGTATTAAAGGCTTTTTCTTAGTGCTTTGCTTTCCTTTCCAGCACATGTGCACTGATGTTCCCGTTGTTGGAAGGGTTGCAAAAAGGGTGGTGGTTGGAAAAGAAGCTGGCGTACGGGAGGTGCACTGAAGCGCCGTTAGGGTACAGTCCGAGAAGGAAAACAGAACTTTTCTAAAACGAATTATTTTTCTTAATTTATCAAGGAAGTGTAAAGTGAATACTGTATCTTACTACTGATTATGTTGTTCGTTCAAATACTTTTAATTAAACGAGATTTCTACGTGACTCTGACATACTATCCCTGTTGGAGTTTTGCGTCGTTTTAGCAAATAATCCTAATTTACTTCAAAACGAGTCTACTAAGTTGTCCTATAGTTATTTTCCGCAGTGTAGATAGGACAAATCTTTGTCCGTATCTTGTCCATATTCATTTGTTCTTTCTTTAACGCTGTCTATCTTTCTTTGTGGCAACCCAAGGAGAGATAGCTATTTTCCCCACAGACCCCCTTGGTTCAGATCCCCCTCCCCAACCGTTCTAAGACCCAGGCGCTGAACATGTCGCACTCATACTACATCAATCTAATGCCGGGGCTGGTGTGGTGTTCGGATCCGCTATCATTGAAAGATAGCGCTTTCGCTACTGCGCCGAGTGCGGAGTTCGCATACGTGAGCGGCAATGCAATTGTGGAGCTATGTTTTATGCTTACCCGCACACCCTTCATCATTTCAGCCCTCATTTTCCTCCTCGAAGCACACCGCCACCATCGGGCACCCGCGATGTAGCAAGCCGCAACATACTACACAACTGGGCTACAACAACGTTCGCTACCCCGGATTGCGATAGTTTGTGTCTCAGCATATTTCCGCCTTCCGAGAGACGCGGGATCCGCGATTTCCCGACGTTCACCATTAGCGGCAACAGAAGCACCGTTCGCTTCGGCAACACAAGAGGGCCAACAACACAACGATTGGCTGCGGGTTTCGGTCCGTATGCCCTCGTGACACACGAATTTCCCTTTTTCATTGCCCGCCACCACCACCACCAGGACCACACCAGAACGGCCCACGGGTTGGTTCCATATACTGAGTTGAGATATGCTGGCGGATTGTTATGTTTATTTCTATTGCTCGCTACATGGCGGGAGCATGCATAAAACGCACCATTTGTAGGCCGACGAGTGTGTGATAATGTTCGGGAGGAAAATCATATCGGTTAGAGAAAACAACCACTCAAAACGGAGAAATTTTGATCGAACCTTCGCTAGTAGTTTATGATTTAGGGCGCGGAAATTGAAGCTTAATTCGTGGAGCCTATCAGTTTTGAATTTTAATCACCAGCAGTTCTCATTAAATGAACACTTGAGAATTAAAGCAGGGCTGATTGAACGATGCTAGTGGTTTAGATAATTTATGGTATGCTCTAAATCGACATTAACAAACAGCATAAATGTACAGATTTCATGCGTATCAAATTTACCGTGTACTGTGAAACCACCTTTTACTATCAATGAAAATTTCTCTCGATCGGGATTCAATGAAAATATCGATCGGGAGACACTGATAAGTACCCTAATTACCCTTCCCCCAACGGACTCACCCCATTATCCTTTCCTTCTCGAATGGTTCGTTCGTTACAAGCGATACGTTTAGCAAGTAATCAGTACAGATACTCACCTGGAAAGAGAGATGGAAAAAAGAGAAAAAATCTGTTAGATTACATTTCATACATTTAATTAGATAATGTGGGACTAGTGTTTATTCTTCTTATTTTCATTCATCAACTAAACTTTCTCAGTCCACTCCCCGAGGCGATAAGATTTCGCCCCAGATCGTGGATTCGTTGCACGCAATCGTCGCTTGATCGCGCCATTAATGGACTTAATTTATTATCGAATGCTTATCCACTGGTGTCACACCAGGGCGACGGCCTAGCGCGGGGTAGTTAATTTTGAACCAAACCCCTATCGCGCACACAAACACAGATATACCAAACGGACACTTCAAGATATCCGACGGTGTGCTAACGATGTTGACGACACCGGAGATCCGAAGGACGTTTACGGAACCACTTATCGGGGGTTCGGGTATCGAAATGATCGACTTTAGATCAACTCCGTCTCCGGGTGATTTAAACCCCCTCCCGGTGAAGGAAACGACAGCGGGTTGTCGAGAAAGTAACACACCCGACAACACACCTGGATGTTTCCTCCGAGAGGTGCGAGATTTGTTGTGACCGCGTGGTAGGGCGTTTGAAAAAAGTGCCGACAAGTGTTGTAAAAAAATTCAAAAATTACTCTCCCTCGCTCCCGAAAATGGCGACCACCTTCATTTTGACCGAGTTGTCAACGTTGGCGTACAATGGCGAAAAATCCATCCATCATCATCCGCTCGAATCGATCGCAGCAAAAGCAAAACAGAAGTGTCAACGGTTTCTTTCTTTTCGGGCTTCGGTTTGGGCAGCTCGCGGGGTTCAACGGAGCTGTTTGACTGGATTTTTTGACGGAACGACCTTGACAAGTTGCTGGACGGGATTTGTCCCTCGATAATCTTTCGGGGGTCTCTTTCTTGGGAGCGACTGGAATTTTTAAGGCGCACAGGAGGCAATTGTTCGACGAGTTATAATTCGATGAAATTTAAACAGAATTATTAGAGGGAACCGATGGCAGCAAGATCCGATCGAAATCTTGCTAGTCATAACGCTGGCGCATATTTGTGTGTCAGTTGAACGATCGTTATGCAATGGACTTTTGAATGGGTACTTTTGAGGTAGATACAAACACCGAACGGCGAGTATTTCGCATATTGACGGAAGGAGTTTTCATGGTAAGAAACGATTTCTTTGTTAAAACGAGTTTATTTACCCAAACACTTATCGTCACGGGGGATTTTGCGGAAGTTATAAACGGATAAGTCCAAATAACGGGCTTACCGATGATTGTTATGCTCTACCATACCAGAACTGTTTCAAAAATACGTTTTACAATTTTAAATAGCAGGCGCCGTTAAGCCATTCGACGGATAGCCCCAATGTCTGTCACTCAAGTAATGTGATGGTTTTTCTTTGTCCGGTTCAAGGATCTGCGCTCAGTAATTGCGCTCAATTTATAGTTATTTACACCATCATTTCACCCGTCCGGTCAATATTGCGATACGCGCCATATTTGGGAGGAACGGAAAAGGCGCTTTTCATCGCAGCGAGAGTTTCGTCCGAAAAAGGCGCGGAGGTGCAATAAAAAGCATGCGCAAGCAAGCACGCGCACGGGCTCAATATTGCCCCTAAATTGCGTGTTAACCTCAGGCGCGGATCGTTTTATTTCCCAAAACGATCGTCAGATATTGCTGGGCGAAAAAAGAACTTTGTAAATTGTTTCGCCAATTGTTGTCAACATAGCCTCACGCAGACTAAAAGCAGTTGGATGAAATTCCTGTTGCTGGAGGAGAAATTCACAAGAAAATTCGTTATTTTCAGATGGAATGCTAGATACGAAGCCGACAGATAATGTAAACAAATTGAACTATACTTAAAAAAAAAACAAAGCGTTCAGCAAAAGATGAAGGATTCTCCAAAACAGCTTCCGACCTTCAACATAATGTCCTTATTTGCGGTACCAAAGCGTGACTTCGGCGCAAAACTCCTCCAAGCCGAACGATGAAGCGGTTGGATTGAATGCAAATTGGTTCGATCGGAAACCCATTTTCCACCTTTCGCCAAGATTGGTCTTCCGGTGGTCGACTCCAAACTCTACCAAGCACGACCAAGGTGATCGATGGCCGGCGACTTCACAACTGTCCATTCTCTGGAAGTGTACGCATATTTTGTCCACAGTCCGACGTTCGGAATCGTGATCGTATGCTTTCCATTTCGTTGACCAGGTCCTAGGTTCAGAATCTCCCGGCACTGACATTTGTCTTCCGGGAAAGTCCTCGTCGGAGTCGTGCGGATTATTATGCACCGCGAGATGAATAATCTGTTTTCGTTAACAATTTTCCCTATTTTCCCCATGCTTCATTCTTCACCCAGAAAACGTCACGGATTTGAAGGGCTTTGGAAAGGATAGCCGGGCGGGGTAGAAGGTGTTGCCCGAAGTACGTGGCAAATTTTCCGCGAGCTGGTCATGAAATATGCACACTGCTTTTATGTTCCACCTTTCCCTCGCGAGCCGAGAACTGCGCGCGTGTTTCGACAAGCGTTTGGTGGAGAGTGGTGCCTTTCTTTTCTCGAGGCGTACAAGCAACTCCTTCTTCACCCCAACAAATTTTCAAGAACAAGACTTGTAAGTCACGGTTGGTTACAAGACGTTAACCACGCGACAAAGTCACACTCCGTTCGTTCCTCGCGGCACGTTTCGCGCGACTACGAAGATATTCGTTATTTTCTCGCCCGGAGGTTAAGGAAATTCTTCCGTGGTAGAGGTGCGAGCAAGGGGGCGTGAAGATGACATCGTATGAAATTTGTCTACATTGGTTCTTTCCCTTCCTCGGTTGCGAGTCATGCTTCAGTTTGTCCTTGTTCGGCAACTTTTGTATATTCTCCTTCGTGTCATAATCTCACAACATTGACTAGTGATGCTCCATACATTTGTCTCCCCTTTTCCATAGACTTCTTCTTTCCAAGGAGTTGTAATGTTGTACAACAAAAGTATTTAATTACACTTGCGTTCTCTTGGAGAACTTTTTTTTACACATTTGAATGATAATTTGAAAGCATTTTCCTGCTAAGATAAAAGATCGATACGCTAGCATTCTCCCTTTTCTTGTTAGATTTAGCTTGGCTTACTCATGAAAGCTGCCATAGTTTGCCCTCCAAGTTCGTTTTCAGAGCTTCACCACGGTCACAGATGCAATTACGGAGCGCATTGGTTTGCATTACGTTTGCACCTACGGAGAAGTGATGAATAATTAATGTAAACCAAAGAAGGGCCCGAGGTCGCTGGTCGGAGTCGTGTGGTCGTGAGAGAGATTTTCCACCGCCATTAGGAGCCCATTATCGACCTCTTCACCCCTGACGACTTGGCGGGAGATCGCCGACTGAGCTCAATTTGATCGCAGCGGTCTCCTCCTGCGAGGTCGAAGATTGATCGATTGTTCGCCCGGGCCACGTGTGGCCGAAGATCGCAATCCATGACCTCATCCCGCTTGATATCATGAATCGCCAGTGTCTCTATACCTACATCGAAGGGTCCACGCACTTCATCAATCTTGAAGCAGTCGTTTTGGTTGCATTTGAACTTCAAACAGCGATTGCTACCAAGTTCAGCACAAACGAACGAGTCGAGCAGGGCAAACGAAAGGAATTCGCGTATGAGTAAGCCCACCCATTTTTTGTTGCTCTCATATTGCCACCCTCGGCGCGCGGTGAAGCTTGTGGTATTTGTCATATGTGGCAATGTGTGCCAAAATTAGCATTTCATATGCCATCCCGATGGGGGGTTCCTCCTTCATTTAACCGACATTTCACGCCATCGGCCACAACGTACCTCTTTTGAGATTTCATTCAATTTCCAACCGTAAGGGAGATGTGCACGAAAACCGCCAATTTCTAGTCAGCTTGCGCTTTTGAAAAAGGGGATTATATTTTTAAAAAACGTTTCCCGTTAAAAAAAAATTAGAAAGAAGAGATTGCATCGCGTCGGTTAGTCCCGGTGTGTCGTACACGTCTTCATTTGGCGGCGTGCAATATGGTATCATATTACATTGAGAAACAGGTGCATCCCGCTGGGGAACATCGATACCCAGGGTCACCAGGGTGTCTGATGAGCTAACGGGGGTGCGCAATCGTTTCGCTCGATGTCTTACGTGCATAAGAGCATGTGAAAGATTCTTCTTTCTCACTAGGGTTGCCATTTTGTGGAGTGGTGCATTTCGAGTTCTAGCAAAAGTAGGTTTTTAGAATATTTTCTGTAATCAAATCGTCATGAAAGTCATCTATAACGTCTAATTGCATGGGATCAGGAATTGATTTAGCAAACAGATTTCCCTTGAAATGATCGCAATGAGCACTCGTTCCCGTTCATGATCTAAGCATCTTGTGTTTCTGTTGTTTACATTGTAATAAATCCATGGGGATGAAAGAAATAGATCTAGTTCAGTTTAGAGAACGGGAATCAGTTTAGGCGTACGACTGACAGACATTTCCCCACTCGGGCATGCTGCCCGGGAAATGATAGGCAAAACAAAGCTTCTCGCATTTATACGCTTCGCCACAACCCACGCCAGAGCTACAGTTACAACCACCAACAATGACAAGTATAGTTCGACTGCAAAGTTCCTTCCGAATTATGATGGAAATAAAAGTCTGCAAAAGCAATCACTGAAGAGTGAACGCATCGGTATCCCACCCACTGGCATGCAATGAAATGCAATCTCATGGCAAGGCGGATTTGCAATTGTAACACGAGAGTTGTGTGCGGTACCTATCGGAACAGATCGGAGATCGGAGAGTTGGCCGCTAGCGAATGCTAATAAACTGTAATGATGGGCCGATAAAATGTGCCACCCGAACACGCGGAGAGGGGGAAGGGGGAGGGGGGGGGGANAATTAATGGAAAATCCATTCATCCTAAGCAGTGGTTTAACAGCGTCATGCCGACGATAGCACAGAATATGATATGAATCTAGCTCAGTGACGATAGACATCTGTAGCTTCTTCGGGAAGCGTGACGACACGAGCCGAGACAATATCAGATTAGAGCCGGTGCAAGACCTTTTGTGTTTCGTGAGACAACCGTGAACTTTTAAGAAACTTTCATGGTACTCTAGAGCGTCAATGAAGGTTAAGGAGGTTTCAGAATTAAAAATCGAAGTAGTTCAACGATCTTCCACCTTTTGGATTAAGTGTGAAAGATGGTATCAGCATCTTAACGTTAATAGGCAGCCTTGGAGAATGATGAATATTTAGCTACGTCTATGGTGTATTTCTGCAACAGCTTGGGCGAGAAGCTGAAAACAGATCAACCCTTCTGTGACGTTCTATTTCCGAAACAGGAAAAAGTGACGACAATCGCTAGACGACAACATACATTTTCCACTCATGTCACATTAAAGGCCTCTGTAGGAAAAGGAAAGTAAAGGGAAAAAGTGAGGCTCGAGTGTGTAACGGAACGCGAGTTCGATTGCCCCTTGGCGATACTATTCATTTGCAGCCCTTCATTTCAGAACTAGACAAGTATTGGATGTTGGATTATCAGTACAAAAACCCGCCGTCTGACAAATTCCAGTCTAAGGAGAGGAATGAAGGTGTGAAAATGCTAAGAGGAGGAAGGCTTATGGAACACTGTGTCGGCTATATCCGTCCAAAGTGACACGACTGCTCATCTGTCCAGTTCGCGGGGGAAACAACTTTTATCGTGGATGTTTTGGCACGGTTCCAAAAGCTATTTATCACAATGAACACATCAAACTATTCAATACTTGAACATGGGTTATTTTCCTGACTGCCAGACACTTCAGGTCACCTACCTATGGCTGGGGTTCCCACTGCTCTTCAACATTCTGCAACAGGTAATCATATCCCAATCGAGAAATTATCGATTGAAAGCTTATTTTTTCTCTTGTCAACCTCATCACCCGTCGTTGAACTAGAAGCACGTAAAAGGCCGCCTTTTTAGTTTTAAGGAACCGCGTGTCTACGTCCTCTATCAGGACTGCACTATTCGTTATCGAAAGTGCAAAGCGTCTTTGGCGTCGTTGGCGTACTGCCTTCGAGTGGAGGTAGAAAATCGTCAACATCCGACGATTATCTTCGGAAACTTGCACGTACAGCTCTCGGGGCGTCTTCGATAAGACAAAAAAGGAGGGAAAGTCTTCAGCTAAGGTCGCGATCAGGCGTGACGTGAAAGTGCACCAGGAACGTTGCGGACGGTTACAGTCAAGTAATGTGTTTAATTGACGCTTCCTTAGTTAGTTTTGGCCTATCGCCATCACCGGAAACCGTCCATCGACTCAGTGCAACGTTTGTGGGAATAGGGAAAAATGAGCTCTCCAAGTTCACTGGCAGTTTTGAGGCAGCCCCATTTAAGCCCGATTATTACGGTCAAGAGTTGCAATCTCGTTCGTACGTGATCAACCGGAGGACGCCTCAGCGAAAGACAATTGTGTGGTGCGTTTATCATTAGCTTGTACTTTGCCGGGGAACTGTCCGGGGGGACCAGCATATGTTGCACTGTGCAAACATATGTGAACAAATCAACGAAAATCTTACCATTGCATTCTACACTCCTTCGGGCAAGGTGACTCCTTGTGCTTTGCCATAAATCAACGCCGATCCAGATGGCGGTCTACCGGCTTGTTCGAGACCATTTGGAACCAAAATGGAATCTCAAATCCCGCAGGCGTTTGTGCTAATTGAACTGTTTGTGAAGCGAAACGGGTGAGTTTGAAAAATATTTACGTCGAACCAACGTCGGGAGTGTCAATTGGCCACCATTTAGCTGCAGGCTCCGGTGTGGGGGTGAAGGGGATGGCATAACATTACAATGCCCGGACAAGGGTGCACACGGGTACAAAATATTTGCTAACACACCACCACCCAACGAGCTCGGATTCAATTTCGAGTCTGGTGATGCATTAGTTTGATTAGCACTTACAAACTAATTGTTTGCATTGTTAATTCATTCATCGAGCCAATGCCAGAGACTTTTAACGAGAGACTTTTTGGAACACCATCTGTTGCGTTGGATTTTTTTTTTGCGAAACATCTGGGACAACAGGTATGCTGCGTGTAAAAAAACTGGTTGAATAACGTTTGAAAAGCAAGTCAGTTCTGTAATTACAGTTCCATGTCTGGGAAAATTGAGTCACTCTAGTAAATTCCCTCAGATCATTCTTTGGCGAACCGATTCCTCCAACGATTCAAAGCATTGCTTTAGTTATGATAAAATCACATAACCAACTTGAACGAACATTAGTATCGACAACTATTGATACGATTACGGTAAAGGCGGCGTCCTCGATTGCCACGAAACAAACGAGAAGTCCAGCATTTGAAAATTGAATCTTCCGAACTCCTCTTCACCGTCACGTTCCACATCATCTTCCGTGTTCCATTTCTCATCCACATGACATGAACAGTCCGAACCGGGGTTTCCGGGTTTCGAACATGTCCTTTTCGGGAGACGTGAATGGTTTTTCCGACGGTGAAACATGAACTCTGAAGCCGGCGACAGCAAGAACCAGCAGAAGCAGAAGCGACCGTTAGAGTGACACTATCAGTGTCACCGGGCGCAGGCTGGTGATAACTTCGGAACGAAGCACGGAGGATGAAGGAAAAAAACGTTCGAACGGATCTTTTCGGAAGTTTTTCTTTTCGCATGAGGACAGGCAGGTGGAAACGATGCATTTCGTTGCAGCTTCATTTGATCAAGGCAGGGTTAGTGTATGTGTCTCTACGCACGTACAGATGGAGAGAGAGGATGGATGGCGATGGAGAGAACCAACCATCGACAATGCACTTCGGCAAAAGAATGTCACACAACTTGTACTGACCGTTTATGGGCATCGCGGTGTGCTTATGTCTAATGCTAGCCGATAAGTGGCTGTTGAATGACCATCGACAGGCACTAGACCCGGTGTTTGTGTGTGTGCGAAAAATATGCGCATGCCGGCGTTGTATGATTCGAATCGATCAATGACATTTATGGTCGGATAGCGCATTTTTTCTTGCAGTTCCCTCGTCGAACGGGGGACGAGAAAAGGTGCATTATGCGAAACGGTGCAGCCATGCAACCTATTTTTCGATGCGCAAGGCCTCACCGGTGCGAACCGCAAAAAACTGTCCCTAAAGGCGGCCAAGGGAAGGCTGCAGCGCATGTTTGTACTACTCATCGCTACTCGAAACCTTTTTCAACACAAATCGCTGAAGGTGGATGAATCAATTAAGAAGAGGAAATTCTTCTGTGACCAGAGCACGAACTCATTATATCCGAGAAGATCGAAGACGGCAGAGCGTCAGCCTCTAACAAAAATCTTAGTCCAGGGGATTATGTAAAAATCCTTTCCAATCCAATGAATTTTTGTGCCACAAGGTGAAATAACATTTCCATCCAACGAAGCAAAGGCGATGAGGTCCGGAAAATTTACGACAATTTAATGCCGGCTACCGTTGGCCACAAATGTTTCCCATATTTTATCACCACGAGGCAAAAGGGCAATATTATCTCTTGGGCGAAGGATTAAGCACCAAGAAAAGTGGAAAGCCATCGTCCATTTTTGGGAATGTCTGGCGCGGCGCGAGTGGTGAATTCTGCAACCGGCAAACCACAAATAGATTCGAAAGGCGGTATCGTGAGCACTAAATTAGACGCTTGAAGAAATTCAGGGCAAACTCAAGAGCTACCTGACGAGGTTTGGAAGGAGTGGAGAGAAAACCACTCGAGAAATGAAAACCCTACTGAGCGGATGAATGGAAGTGATTTCATTTCATAACTTTTCTTCCGTCAAGCGCTATGCAAAGTGGATAGTGATATCATTTTCCATGATTTTGGTTCAATTCAACATGTTGACTCATTGGTTTCAACACTGTTTCACACATGGTATTTATAACTGATCGTATAAAGCTGTTTCACTTTAGAATTGTTTATTGTTTTGGGTTTCATTTAAAACATACGCAACAATATTGACTAATATTAATTATTATTTAAAAAAAAACTGTGATATGTGTGATATTCAAATTTAGATTTGGTAACAAAAGAAAATGACAAATAACTGACAGTCAATATGTGCATTAATCATCATATATCATGACCTTACTTTAAAGAATTGCGGTAAATCACAAACGAAGCCTCCAAACGCAACTTAGTTTTCATTGATCAAGACCACTGCTGTGAAATGGTTCTCATCGGAATAAGATCAAAGCGCACTACACTACAACGTTGATAGCAATTCATTGACAGTTGTTGAAAAAGTTAATCATAATACTCTTATCGATAAGACGGAACAAAACTCCAACGGAAAGAAATCACAAACATCGGATCATAAAAGAAACAATAAAGGACCGCTTGATTCGGTGAAGGATGTTGTGAGCCAGAGAAAGACGCATGTTGTCTGTTACAATGTTGTTGGCAATCATCGATGGGCTCACCGCAATCGATCTCGTTCGATCGTGTATCTGGCCTCGGCATAGCTTTCCCCCTGGTGAAAAAAAGTGGAAAGTGCTGGTACAATGCTGCACCGTGCTGGGAGATACTTTGCATCGGTGGCCTCCGATCGTAACATAATCAGCAGGAGCGTGCGAGTGATGGAATTTTTATTCTCCTGTGTTCAATGTTTCCTTTTCTGATCTCGCGCTAAGCTAAATGTTGCACCGTCATCGCCGGTAATGCTAACGTGACGTGATGGTGACTCGTCGGTGTATTATTTTGACACTAAGTATGACACACCGCGTAGTCCTATCTCCTCCCCGGCAACCTTGCCCAGAAAACTCTCGCAATATGGCGACCCAGCCTTTGCCGTAAGGCCTTGAGATTGACGAGAAAATATTTGCCGCCCGTAGGTCGCGATCCAATTTGAGGCACCGCCAAACTTCGCTCGGTGCGACGGTTTGAATTGATTGAAATTTCAAATGAAACTTAAAGCACCCGCTCTCTTGCTTGGAAGCCACCTTAATCAATATTCATTACGATTCACGATCACGATTCGATACCAATTCTAGTCGCTTTTTGGCATTGCGATCTCTTTGTGGGGGGCTTTTTCTGTGAGCTGATGGTTATTTACTTGTGCCGTCGCCGACTGTTGCAAAAAATATGGATTTCGCTATACGGGTCTTACTGTTGAATGGTGGAGCAGTGGAGATACAATTGCATCCGCCAAGGATTTCAATGTTTTGCTTCCAATAGTTTTCACGTGTTTTTTTCCTATTTTTAGACCAGGCGGGCTAGACGTTTGATTAAATTACAAACGAAGTATATGCATGCCAAGTACGAGCAAGGTTTCCCCGATCGGTGATCATTTTAAAGGTTGTACGTTATGAGATCAAACGTCAAACATTTCCCATTATGCTTCCGCAAACTTATGCAAGCATTCCCGTTTTCTTGCAGTTCTGCTTTAATTGAGCAACATTTCACCTGCTTCCACCACAGAAAAACATATAAAGCTACCATAGGATAGTTTGTCACTGGCTGCCAGCGTTGAAACCATCCATCAACCGATCCTTGTCCAATGAACGTTAAACCGACATGGCGACAGAGCAATTGCATTGCCGGTTCACCGTTGGGGCCAAAAATAAAATGCACCCCGATAAAAACAACGCTAATTGCTTTGCCGCATATGTTGCATATGGGTGCATCGGCCAAGGCACCTGCATCTCACCGCACGCTTGGCTGGCCGCTTAGCGCAAGGTCAATGTGATGGTTTTTACAGCCGTCGGTCGATCATTACGGAGTGCAGCAACAAACTGAGCATCTCTGCATGTTCCATGCAAAAAAGAGTGAATCGAAGCAATCACGAGGATATGAAGCAGAAAAGTACCCGGAATGGGATGGAGTGAGATGAATAAAACAACAATGCAAGGGACGAAATATTTGTTCAAGAGGTGTCCGGGCGCGGACTTGGCAATGGTCAAGGATTGGTCGCCATACCGACGCGGGGGAAACGATTTATGTGACAATCCTCTTGCATGCGTTTGCGGTTTTTTTGAGAGATGTGCCCCGTTTTTATGCACTTTCGTCCCGGGCATGAATGAAGCCAAATAAACTGGTTTGTGCCACCCTACTTCGGTGTGAAATTCATTTATATTTCCCTGTCGATTCGACAAAACAAAGGAAGCATCGATGTTGGCACGGTGGTCAAAATATTATAGAATCCAATCTGATGCTGATAGGAAAGTTGTCTTTGGATCAACAACATTAAAAACGCTTTAAACAATCTTAACATGGCGCGTCCTATAATTCATTTTCAAACGCAATTTTATATTCTCAATAAAGATGAGAAAACAATAAAACTGTCAAGGGATTGCGAAGTACTCCAAGACCTCGGTTTTACTTTAATTTTGCTTGGTGTATGCTTTATGATTTCATTTTACTTTAACTGCATTCGTCTGATGCACTCTGGGCACATGCAGGATGCTTGCCGCCCGCCATAAAATAAAGATATTGTTAATTTCGACATAATTTAAGTGCAATTTCATTTCGCAATTAAAGACACTATATCCCCGATGGAGCGTACTCTCATCTCGCACCAGACACATTTTCTGTGCTGCTTTGTCCGAGGTTTTTGTGGTGGCCTTAAAACTGGCCACAATTGGGGTGGGTTTGTTTGGAGATGATGTCATTTTCTTCCTTTCTTCTGCCTCTCTTCACAATTTATAGTCAACTGCATTTTCCATTCGCGAATGAATAAAAACCATTTAATAAGTTTACTTTTTTTCAATTTCCGGTAATTAATATTGCTTATAAGGTATGTTATCATAGTTTGACTAGGTCATTTTCGCAATTTACCACGCTAAAGGGACGGAAATTAAAAAAAAATGCCCTGCTATCAAGAATGATGTGAAACATTGGGATGCGATGGGACGATAAAACTTGTGGTTATGTGTTATATGAAACCTCACGAGAAGATGAAATATTCAAAAAAAAAAAAAAAATGTAGCCTTGTTGAGTGCCATACCACGGGAGAAGGAGCTAGCTATCTTTCATTTCCGTTATAGGTATTTCGTCTTCGATGCTTGCGGTTTACATAACATGCCATCGTGCATGGTATTTTCTTATCGTTAAAGAAAAAGTACGCAACCCGCAAACCCGAATCAATTGAATCGCGATGAGTAAAGTTAACGGCGATCGATTGTTCATACATTTTTCAACACACAACATGCTTGCGTGCCGCAGTGAAATGGGTCCCATTCACGGAAAAACATAAACGTAGTGGAATACTGGTTCTGGGCGATCGAATACCGAGGTGAATGCTGGCTGTTATTGAGTGGTACATGGAAGATTGTCATCTTTATCACTTGTTGAAATTGGTGTAGAAGAGAGGGCTTAAGAAATATCTTGTGAGAAGCTGAAGCACAACAAGACACTAATACATTCTGCAAGCCAGTATCATTAGGAAGTGTAAGAAGGTTACAGCTACTTAAAGCGAGACAGAGAGAAGGTTGTCAAGCAGGAAGGCGTTGCATGGCGTTAACGATAGTTGATGGAAATTGACCCATCCGGTCGTGCCTACGTTAGTCGGCCCAGCGAAACCAATCAATCAATCGTCATCATTGACCGCCGGTGGGTGCGCCTTGTGCCTTTCCGCCACGATATGACCGTTACCGACATCAAACGATAGGGCAAGAATGGTGCACGCGTTCAATTGCATTTGAAAAACCTATCGGAATCGAGAAGGGGAAGTCATAGACCATGTGGCAAGGGTCATATTTGAGCCCTTGGAACAAGAAGTACCCACAAACAACTAGTGCATGCAGCTTTCGAAAACAAGACCCCTCTTTTGTTGACTCTTTAGAAACCATGCTAATTCTAAAAGGATTAACCTTTAAACGACATAACAAATGGTTTGGTCTACACACCTGATTTTGAGTAGAAAATGGGAAAAATCGATCGCCAAACAAATGGAAAAGTCTCAAAAAGTCAAGAAGTTTTTGCCAACGAAAAGGAAAAACAAAACAAGTGTTGAAGCAAGAAACCGCGTACGAATCGTCAGTTCGCATGTCGGTAGACTTTCATCCATAAATCTTCGTGAAGGTGGAAAATTGTGTTTTTGGGTCTAGCCATTTTTGCGAGCATATGAAAAAGGAAAGAAAATAAAGCTGCCCACGATTAGCGAAAGGGCAACCAAGTGGAAAAGTGAGCTAAACGGAAAAAAAATTTGAAATTTATTTTAACTCAATGTTTGTTTTCGCTATGTTCCCTAGATTTTAGCCGTAGCCATTTTTCTTCGTTTGTTTTCCCCGCCCTCAGAAACAGGACCGTTTCCATCTAAAGAACGGCAAAGTATCTGACAGAGCCTTTTGTACAGCATAGCTTCAGAATTTCTCTACAACGAAACAGGCAGGATAATTATGAGACCATTCCGTTTCGTTGCAACTCATTAGGAATTATGTCGCTACGCTGGAAGTCCAACATAAAACACGTTTCCGGACAAGTGACACTAAACGAAAAATACTGTCATATTTTCTTGGCATTCCTGGAAAGCGTACTGTGCTTTTCACAAGGCGCGCATGTACTTGCAATTAATTTTAAAACTTTTGAACTAGGTCGATTTAACGCCAGCTCGACATATAGAATAAAGTTTAGGCGCAAAGCGAACTGAAAACTATTAAAAGATACTCACGTTTGTTGACAGCTGACTAGAAAGACTCATGACCTGGTCTCGGGCATCTATAAGTTCTCTCTTCAGGCGACGCACTTCCCCGGCCTGCCTTTCCTCGGTGGAACCGTACAGGGACGATCCTCCCGACAACAGCGACGCTTGACTCCCGTGTACTGTTTGTGGAAGCGAAAAAGCAAAGAATTACCCCCAATGCGGAACGAACGTTGTTTCCCAGGTGTCACATACCCTCATCGTTCTTTTTCGGGTACGTAAGGCGACCACCGGCGTTGCCGGCATTCGTATGCGTGGGCGACAGAAGCCCTCCGAAACCGCGGGCCGGAGGCGTCGGTGAAGTCGGTTGACTCCACGGAACCATCCCGTTGCCGGGGTGGACAACCGTACCGACCGGGAGACAGTAATACGGTTCGATTTCCACATCTGGACCGCGACTCAGCATCGATGGGTACATTTTCTCCGACTTGGTCGATCTGGACGACAGCGACAGCGATACCAAAAATGAGCAAAACGTTAGCAAACGATACACGACAACTGGCAGGCACAAAACACCGGAAATCACTACATTACGAGGTTCAGGATAGATAGGATCTG
This sequence comes from Anopheles sinensis, assembly GCA_000441895.2. Lineage (NCBI taxonomy): Eukaryota > Metazoa > Arthropoda > Insecta > Diptera > Culicidae > Anopheles > Anopheles sinensis. The sequence continues at coordinate 2,925,562 of KE524999.1, forward strand.
TACTACTGCTAGAAAGGTTTTTGGACGCAACGTTAGTTTTGGTGTGATGGTGTTGGATACCCGGTGAAAACTCCCTCTAATGGCCATACACGGTGTTGTTGTTAGTGTGATGGAGAAACAGGGTTTGTGGAGCATGAAAATGCCAGAAATGATTTTATGTAGAATGCATGTAGAAGCATGCAAACATGCACCACCGTAAGGTTCCGATTCCAAAATGTAACTCAGAAAGTACTTTCGTGTGGAGTTTGGACACGCAATGGTTGCATTCCAAAAGTGTGAAAGGGGGGTTGAAGTGACCAGGAGCAAGGAAAGAGCAAACTATGCCGAGAGCATGCGAATAAATATTTAAATCGCAAACAGTTATTCAGATTTCGAGCCCGTCTTGCATTGGCAGAGTGAGTGAGATTTCTCCGTTGCAAAGTCCATGCTCGGAAATTCAAAGATAGCAGATAGAAGAGGACGTTCGGTGGAATGGATCAGAGATGATGGTCAGTGGTCGGGAGATACGCAGTGCTGAAAGTCTATAAATGGTCAAAAGTGGCCGAACTCAGGCTGAGAAACGCTGAGAGTCTGGCCACAACTGGAACATATTCTGGTACACTGAGACACACCGCGAACCTTAGGTTGTGGCCAATGGCCGTTGTGGGCTTCTGTCAACTGTATGTGACAAACATCTCGTCAGCGTTTATGATGCAGCGACGCAAAATGCAAAGCAAAGGCACGGCGTTAAGTTCAAACGCTTGGTAGGTTCGAAACACACGGTAGACCCAAGTTGTCCACCAACTCTACGGTTATGCTTATGCGCCTCTCGAATGATACGTAAATATGCGCCTGAAATGGGCGAATAAATATTAAACTGACGCGACATTAGTAGCGTTCCCTGGCATCGGATGGCTTCGAAGCGGTCAATATGCAAACGAACCAAATGTCATTCCACATTGGAGGTGTCCTTTTTAAGTATAAAGCTCTTTTTAATGAGATACTCCTCAAAAAGGTAGTCCTACACGGTGCGATTCCATTTTGTACGCTTTTTTGGTACAAAGTTACGTTAATAATTTTAAATTAACTTGTTCAGTGTCGAACGATAAACTTATTGTGTGAAAAATAATCCACTCAGCTCAATTTTACGTCCTGATGGCCAGCAAAAGAGTTGAATTGAAGCTCTCGCCTCCATTCTTTTTTACCACAGATGGACGCAGAGCCCATCGTTTCTTCAACAATAGCGAAACTTTTTTAAACCCTCACCAACTGATGCGAGCAGCACAGATAAAGATGGTTTAAAACGGGGCAAATTTAATTAAAAACTTTTTAATCTTATCTCTTGTTGTTTTTTTTCTGAGCTGGTCAGCAGTAGAGATGATCCATCCAACGGCAGCTCTTGAGTAGGAGGGATATGCTATTTCTGATCACGTTTTTCTTTATTATTTCGACTGAATGTTACATTATCGTTTTTCCGTAACGGTCAAGGATCAGTCGAGGGAGCCCCATTCAATCACGTGGTGCACGCAATTTCTCGTCAGCTCCTATGTGTTATCCGTCCTTTGTCCTTATGCTACATAATTCATGCTCGATTGATAGCACGTCAGAAAATATCCTTATGCCGAGGGAAGTAGGACATCCAAGCTAAAAACAAAACCTCCCGTGTGTTAAGGTATTTGGAAGTAAAATGCCAAGGGAATGCCATCGACTTAACTCCGATCATCAGAAGATAGCCTCGTTTTATGACAGCTTTCAATCGACTTCGCAAGGGAAAAACGCGAAAATGCACTGGGCTGAGCAGGAGCGGGTGTGTGGGAAAAGGCATGATTATACGCAGCCAAGAGAATGCCAGCAATGAGCACTCTAAACGAAAATATTCGAGGCACGGAGGTGAACCACGTTCCGTTGCAGGGAAGATATAAATTTGTTTTTTTTGGCAGGCGAATGAACTTTGGGGATGCGAATTATCGATTGATAGAAGCCATCAACTTTTTCTTCCAAACTACTTGGAAAGTTGATGGTGTTTGAGGAATGTTTCTGCTTTGCTGTAGTTTAATAACATAATCTACCTGGGATAGGTCCGTTCTTTCAGATAGCTATTCCGAGGAGCGTAAAGGAACGAGAAGATTGGTGAGTGAGAGAGAAAAAGAGTGTAATCGAATCGTACATTTGAACGTGCCAGGGACGACATTGAGCGCAAAGAAAGAAAAACGGCTACAGCGAAGGGTTGAGGAGATGAAATTTGGTGTTTAACCGAAAAAGATAATGAAGTGAAATTTAAAACAAAATGATTTGGAATGTGTGAGAAGTAAACTAAACGTGAAGTGATGAAAATGAGATCCTACAGCAAGAAGCACACTACACAAAATACGGCAACAATTACAAATCTAGCACTTGTGCTTGGAGTGGCCAGTACGGTCGGGTCGAAGGCAGCACTCCGTTACCGACCAAAGGATACAACATCGACCGACGAAGACCCACGCACACACAACAGGGCCGCCCAAGGCATCACCTCAGATGCATAATTACCTGATGCTATTGCTTCGATTTAGACGCGGGCTGTTGGTGGCCGTGGCAGTGTTGGAGTGATGGTGATGATGATGGTGGGGCTGTTGCGTTTCACCGCGTTGATGATGGAGCAGTTTGTGTGGTCGGGTGACGGATCCGGGTGACCCGGTCACGGCTGCGACGGCGGCCGCCGGCGAGCTGCCCATCGAGATGGCGTCCAGCGTGTCACCCTCCGACAGGCGACTGCTGGCCGTGTTCGAGTGCTTCAACCACATGGCGTACGAGCCGTAGTCGGGCTTCACCTCGGCGTACGTTTGCGTGTCCGAAAGGCTGCCATCGGTGAGCTTGGCAGAGGCGCGGTTGGACATTCTGTTGTACGCGTTCGAACAAGGAATAGTTTTGATGGTTGGGGTGGATTGAAAGGATGTTGGAGGATGTTTATTTGAGTCGTTAGCATCGTAGAAAGGAGAATTCAAAAATCACCACATGAAGAGAGAGATAGAGAAAAAAGAGGAAGATGTTCCAACCCGGGGATGGTCGCGATGCAGGAGATGCAGAAAAGAAACAAAGGTGTTAAAGCGTTAGAGTGATGGATGCAGGTTAGTGTCTCGTCCTCAACAGGGGAACTTAATCGTGTGAGTGGTCAATCAATGCAATGAAACACTAACCTATGTTGGAAGACATGCATATCTAAACCGGGCTTAGGCAAACTGTGGGTTCCGGAGCCAAACCTTTCTTTCACCGACTGGCTGAGCTGCGCCGCACCGGGTCCCGTCAGCGAGAAGCTTCGATACTGCGGATGCTGCTGAACTTCTGAAATGGTAAAACAGGGTGCGAATCAGTGTAACGGTCTAATCATTACTACTGTTGACATAACTTACTAGCTTGAAAGTCGGCCGTGGTTGTCTGCGTACCACCGGAAACCTTTAGCTTGCTGGAGCGCGGGACGGCCGAAACGTGCGCCGTACGGCCACCGGTGAGCAGATTCTGTCCTTGCTGTTGCTGCTGCTGCTGCTGCTGCTGCTGCTGCTGCTGCTGCTGCTGCTGCTGCTGCTGGAGCTGGAGCTGTTGCTGTTGGTTCGGATCCACTCCCGGCATGGATGAGCCACCGTTGGTTCGCTTAATGTACCCGAAACTCTGCGGGACTCCGCCTGATTTGGCACGACCAGAGGCACCCTTCGACGAGGTTGTACTGCGTCGGGATTGGCTTGGGCTGGAGCCGGTCTTGTCCTTGCGCGACACGGTAGGACTCGGTGGTTGCGAACTGTGCTGGCTGTTGGTGCCACCGTTGCTGCTGCTACCATGGCCCCCCGATGACGATGGGTCCGGAAGTTTGCCCCAGTATTCACGTCCGTTGGGGCCTACCGAACTTCCGCTGCTGTGACGAGCGCTGCTGCTACTGCTTTTGCCGTTCACATGTGAGTGCTCCATTGCAGGTGGGTTCGTTCCCACACTGTCCAGATGATCGCCTCGGCTGCTACGGCATCTGCGATTGAAAGCGAGAACGGAAGAGAATGTACGATCGGTTTGTTGCATACACACACACACCACACACACACACACACACACATATACACGCTTCATTGCACTTGGAAAGACTAGGGACCGTTATAAACGATATCTGCAGAAAGTGAATTATCCTTGTGAAATAATTAAACACCCAGCATTGACCTGCTACTGATACGTTCTCAGCAAACCCTTCGCTTGCATGTGCAACGTGATGTTGCAAGGATCCAGGACAATTTCACTTGCCCTAAAGTTTCGGCCTGTTTCTGTTTGCTGTGTTCAACAACAACCGTAGGTCGTAGTTTATCACGGAAACCAAGACCGAGTTCTATTGACGTGTGGCCTAAGGGTGACCGCCTCCGGGTTCTGGGGTGTACAATTTATGAGAAGTTTCATTTTGATAAACGATCCCTTCCAAAGAACACCATTCGCGATTCGCATCACTTGCCCCTGGCATGGAGAGAACAGGAAAAGGGTGGAAAGGGGTGCACTGGTGGCAAATTTATGTCATCTATTTCAAAATTGTTGGAACACTCCTATAGGCCTTCCAAGCACGAGCTGGAGCTCCCACGAGTGGCGGGATGTTTTCCCGATAAAGCTTAATTTAATTTTCCCTCCGGAGCAGACCACCCTTTCCTTGCACTCGGAAAACTGGTACCGATGGGAGAACTTTGCCACGATTGTGTTGTGCGATGTTAGCATGTCGATAAACCCTTTTTCCCTGGCTCGTTTAGCTTTATATTTAATGGACTTTCGGGGCTGCCGAAGACTTGCTGGTAGGGTAACCAAAAGTGAGAAAATGTGGACCGTCGTCAGTCGCCGTTAAAACTGGACGAAAGAACGGGCGATGCAAAGGAAAACCCCGTTCCGTTTTATGAGCCTCTTTGCCGGCTCGGTTTGTGGGACGAAGTTCGCTTGAGCGAAACGATCCTCGGTGGAAGGAAGTCTGCGCCTAAAAGTATGCAGTCTGTTGCACGACGCTACAAACTGTGGGAGAAAAGAATCGTGATGCGGACTAAAAAGTACATTCGCTGTAATTTTCCTGACTTCATGAACCCGAGACAAGTCTTTACACTTCGCAGATCGTATCGCGGATGAAAGGATGTAAAATGGAAAGTTTATTTTTCCCGTCCATAAGCCGCACAAAAACATCAAATACCCCGTGAGGCGACAATGAGGCATGAAAACAATTCAAACATCCCAACCAGCAGTGTAATGAGAGAAAATGAAGCCATGAAACCACTGACTTCACATGATCCTTTCAAACCCCGGCTCGATCGATAAAAAGCACAGCCTGGCGTTTTGCGATAAATATTTAAAAAAGCGCGACAATCTGCTATTATTACTGACATTTTGTAATCCGATGCCGATGGACGATGAGGAACAAGCGAACACGGCGTTACACACTCGACACGCGTTCGTTGAATGAGAATCTGAATGAGATAGAATATCAATCAGTGTTATTTACATTTGTAAAGACGGAAGCGGCGAAAGGCGTTTCGCTTGCAGCTGGGATCATGCGCAAGTGATGCCCGTAATTTAAAGGATTCCTAAGAATGTCATGTATGTTCTTGCATACATTGTCGGGAGTTACATCCCGAGGATTTGTATGTGTACACAGCTGAGTCAACTCGGGAATGTTTTCCTGTTTGAAATTAATTTACATTGTTGTGCTGATATGCAGCAATCGCAGATTTTAAAATATGATTTTCCTTCCTTGAAACATCGTCGACCAGATAGGTTCTGCCGTAGGTTAGAGCAAGTAGACCAAAGAAAAAGATGTTGGTTAGTAGACAGTTCCTGAACTAGTTTATGGCAACAGTATTTCCTTAGCGTGAATGACGATAGCGTCCGTGCTGCTTTCAGCCTCGAAAGAGTTAAGGCGAATTTATTAATGCGGATAATCCTTCATGCGCCGCCTTCAGCCTTCAGACTGGCTTACTTTTTACTGGCTTCCCTTCAGTATTTTGCGACCTAAAGAAGACAGCTAGTAGCAAACGACTGAATCAACCAGACAAACGGCGATGTCGAGGGCAGCTGTTTGTGAAGTATTAAAACGCCTAGTTACGCGATAAGTAAACATTGGGGCAACTGATTCGAATTCGAGTCGTCGGCTGCGCGATCCGCAAGGCGCTCTCCGTAACCAATTCTTTTAATTAGTCATCCGCGTGACAGGCGACTCATTCGAGTCCGTCGTCTTTCATTGCCACCGGACGACATCTTAATTGAAATTAATGGAGACGCATGGTGGTCATGGTGTGGTCGGCCTTACTGGAGAACCGGGGAGGGACGTGACTCTAAAGTCTTGCTCCTGCTTGTTATTTATCGCAATCGACTTCTTCGAATCTCGAATCCCACCCGCAACAGCATCCCAGAGCTCCATGTCCCATCGCCTTACAGTTTCTTCGCGTACAAAAACCTCAATGGAATTGGAATGGAATTGTCAGTCTCAAATGGAATTGGTTCCAATTAGGTTGGAAATAATTTAGGTTACGTGACCGTGCTCTGGGCTTCCGACCACGTTTACTCATCGAGAAGAAATGCTTCGTCGAATCTTTTCTTTTCCAATTCGAATCTGGAGCGAGACCGAGGAGTTACAAAAAGAATCCTGCGCTCTTGAGGACACTCAAGCGCATCAACCACTCACGGAGCAGGTCACTCGGCAAAGTGCATTAGAAGTCTGGCCGGCCCTCGGAAGTGCATCGAAAGTGTGGCCGCTGAAAATGTTTCCAAAGTGGGCCGAAGATTTCGAGTGTTACAAGTATGGCCATTTTCTAGAACATTATTTCCGCACTCCTTCATCTTCGCTAGGCATTTTTGGTGAATGGCGTGTTTCTTCCCTACTAATGTTCCTTTCTTGGCTTCGTAACCGTCATCGAAAGGAATGCGAAGACACGAAGCACAGCGAGTGCTCTCTGATTCGACTAATTTATTTGGCCCATCATCACGCCCAGGAAAAGCAAGCGAAGGGCAAGCAAACGTGCCTAGCGATGCTGGCCAGTTGAAGTGGTTTACAAGTGAAAAGTACTCAAGCTCGTCTGATTTTCACTGAATCTGTTCGTTCCTTCCCCTGCAATGAAAATGACTAAAAATAGAACATTTTTCGTAGTATAACTAATTTTACTAACCACGACAAGTGTTCAATGTACACTAAAGAAGGAGCGGTACAAGAGACGGAATAACCATTACGAATCTAGGAATTTGATTTTATTGTAAATGGTTTGGTGAGATTTTTTCTGGATTCAAAACAAAATCCGTACCTTTTCATTTAGATCGAACAAAAATCTTGCTAGGTGTTACGAGCGTTTATTTCTGGTTTTATGTTAGCCTCATCCATCATCCCTTACGTGGTCGTTCATCCGAATATCTCGTTGTTGAAATGTTCCCAAAACCCGGTAGTCGTTGTCGTTCATGGCAGAGTTTTTCAACTTCGTCGTTTTGTGACTTCAATGGATGTTGTGTGAAAGGGACCAGGTTCCGCTTTTTGCCATCGACCATCGATTTGTTTGGAGATACTAAAGAGATAGCTCCTTTCTATATTGCATGCTGGCGAGGGGGCGTCAAACCATACGCCACCCGAATCGATTTTAACGACCCTTTTTATTCAAACAAGGGCACGTCGGTAACGGGTAATATATTCTCCTTCTGGTTTGATTTAATAGCCTCAGCGGGAAAGGCGAACGCAAATGGAAGAGCTGAGCGAGTTTATAGCATTATGATATTTTGATCCAATCTACATTAGGTTCGGTGGTCCTACACGAGAAAAAGGGGTAGCGAAATTGAATTGATACACTTTTTGATGGTTCTCCCCATAATCATGTTATCCACATGGCGGCGCAACGAGTCGGTGCGAAACCCGACGCATCATTTCTGTGATAACTGGTGCGTTTTGCACATGAAATGCACGGAATGAAAATTATCCTTCTCCTATTTTGGACATATTTCACCCGCTCGCTTGCAATAAAGGATATCTCGATTGTTTGTCATAACATAAGCACCTGGGGGAAAAGGGAGCCATTGGGTGAAAGAATGGCGCGGATTAAATCCAATTAACGACGACACCGAGCGCGACATATCAGCGTCATAAATCATACGACTGGGATGTCGTCGAGCGCAGGATAATAATGCCACCGCAAATGCCGGCTGAAACCACAGGAGGCGGCAGTCCAAGAGTCGGTTGTGCAGGACTCGGTCCGGATAATTCAATAATCCGTTCACGCGTTTCATAAATCATAAGTGCACGTTATGCTACGGAAGGCGAATGCAACACGCCAGACTGTGAACGCATTCGTCCAGAGGACATTTCTTGGGGCGGGTTTTCCACCGACACAATTGCTTGCGGATTGCGAAACGTAGTTGGAATCCTTTTCCGTTTGCATAATCCTTACTGTAATTAATTGGTCGACAATCATGTTGTAGAAACTTCCTATGTATCAATGTAGCCATTCTTGTCCCGCACCAATAGACTGCGTTTCACTTTAAAAAAGTAGAATACTTTTGTGCAAATTGACTAAGGAAGGAAATGAAAGGTCCCAGAAAATTTCCACGTTTTCCTGCAATGGAATGTTTTCCTCTCTCTTGGGAAGGGTTTGCGGTCCTAGTCACACACACAAGTGAATAAGGAAAAATAGTTTAAGCGTTCCCAGAATCGAAAGGATTGCCTCAACGTGACTACCCAAATCATGGGCCCATAAAATCCTTCAAAAAGGCCAAGGGACTCGCCGGAAGTAGGCCAACCGTACCAGACCCGCTTTCGTCCTGTTGCTGGGAAATTATGCCACCCCCGGTGCGGTTTGGTTCAGAGGTGGATTCCGATGAGATGTTGTAGGAAGGATATTGACCGGGACCGGCAGGATATCGGCGCACGAAGATAAACGAAGCCGTAGTTGTTTTCTTTTTGGCGTAACGACCTCTTCGGTCATGCCTGCCCTCTGAAGGGCTTACTGGACTTTTTCCCTTATGTACGTGGATAGTCACTCCTCTCGTACAGGGGAGGGCCCGGTCTCGGTTGGGATTCGAACCCACGCCGTCGAGGTCATGGGCCGAGTTTCTAACCGGCGCTACCGCTCGGCTATCGCGGACCCCCCGTAGTTGTTTTAAGCTGAGCGAATAATTTCGGCTTTCATGCTTGGTGAATTGATACACCGGCGGCGGTTTAGGAAATTGATGTAACGGCAGAAAAAGCGAAAGGATTAAGGGGATTGTCTGCGATAATTTTGCAGCCGGACGTATGAAGGTGTGTGTCTGTGTATGGTTTTACGAGTCTATGGAATTCCAATCCACCGAAGGTTCCGGACGATGAATTGTGAGAGAAGAAAATTCTGGGATGTAGAACAATATTTAAAAGCTAACACCAAAGCGCTAAACGTGAATAAATGCGAAGGTGCCAACGATGCCATTTTCAACCGAGCTGGAATAGACTCTCGAAACTCTTCCCAGGTTCCTACAATTTATACAACCAAGCGTTGAAGTTCCAATATTCGAGATTTTTGCAATTCGTACCATTTTCTACGAGGCAATGCTTCATTCGTAGCGCATCCATCAAAGTAAAGTCAAAACGTTGCGGAAACCATTCACATTTACGAACGAATGAGCTCGCTCATAGCCGTGCGCAATTTTATTACAATGCTGTTAAACTATATATCTTCCAGGAACGTTGGCACGCTGCATAAAATTATTCAAAGCCAGTGAATCTTGGCAGCGTTCTAACGAAAGGCAAGGATGATTTTAGATCTTACGTAACATAGCCAGCAAGCCGGTAGCCGGTTTATATTTCTACAAAACCCATCGTTTGGAACGAATTCATTTTAAACGACGATATCCCAAGCCAAAGTCATTCCCCCGTCTGGTGTGGTACTACCAGTGTGGTATTTTTATTTTGTTAGAATTTAAATAAATTTACTTCCGCAAGCGTGGCTCCATTTTCCAACAGCCGGGTTCACCTGAACTTTCGGTGCGATTCAACCGACAGCAAGACGAGTAAAATATACACCAATTTTATTTACATTGCGTAATTTACCCTTGGAGCCGCACCCCGGTCCTGACCGACTTCCGGAAGGCTTCAAGGACTAACTAGGCACGAGAACTTACGGTGAAACGTTTTCCGTGGAACAGTCGGAGCTGCAGTCGGATAAACGTGTGAATTTGTAGTCCTTGCCAAACCAAGTGACACAAAAGAAGAGCCACAAAAGAGCACGAGTTGGGTTTGGGTTGCTGTGGATGCAATTAAAATACAACCAGGTCTTCGTTTGCTGGAGTTTTATCTCGCGCGGGGATGTTTGGTAACGAAACGGGATTAAGTGAAATGATTTAATCCACCTACTTAGCTGGCACCTTAAATGTCGCAAGTTTCACCAGTGGGGAAGGTTGACCTGAGCCGAAAAAAAAGGAAAAATTTGTTGTTCCTCATTAGTGAGTGAGTTTTTCATTAAAACCTACCCCGCGGCGAAACGTACCATTTACGCTGGCATGCTGCTTCAAATGCTGATTTAAATTCGCACTAATGTGAAGGAAAACCCGGTACTGAAACACCTGTTCACTGGCTGATGAAACATAGCAGATGATTTTCTCATTCGTATCTCCTTGGTCGTTGGACACGGTGTGAGTACGGTTTTTCTGGATCGATTTTTCCCCCACGATGAAAGTTTGGGGGAAATTTCCGTGTTGTTCAATTGAATATCTGCGCTGGTGTTCGATTTCTTATTTCTCACTTTTGACTTTTACTATGGTTTACCACCAAAACACATCCCCAAGAACAGTTTCCGTGTAGCTTGGCGGAAGAACATCACACGCACACATAAACGCAGGAAACACACCTCGAAATTCCTTTTTATCTGTTCCGTCCCATCCCTACTTGACTTTGCTTCCGGTTAGCTCCCGGTTGAACAGTAGAAAACCCGATATGGCGGTGGCTGACATCGATACCGAATCCCCTCGCATTTTACTGCCGTGGGAGGGACAAGAGTAGGCAAAACTCGCGAAGAAAATGCAGCAAAACAAAGCTATAATTCAATTCCGGCGCCCCGAAACGTCGTAAGATTGTTGTTCAGCTGGTGGCCATCAAAGGACGACGCTGAATGTGTCGTGCTCGTTCGTAGAAAAACAGACGCCTTCCATTTTTCCGGTGGTTTGAATGTTGAAAGATATTCCGAGCGTTTTCTTTTATTCCTTTGTTTTTCGATTCATCCACGAGACTGTACAACTGTCCTTCAATTTTCTCTTCGCCAATGGAACTATCGCACTTTAAGCGGCTGTTTAAGAGTTTTCTGGGGTGTGTGTTTCGCTGTGGAACTGTTTCCCCATTTCCGTTTGGTGTGCCAAGGAGTGGCTCCTCTGGGAGGAAAAAAGGCTAGGCTAGGCTTAAGGCAGGACGATGTTTACTGTTCAGGTGATTTTTGGGCTTCGATATCGGTGGCTAGGATAAAGGCTAGTCCTTTCCAGTCGTACTACACACAGCCACGTTGGTGGGTTTTAGCGAAAAGGGAAAGAAATGAACCACTTAAAGGGGAAACCAGGCGTTTCCGGGCTTCGATTTGGTCGTTGATTTTTTGGCGGAGATAGCGCAATCACATAGACATGGAAAATAATGACACAAGCGGAAGCACTCTTGGCAATTAATGTTGTTGGTCCACTAGACACGCCACGGACTCCAGGAAAGCCAGAGGTGGTCTCGCAATCAATTTGGCAGTGGCGCAACCCTTCACTAAAAAACCGTCGGGGTGGAAATTCGCCGATCGTAGCTGTAGTTTTTCCTTTGTCGGTCAGTTTCCTTGTTTGCCATTCGCGTCCGACCGAACGTTCCCCCCACGAATGTGCAGCTAGCGTTATCCTATTGAACCCTTGTTATTGCTCCTTGCGCGATACATTTCCACGATAGGTAAGGTTTTCCAGTGGGGCAGCGGGGAGAAAAGTGAATCATTCTGCCAGCACTCACACATACAATCACTGGCGCACACCAAACGGACGCACACACACAGACCGAGACGGCAAAATGGGATCACTACAACCGGTGGTTGTTGGCAGGTGGCCAACACACGACACAAGGATTGCAATTAAACGTAAAACCGACGATTTTTGGAACGGGAGACACACTGGAAAACGGTTCACTAGCAATCGTTTCTTGCGTGGAAAATGCATGGGAAACTCGGAACCGGCTGTCTTCTAAGCGAGGGAGGGGTACCTTTTGTTTCTTTTGGTTCGCTTCTCCTGGTCGACCACCGCCTGCAGGACCGACTGACAGACTGCGGAACTGAACCGAAACACCGGCGCGAGGACTCGAATATCCTGTCGTGCCACACGGTGCCCTATTGCTGTCCGCGCGGACGAGCGACCGACGAGTGACCGCGTGCGCCGGATCCGACGAGTCGCAAACATGCCAACATGGGCCCCAAACGGAACCGCCATCGTGGAAAAACTGAGAGTGAGTATCACTTTCTTCTCTCTCTAGATAAACCCACTTTTGGTCTCACATAAACTCTACTCAGTTTTACTTGGGTGTGTATGTTCGTCTGGCCCAAACAGATGATGGCATCGGGCAGGGTATTAGAAGAGAGAACTTCCGATTCGGTGGCACCCAGAGTAGCAGCACCCATACATCGAATGTCCTTTCCCCTCACTGGGTTTCCGTGTGTAGCATATGAATTTCAGATCCCTTTTTTGGCTCGTCTGCGTCGAAGAGACGGATACTATGACTCATCGTGCAGTACGCCGGCAAAAGGTTGGCAATAGCAGCAGAGCAACAGCAGAGGGAGTGCGACACCACAAACACTCAAGGAAGGCTGATAAAAGACTTGCAGAACTGCACGAATATTTCATATTTTAGCGATTTCCGAGGGTTCGGCTAGAAGAACTCATTGAAGAAAACTAGCGATTGTAAGCACTGGCACTACTACTACAGCTGCTTTCTTGCCACAAGAGCTGGATACTCGGGATGGATCGAAAAAAATTGAAAATGTTTATTGTGCAGAACTAGCGAAACGAGATTAGAGCAGAGAAGACATTCAGGAACAGTAACAAAAAGCCGACCCAAAGAACAAACGGCGAGACAGACTGGCGTTTTTCATCCTCGATTCTCCCAACCAGCAGTATCCATTCCCCCCCCCCCC
>KE524999.1:2939053-3013518 GCA_000441895.2 Anopheles sinensis
AGGATAGGTAGTAAAGGACGTCTGGATGAACCGCGCTATCAAGCGCTCGCAAGCAAATACTTTGACCACTAAAGGCGGTACTCTACCAACGAAGAACAATTTAATTAATTGAATTTGATTTGATTGCCTTTCAGCGGCTTGGGTATGGGTTTGGGTTTGGGTTTGCAGTGGGCTCTGTAACTGCTTTCTGGTGTTACGTGCAATCTGAGCGAAGGATTGCAATTATGGAACGGAGATTTTTTCGCGGTTATGTCGACGATGTGGGTGGATTGATAGAGATAAAGAGCACGTTGTCGGAACGCGAACGGAAATTTATCGAATTTATTCCTCGGAGATTGTTGGGGTGCTTGAGGTTTTATGGCACCAATGTTCATGGTGCGCCTTATCTGGCTAATGGACATATCGAAACCGTGCAAATGTCCGAAAGAAAAGATATTGATCCCTACTAACAAACATCGTCCGTCCCCTCCGAGGTTACGAGAAGAAGCTCGACCAAATAGCATTACCAGAAGGTGTCTTACTTTGCACTTAGCATCCAATCTTTGGTGCCAAAGCAATGCCAAACATCGTCGTCGTGTTGTAACTCTACTCTTTTTCAGCAAGCGCCGTTTGCGTCGGAGGGAAGCAAAGATTGCTTTTCACACTCCCTAGGGAAAGGTTAGAAGTGGAACGAAATGGAAAGAAAAGTTTCCCTTGGAAAAGAAGTGCTGTGCTGCTAGGAAAACCGGACACCAAAACGGGAAACAGTTGCTGTCAGGCCTCGGCCGTGGTATTTATTGTGTTAAAATATTTACCAAACCCAGCGGCAAGACCGTGCGATGACCTCACCCTCACCTCAAGCTGCCTGTTCCTCGGTTTGGTTGGGCAAACGAGAAACGTGGTTTGTTGATACCGAAGTGACCCATCCAAAACCAGATGTTTCAATTTCCCGGCTTTCTGAGGAAAAATGATAAAAACCACAACATCGCCCCTCGGCTACCGGGTGTCCCGTGTTGAAGGGAACCCTGTCGATAAGGTGAGAAAATTGCGGTTTAAAGTGAGCAGGATTTGCAACACCGTCGGTAAATAGGAACTCATGAAGGAACTCAGCCGGTCGAGCATGATGCAGCAGGTTCTATGTCGAGACGATTCCTTTAGAATATGAAACCAAAAAATCTATTTGTGTACCGGAAACCAGGTGCCTTACTCAATCGTTAAATTATTTTTCATAGTTTATTTAGGGTGAGTGTTTCAAGTGTCTGCATAATATTGACATACGATCTTTCGCAGAATAATTATTCTACCTAAATTCAAACTTAAATTACTAACTAACAACTTTTTCGATCGGGTAGACCCGATATTGACCCCATGTTGACCCCATGTTCGTTGGCTATTTGAGACGAGTTCGTGTTTGGTAATGAATTATATATGAAGGTCCCGCAATGCATAGCAATGCCCGTTTTGGGGTCCTTCTTTGTTTTCTGGTGATTGGTAAATGGAGGTTTTCGTTGCAACTTTGAAGGAACGATACCACAACAATGACCGTATTAGCAGTACAATGGAAAATGTAATTTTCTTGGGAAGAATACTCCTGCCGTGTCGACGATAGGTATGTCTTATTTGAAAATGTCCTAAACCAAATAAAACCACAAACAGAATTTGCGTTTAGTTCAGAAACTTCATGTTATAAACGGCAAATAAAAAACCGTATCCTTCGAATTTAAAAATCAAGCAAACAATTTGATATCTAAACCTCGGTTTTGGTGGCACAGCTTTATTTTCGTAAACGTGTTTTCAAGTCTTTCTGTCCACACCTCGGTTATCCGGTATATTTTTCTATAGCAACCTAGGCCGGTCGAACCGGGAATGAATCGGAAAATTTGACTTTGTGGTTTACGCGGGATGTGTTGGACTGAGGTCATTGAAACGGTACAAAAATATTTCTGAAAGTACCGTGTGAAATGTTGTAAAATATTTCAAATTGGTTTTAGTAACGGATTCCTCACTTTTTTACTTTAAGAAGTGCGCCTTCTCAATTGCTTTGGAAAACTCGATTGTTAATTTTAACATCTGTGACAATAGAAAAGAAAGTTTGTAGATACTTGTATAACCTCGGTACTTTATAATGTATTATTTGCTGCTTGATAATAATGACAAAATTACTCTGTTGCCCTTGTACGATTGTTCCCATAACTCAGCATATTTTGCTCAGATCCCAAGGGGAGTAACTAAACTAATGATTTACAGCCGTATCAAATCCCTCGAAGGAAACGAACAAATGCAAACCCTCACACCAGTGTGTGGTGCCAAACTAAAGGACGACGAGAAATCATTGCAAACAAACTTCTTCTTCCCGACTTGATAATTAGTTCCCGGCCACACAGCGGCAAATCCGGGTGAAAATGACCCAGCGATAATATGCAACTGTTCTAACGCACCGCGTTCGAAATCCACGCACCATGCGCTCATCGAGAGGTGTGTACAGATTTCCCTCGATGCGTTTCATGTTCGTGTATGTTTGGGTGCCGTTGTGTTAAAGGACTTGTCCGGGAAAACACTGCGCCCGACAGGCTTCTAATGACCCACGGAGACGTCCTGTCCCGACGCGGACGACGGGATAATTCGGGGTCGCAAACGGACACGCGGTCTGCCGTTGGCAAAGACTGGACACGTGCGCCCAGAGGCAGAGTAAACGTAAACGTAAAGAGGACAGGGAGTTCCCTTTGCGAGATTTACGCACTCGAGTACTTATCAAAATTTGAGGAACGATACAACAATGTACTCACCCTTCTTTTTCGACCAAAGAGAAGCTATCAAACTTCGCAGACAGCAAGCAACGAAACATTCAAAGCGTTTTGAACGAATGTTTTGAATGGTTTCGAAATAAATAGTTTTTCACACTGTCTGGACGATAAACTCAGGTTCATATTGATGAACACTTCGGGGTCATTATTTTTTCATGAATATTATTAAAACTTTTACCGATCCATTCGTCGTGAGCTGATTCAACGAACGAAGTGAAGCAGGAAATTTCGCTGCATTTTTTCAAACCAATACCGTCTCGAAAGGACAACGTTGCATTTTTCTGTCCAACGATCGGATTGGAAGCAAGAATTTCGTGAGGAATTTTTCCCAACGTTCACAATTTCTTCTCAGCAGGAAACGTTGCAACAAAGTTGAGGATATTTTTCTCCCTATCGCATAGTCAAACCCTCCTCGCTCGTGTCTGGGTCGACTTTCATGTTCCATCCCCTATCCATGCCTCCTCTGTTCAGTGCAGACGATTTTGGCCGCTGGTTGCGTTGCGCTCGTGCAAAATGCACAGCAGGACAATATACGGATGCAGAAGCACGGAAACATATCACCAAACAAAATCAACGGAAACGGAACCCCTCCAGCGTTGGTGCCAAATCCGGCAATGTCGGCGTGTCGGCGTGTGTGTGAGTGTATGGAAAAGTTTTTCAATCGCTTTGATAAACTATCGCCTCCACGTGTCGTGTGAAGCTGCGGGCTTCCGTTGCCGCTATCATGTCGCTCATCATGGCCGTCGGTGAAATGGAAAGGAAAACTTTGTCTCGCTATCGTAATTTCCGGATCCAGTGTTGTTTCTACAGGGTGTTGAAAATGACTGCGCGTACGAAGAGCAACAATGTTCGTCAAACAGCACCAAGTAGGACCACCTGTTGGCGTTGATGTAGCCATAACACGAGAAATTCGTATTGAAAAAAAAACAACAACGAGTGGGCGGTTTGATATGAAAAGTTCTAGAATGGAATTATCGTGTGGGAAACGTGGCATGGAGTTACCCGTTACCTTAAACCCGTGACTAATTCCTACATTTTTAGGTAATTGTTTTCAGGAAGCAGTTTTAAGACGCTTGTCAATTACGTGATTCCCGTTGTGAATGGTTATTTTCTTGAACTCGAAATCTTCTAAGCAGTTAGGACGGTCTTAATTGGACTTAAGATTTTATAGTAGGGCAAGATGGAAGTTTGAGGTTTTCTAATTTGAAGCGAGTGTTACGATAACTTGAAAGTCATAACAGCACGAGTGTGCGTGACTTTAAGCTGATAAGAATGTGAATTAACTCGAGAGGAAGTTATAGAATTGTTATAATTTTCCTTATCAGTGTGTTAATAATTTTTATTAAAAGCTTAATTCTAAGACAAGAGTTACAAACGATGCTTCAACCAAGTAAGAGTCAGTTCTACGCCAAGAAAATAAAAACCGAAGGCAATAAAAGACGGACGATTTAATTAATATTAAACTGTGAATCATTGTTGTCTGCTTCAAATCAAACCGTAACCGAAACACAAATTACACAACAGTTTTGTGTGATCAACATCCATACGATTCTTTTGCCGAGTGAAAGGAAACTAACAAATTGGCGGCTGTCGGAAAGGAACTTCGGTTTTGTTAGTCCTCTATTATCCTCTACCAACCCGCAAGGAATCGTATGCTGTCCGTCAGTGAATGGAAAATAAAACGTAAAAAAGACGGGAGGAAAAATTTCCCGATAGCATGACAGGGGCCAAAAAATCCAATAAACATCCTGTTGGGTTACCTGCACAGGATTCACACTACACTTCCCGATTTTTTATTTATTTGGAAACCCCACGAATTCCTGCTTCCTGTGCCCTGTGTTACTTTGGCATCCGTTTATCCAATCGATCACTCACGAAATGTCCCCAGGTTTATTTTCGATCCTTCGGTTTTGTGCCATTATTAAATTTCCTTCCTTTCGCTATCATCTTATCCTTCCATTCCACCCCTTTTTGGTATTTTGTAACTTTGCCGCAAAAGTATACAAACAAAATGCCATCCTGCCAGCGGAATGCTCACTGTCATATGCAACGGGTGATATTTATATCGGCCCTACGCGAGGAGAAGGAAGTATTTTGGTTCATTCCATTACCAACCTGATCGATTGGTTGATTGAAATATCTCCGACAAATGCACGGACCGGCGACGGAAGCTGACCGCAACTGTATCCTGTTGTGGCCTTCTTCTAGGTCACTCCATCCTGTCCCCATTCGTGTGTGAGCCAAAATATCCCACTCAAGGGACGTGGAAAAGCACTCACATCTAGACCCGCACTCAAAGTGCAACAATATTACATCATTAAATGGATGTAATTTAATTTCCATGTTTCCAGTGGTGCCCCCATTTTTGCGTAAATCAAGTTTGCGGGCACACAAGGAGAATATCATTAGAAAGCCCAATACAAAGTGAGTGAAAGAGAAAGGGGACGGATACGCGTCACATCGTGGAAGGATATGTGATTCGGTTCGATTGTTATCTGGTCGTAACAATGAATTTAAACCACCTCCTACTCGCAGCGTGAATCGCTTCATCCACGAAACTCGTCCACATTCATGCTATACTTTCGGCACGTTCTAGGTCCCCTTTCGCTTCATCCAAATAATGGCAAGCATAATTATGAGTTATGTGTCCAGACGGTTTAGACGGATCGTTCCAGGCTGGAGAGATGAAAATTAAATAAAACATAAAAGGGAGACGACATTCGTTTGAGTGGAACACTTGTGAGGTTATAGTATGTTTCTAAAGGCGTGGCGTGGCCTTCGGCAATCCTCTTCGTCGACATCTCCCTTCTTAGATAATACTCTAAACCATTGGGTTCCTTTTGGTGTTTGTAGTGCGGTATCGATCGATAAACACAATATACTTTTTGTGAGTTTTAACAAAGACACAACCCAGCTGAACGTTGGAATTCGCTCCGCTTTGGTTGAGATTAATTTCAAGTGCAAGTAAATTACTCCAACCGGAGAGGGGTTTGCACACCCAGAAATACAAGTGCTCCAACACTATTCCGGCATCATTTCGGCTCTTTAATTGCCCATAAAAATTGTTCAACTGAAACAAACACTTCCCGCACGGGAACAATACGCAAACGCAAACCTTAATACGATACGAAACCATCACAAACGTAAACCCTATTAAACAGCTTGCTTCCATTTTGGTGGGGAAAACTAAATCCTTCCCCATCGCGTTGGTTCACACTTGTCAAACCGGGATCGCATTACGAAAGGTTCAATTATTTTGGGATTTGTCCGGAATCCCGAACATTTCCCGACGGTATTCCTCACGCGATAAGGAATCGCAGACCATTTTTCAGCACTTTCAGTGTTCCGGGGGATTAGGTCGAGCAAATAGTAGAAATGATGGTGGACAGCAATTACCTACATCTTCCGAAACGGCCCGGAACGTGGACTATCGCTGGCCATAGGATTCACTATTAATCATAACCTCGTAAGGACAACTTGCACGAAGGGTGCCAATGTATAAACCACAATCTCACCGAAACATGCCATTCCGGGTTTTTGTACGGGTAATCTCCCGAAAATTAAGGAATTTCTAATCCGACAACTTCATGCACTGTCATGTTCCGGGAGTGAAAAGGAGGCTGTGTTCAATTAGCTACTCACCGCTCTTCGATGGTCGTCGGAAGTTGGGTCCGGGCGCGCAGCGAGCTGATGTAGGACGCGTGCTGCTGTCGGCCGTTGGCGGTCAGCATGCTTACCCCGCCACCACCACCACCCTCCGAGAGGTAGCCGTTGTCGATATTGTCTGAGTAGTGGGCCGGGATCTTCCGCAGTGCGTCACCATCGCTACAGTATCCACCACCCTGACCGCCATAGTCCTCACAGTAATCGGCCGCCATCAGCTGATGGTGATGGTGCTGGACATGCGGATGATGTCCACGGGTTCCACGGGTTGGCAGTGTGACGTGACTGTTGTAGCCACGCAAGAGCGGCCTCATCGGAAGCACAGTGATCTGTTTCTCCTCCTGCTCGTAGATCGTCGTCGAACCGCCACCGTTGGCAGTGTTGAGGATTTTCGTCGGGACGGTGTTGAACTTGCTGAGGTTGTTGTTGTTATTGTTGTTGAGGTTATGGTTTTGGAAGACGTGACCACCATTCTGAGTCGCCGGACTACCGTTAGCACTACTACTGTTGAGATTCACATCGGTTTGACCGCCGTAGTGCAGCGAAACGGGACCACCATTGGCGGGGATAAGTTTCTGCGGGGAATGGGTCAGCTGCTCGGAGCCCGACTCCGAGCTGGGCCGGTACGCGACAACGCTCGACGTTTCGCTCGAGTTCGAGTGCTGTCCCATCGATGCACCTTGCGTGGAGTTCGAGTGCATACTGTCCGACATGCTGTTTGCTCCACTGTTCGTGGTCAGTTGTTGCTGCTGTCCCAGCATGGAGTTGTTGTTGCCACTAACACTGATCTGCGTTCCTCCGTTGGCGTTGTTGTTGTTCGGCGGGGACGCGCCCTTGCACACAGCGCCATCCTCCTTCAAACCGGAAACTGGAGACAGCAGCTGCGAGGAGGGCTTACTCGTTCCTTTGTATGGCAGCCATCGGTTTTGGAATGCCTGTGTTTACTGCTGACTGTTGTTGTTGTTGTTGTTGTTGTTGTTGTTGCTGCTGCTGCTGCTGCTGCTGCTGCATCTGTTGCATCTGTTGCAGCTGGTGTTGCTGCTGCTGGTGCTGCTGTTGGGATTGCACCATGCTTTTCGGGGATTGAATATGCGACTGTGACACCATCATCATTTGCGAGTCAACCTGCTGCTGCTGCTGGTGCTGCTGCTGGAGTAAACTAGTTTTACTTTCGGATTTGGCGTCCAGTTTTCGACCGGCGCTACCCACGGAGGCAAGTTTTAGTCGCGCGGAGTCAGCGGCCGCCACCTTCGAAGCCATCGCCGACGCGCCAACGGCCGACGCCGCCATCGAGGTCGTCGTCACGTTGGTGGCCATCGGTATTTTCTGCGCCTTCTGCGGCGCGAGCGGAATGTGCGTCTGGACCTGCTGGTGGGAATCCAGCCCTCCTTGGTCCTTGCTGTTGCGCTGTTGCAGCTTCTCGGCCTTCGCAGCCGCCTTGGCCGCCTCCTTCGAGCTCGACTTGGACGAAATCAGTTTCGAGGAGGACTTCGCGGTGGACGACACTGCCGACCCCGACGATGACTTCGCTCCTGAGTCGAGCTTCTTCAGACCGGATTCTTTAATCTTTGCGCCCGGGATGGCCGTCGTCGTTGTCGTCGTCGGGTGCCCATTGTCGAGGCTAAGGCTAGAGTCACTGCGTTCGCTGCGGGCCGACGAGAAGCCACTGCTCGAACTGGTCCGCTTCGAGATCTGCGACTTCTGGGCCGCCCGGTCCTGCTTTTCCTTGCTGTTGAACAGCTTGAACTTGTCCAGCATCGAATGCTTCTGGTGGTTCTGGGCGGGATTGGTCGGAATGTTCGTTACGTTACCATGGGGTAGCAGTGTGATGGTGTTGTTATTATTGTTGTGGTGATTGTTATGCTGCAGTGTGGCCGCGTTCCCCACCGAGGCTGAGTACGGGCTCGCAGGAATTTTGCAATTGGTCGCTTGTGGCAGGCGTAAGCTAGAAAAGAGAAGGGAAGAAACAAACGAAAACATATAAGTAAGCATAAACGACGATCAACCTCGTAATCTTGGGATTTAAACCATAAACAAATTCTGATACAGTGACATCCGTGACGCTTTAAGGGAAGGAGGAACGTAAAATTTGGGTGTGAAATTATGCTTCTGAGGCTGATTTATTGACAACAGCTTCGAAAAAAAAGGGAGAAAGAAAACAACACACTCAGTTGGAATTTTGGGATCTCCTGGAGCCGTTGGTATTCGCATGCGGAAGTTACATTCCACGCACATTTCAATTTTGCCATCCGCCTGGCCTGGAAATGGCTCGTCGAACCATCGGGGAATGTTTGGGTAATTGACAGCAGTTGGTGCGTATCGCCACCTCCACCCCACCCAGAAGGGAGGTTCCTTTTCCTAAAAGTCGCGTAACTTACAAGCACGTCCTACGGTCTTGACATTTGATTTATTTGGGCGCCTGCCCAAAACTAAACCTTCCTCCCGTGGCTCGATTTGAGCTAAAACACTGCAGAAAAAGGGAAGACCTTTTTCTTATCCAACGGGGAAACGAACAACAACAAGCAGACATACGTGGGGTGAAATTTTGATTTATGCTACAAGTAAGTGTTAATTCGTGTTGGACGCCATGCTGTGCGGGTTCGATTCGGGTTCGATTGTCCATATTTGGACGGTGCGGTGCGACGATAATCGGAATAAATTTGCGGGTGTCACTTTTTTGACAATATAGCTGTGCGAGAGTGCACGGGGGTCAATTTCGTTTTTATCAAATCCTTTCGGGAATTTGGATCAAATAAGGAATGCGATTCCCTGTCACAATCGGCTATGGGTATCTTCTCTAACGGGTTTTCAAGGCGGATTAAAGAATTTCGTAAATTCTACCTCAGATGGATGGAAGTAATAACATAATTATTTATTATTAATGGAAGGGTCTGCACCACAGCGCTTTAGTGTGATTAAAAGGTGAATGCACGCCAACCAATGTGAGGAACATTCAAGAGAAAACTACAACTTTCCTCTCGTAAAACTCATAAACCACATAGGCTAAGCGTTCACTTTTGTCTGGAGCACTATCGCAGGATGAATCAAGAACTTTTTCCATAGCCTTTCCTAGTGGACAAGTAGTGAAAAGTTGAGAAAAGTTTCGGTGAGCATTTTAATGTGGCAAAACCCAACGTGGTCGTTAACAATCGGGCGAGGGAAATAGCCGAAAACAAAGAACCGGTAAAGAATGAACGTAAAGCTTCTTCTGCTGCTGATACTACTTTACATTTAACTTTGCTTGTCCCATTTAGCGTAGAATGTTCTGCATTGCCCTCAGAATTCTGGAGTTAATTTTTTTCCCCGTTCTTCTTACACAAATACGATTGCTTACCTATTGTTTCCTTTCGGGATTTGCGTGATTATCGCGGTACCGTTGTGCTGTGGGCTCCCCGGGCAGCTATTGCCTTCGGATGGCGTACTGTTGGAGACGCCAACGGCTCCACCTCCACCGCCGAGGGTGTGCTTCTGCAGACCGCCATGTAACCCTGCGGAAAGATGAAAAGAGGGAGAAGAGTCTGGATGAATTTTTAATTCTACTACCAACCAACTAGTTTTAACGTCCTACTGGTGCCGATGTAACCGACGATGATGATGGTTTCAGCGTATGAATTTAAAATCTACAAATAATGAGAAATGGGCGAGGTGTTCTTTCTAACTGAGGGTTTTGGCCAACTCTAACCGGACCGGTGAATGAATTTGAGCCACCCCTCCATCTCGTAGAAGGATGTACCTCTTTGAAGAGTGGAGTGTGTCGTTTACGGTTACTATGTGTCCCGCCGGTGCTGTGAATCGAAGCATAAAGGATTGGGACCTCCGCTTCTGACTCCTAACGCAAGCCGAGGTTTCGGAGTTGTGATAATTTATTATTCAGCTTAATCCTAGGACCTGCAGGAAGTTTCTGTGGATGAAACTGTTGGTAAACATTATCGGAGATATGACCCGACACCATTCTCTGCAGTCCCTAGCCAGGAGGATAAAGTTTATCTTTCGGTAAACCGAGCCATCAAAACTGACCCTCAAAGCGTATTGCAGTGGACTTTAATATCCAGCAGACCGAGAGAGATGGTCTCTCGCTTCAGCCCGGTATGACGACTTGTTTATAATTAATTTATAGGAGATTAAACATGTTGTATACGAGACGCTGGTTTCCGCACTCGAATGCGAGAGGAACAGTCTAATTGGACTTCGGTGAGACTTTTATTCTAATACACCAGACACGGGGTAGAGGAGGATGTTCCAACCAAATTTCAAACCATCAGACTTCTGTACGCAATGCTATGAGTTGCTATGGGGGCCACCAGATAAACGATGAATTTTAATCGAGTTTCATTTTAATTGTCGTTTACGGCAATGCACTCCCTCTAGAGATTGGGGTTCGTATACATTCTCCGGACATTCTCGGACACATTGTACAATGTTGAGTCGGACTGCAGAATCTAATCCATGCCGTAGAAAGCTGAAATGTACTTATAACTAGCCCTATGGCTAGCACAAACAAGGCATTCTACGGCCGTGGGTTTCGATCGGGAAAACTCGATTCGATATGCAAATTCGTTCTATGTAAATTTCAAACTCCAATCAGTGTGTAATAGCGGCTAAGAAATGCAATCAAGCTTGCACTCATGAGGATGAATTGATTTACAATTCCAACAAACCGGAGGGCACAATATGGGAGCCCTTAGTTGGATATAATTGACATCCATACGAATTCTCTTCTAGTGGGGGAAGTTGTAACTCATATAACTTATTTCAAAATAATATGGTCGCATTCGAAGGGCGAAGTCCTTTAATTATAACTTTGATTTACACCGACCAATTGAATGGATCCAAAGATTAATGCAAATGGGACTTCCTAGTTTTCGCATTGAGATCCATTGACCCAGCAAAACATTCACCCAAGTCCCGAAACTTTCTTCAAACTAAAACACTTTGGTCCGAGTCACATTTGGGCTAGGAGATCGAAACTGTCTTTGATTAAAGTTTTATCACCGGCTTCAAACACTTCAAGGGGTTTCCATCTGGTGGAAAACTAATTAACAACTAACCGTTCTCGATTCCTCCTCTCGTGAATTTGGGGTGATAATACCTAGCGTTTAGTTGAATCGAACGAACATCGTTATTGTCTTCTCTTCATCATCATCATCCGCATCATTCGCGTCATCTTCGGTAGTAAGAGAATAATCTCCGGTGAACTTTACTTACCCGCCTGTTGGTTTGGTGTTGGTGGCAGTGGGCGCACTTTATCCGGTGGACATCGTCTCGTGACGAGCACGGTCGCCGGTAACGGAATCGCTGTGCCGCCATTGACGCCGGCTTTTGCGTACGGAACCGGAAGTTGTCTGCAAGAACAGATCATGAGAAGAAGAGAGAGAAAGATAAGCAGGATGAATAAGACGATATTAGGTCATAAGGTTTTTATGCGCGTCGCCAGTAGCTTAAAGTCAATCATGCTGAAGATCGTCTTACTTGGTGTATGAAAAAAGAAAAATACAATTTTGATCTGAACAGGAGAAAGAAAGTGGGATTAAACTGCTGCCATTCAAAATTAATTGGTAATGCTCGGACACTTTCGAATGGAGCTTATGCAAATTGCCACCGATTAGAGACGGTTGAGAGGCGATGAAGGTAAGTGTCTATGCGTCAGGTTGCTTGGAAAGCAAATGGATGACCGATCGTTTGGTCCAACCTTTCGATGTGCTTCTTCGTGCCTATCTCACCCACATTATAAAGACCCTTCCTGCAACACCATCATCGTCATGATCGTCGGATGAGGCACAACAACAACATTTGCATAATTAAATTAGATTCTCGCTAGTTGTGGCCTCTGGCATGTGGCGCCGTGAATTGCGTTTTAACGCAAGAAATGTCTTCTGATGATATAGTAGGCCATTCGGCGGTGTGTTTGGTTCCACCATCCCGAGGGTTTCTCCAAACGCCAGCCCGACATTCAGGCCTGGAGAAACTGGATTCAACTGCAGATGGAAAAAGGTGTGATAAATTTGACCTATTAACGGGATCTGAAATGCTTGCTGCTGTCTCTGCTGAGAGCGAGGGCGGAACGGTGAACCACGGAGTTGATGTTTTGCTACCGGATTTTCGCAAAATGCCAACCTCTCCGTCGTGGTGCGGTACTTTAGCATGGTTGGATGAGTTTTAGAGCCCAACCGTGAGGTGGCACGAACGCACTGATTGCTAATGCGGGCCCCGAAGTGTTGGTCCAGTTCCAGATGCACTCCACCTCCGACATTGGCTGCACGCGTGCGATGGTAGAATATCAAATGAGTACAACTCCGGTGCCTTGTGCCTATGTCTTGGAGTCTTGGACACGACGCGAACGGGTTTCTCGGTCGGTGGGCGTTTCAGGCTACACACACCTTTTACCTCATACTTTCTCCCAGTTTTGCTTCGGCGATGGATAGATCTGCGCATTGAAAGGCTTCTGATCTTACCGGTGGAGAGATAGGGAGAACGCATAAAGACCCCGGCATCTGTTGCTCCCGCTCAGGCAGACCTCGCGGTGGTTGCAGGCTCATCCATATCCACCAGCAGCAGCAGCTAGGGGTCGCAACATGAGCCTTTTGCTTGTACTGTCAACCAGTTGTTTTTTAAACCAGCAAGCATTAGACTTCCAGGAATTGCGATATCCAGCTGCTGTTGCATCTGCTACTGACCAGCTACTGAACACGGGGAGCATAATTTTTAGTCTTACGACAAACAAAAACATCCCAACCAGCGCGTTCTGCAATAAGGCCGGGACAAGAGTTCATTGACATAACGGATGGAGCCCGTTCGCGCTGCCGGGCATAATCTAACACCGACAACCCGAACCAAATCGTTCCGTGGGCAATTAGTCCCGAACGGCGCAATCGGACGCAGCTCTATAAATTATGTATGAATCTCCCGCCACTTGTGGTGATGGCAATGCTTTTTTTCATTCCTCGTTTTAGGTTTAACGCGTAACAAACCGCAACCAAGCTCGTTAGACCATGGCAATCGCACAGCTGGTGATATTTTCGTACGTTCAACGGTTCATGCGAGGGTTATGGCGGAGGTATTTTATTTGCCTGCAATTGTTGGCAGAAATGGCATCGTCCAGCTGATAACCGGAACCAACGAACTCAGATCGCTATATAAATGGGGTTGCTCGCAGCACCTTATGAGCCGATTTGCTCATTACGCGACACTTTGTGCGGATATTTGCATGTCAACGGAAAGACGACTTTGACGCGTGACTTTTCCCTTCAAAGTCCGCACACGTGAAAGCAAACAACTTTCACTGACCACCTGAAGATTAGCAGCTGGACGATCTTCTCCTCCTGATGGCTGACACAAAGTGACAGCAAACGATAAAGCCGATGACAGTGCTGCGTAGTTTGAGAGGCAATTTTGCATTTCCCTCCGAAAGCAATTTGTCCAGCTCTCGCGTTCGTTCGGATAAAGTTTATGGCTCCGTTTGGTGTGCTAAAGCATAAAGACCGGGTTTTCTTCTTAAGCAAAAACCACAAAACTCCACTCATGTGACTCGTGGACCCCGAAGGAGAGCTCTCTAAAAAGGGAAGGCAAATTTAATCATGTTTCACCTTATGTGCCCGTTGGGGAAACATTACGTTCAACAAGTGCACAACATGGCTTCGGCGTTGTAATAGAAGTCCGGTTGCAGTCGCAAACATAACCACACAACCACAGTAGTCAGGTTTGATTCGGCAAGGAGTCGCCCGTAAGTCGATCGCGATCGTAAAGCTGTTGGATATCCCGTGTCTCGAATTCGATATTTCATGGTTTTATATTTAGGTTGCATCACATCGGAGCCGGAGTGTATGCCTTGCTTTGGTTTTCCCCAACAGGAAAGAGTCTCTGGCGTGGCATCGAGTTTCACTAATCGTGCCCGTGTCCAAACCGTGTGTAGGATGATCACACGCGCAATGCACTTCTGGTATCCGTACTGTGCATCGTGAATGTGCAGCTCACGAAAGGCACCACCATCATCCGTTGCGAAAGAATCTATATCAAACAACCGAAGACTGGTCTGGGGGACTGTTCTAGAGAAGCAGTATTTAATTACGCCTTGCCATTTCCTCTTTTCGCGACGTGCGAGAAACTGTGACTGAAACGGAAGCAATAAAATTGGAACAAACTCTAAGATGGGAAGAGTGGAAAAAAGGAAGCCATTGGTGATGAAGTGCATAACTTATGAGTTATTTTAGGCGAGAAAAACGGTCGCGTCTTTCCGGGATGAAAGAACTATTTCGTTAAAAAAGACGATGATACGCTGTTTCTAAGATACATCACAAGAGTTGAGCCTTTGATAAGTATGAACATGTGGCAGCCATTGATTTTGTAAAACTGAAAGATGATACAAATCTATGCCTACAAAAACCTTATGCTGTACAATCAATAGTAGAAACCGTATATAGTAGGTCCGTCATACAGAAAAAAATAGTAGAAACCTGATCAAACAATGGCCCACTTTCGGAACAGGAACTGTAGGGAGAAGTGATTGTCCAAACGCCACATCACAGCCTCCATCCGTCAACGCCCGCTCATGACATAAGCTGCAGACTATGCAAACGGCTTGCACGAGAGAGACAAATGGAGGAAAACCAGCGGCTTAAAAATAAAACTTTGTTATGAGTTGCCGCTACAAGCAACAGTTTGAATTCTGTTTGGATTCTCTTTCCAACATATATCTCCCCCGAGTTGGTGACAATTAACTGATGCGGTCCACACGCGTTCCTGCATCTTAGCGCGGGAAACATAATTAGTTCAGCTTCGGGCAGGATGATCAGGGGGAAAGATTCGAATGTCTTAAATGTCACGTATTTAAAAATCAATCGATCCGCCTGCCAACCGATACGATCATCGTCACCACGATGAGGTTTGAGCTTTGTGAATCGATTTAATTAACAGCGGGCATGATGTTCTGAGGGACGATTAGCGGAAGGCGAGCTAATTGGGCCAAAGGCAGCGAAGAAGCCGACCCAGCACACATCCAACCATCGCCATCGGATTGACTAAGATCGATGCTTTCTCGCGACGGCTTTCAAGATTCCCGTGGGCCGCTAATTGTAACAAACGCCTGGCGACGCGAGCGAGCGATCAGAAAAGAACCGTTGCGTTGAGAGTTCGCGGCTTCGACTACGCTTCGACTAAGGCCAGTGAATGGTAATAATTGATGCTAATCTTTTTCGCCGTTTCGTTTCCGATCGCTGGTTCGAAGCGGGTGGATTGTCTAACAGGAGAGGAACGGAAGGTATCTCGAGCCTTGCGGGTCACGGTTTCCTCTTTTCTGGTGCAAATGGTAAAGCCCTCACTGTTATACGGAGCTTAGGTGACCTATATGGAAAAAAGAAGAGCAAAGCAACATAATAGACTGCCTTTTAGCATGAAAATGTAGCATTTTGTACAAACGCATGTGGTACAGTTTCAAAGCATAAATAGAAATGTGAACGAACTCAGAAGAAGACACATGTTTTGCATACAAAGATATCGATATGAGAGCTTATATTTGGATTTTTTGTTCAAAGATTGGACGTAAAATGTTTTATTGTGTTTGCATTCATGAAGAACGATTCGTTCGTTCGTTGAAACGTTTATCATCCTCACGTATATTCTCTTCGTGCATCACCCCAGGATCAGATATGCAGTAAATTCTACCGCATAAAAGTAAGTTCGAGTCCAAAAAGTAAGAAGTACAGACGAAGTGAAGCAGAGAACCAAACGGGGAAGAACATTCTTGCACAAAACAAATTTTCCAACGCTGCATCTCACCTCCGTCCTGCACTGCTTCATGTTGACTCGCTCCTTATCGAGAACGTTGCGACCATTTTGCCTGGACAGTTGAAAAGTGGAAATTACCTATTTAGGAATGGTGCATCGTCGCCGGTAGCTTGGGAAGTCGCACCCGATCCGTTCTTTTGGTGGCAGCTTCAATTCACAGATAAGTTCGACCGGTCTGAAGGCACCACTTTACGATCGTTCGGGCTAGGAGGTTAAAGTTTAGCCATCTTCCGAACGACACTTGCAATGTTGTTCGGTAAATACGATGGATTTATTTTTAGGGGAACACTTTTTTCCAACTGAACTAAAGTTTGGGTGCGAGTGTGTTTCAAACCGACAATTTATGCGTTGTTTGAGGAAAGATTTGAGCGAGATTGCATAATTTATACTACCATGTATCGTCACACGAAACTGGATTGATGTGGTTTCCCCGCCTTGTCAAACGTGTTCTGTTGGCATGCATTCCACCATTCGGCGAGTGCGCGTTACAGTTTGATTTGTGTAGATCGTTAAAGTGAACGATTTGCTGTCACTTTCGCTCAAGATGCGCATCCTCAAAGCGTACCGTCTTAGCTTCGTTCGAGAGTAAACATCAACAGCAGCATATAAAAACCTCTGAAAACATTCATTTGCTCCAAAATTACTCTTAAAGAGGCGTTAATTATCATAAAAAACCGATGCGGATCGTCCTCGCCCTGACGGATGCACAACCTATTCTGCGGAGCGTTTCTTTGTAGCTAAGACATGGGGATGATCTATGTTCGTATGGTGCATAAAATGTGGTCTAACTATGAGTTCGACCACCCTGTTGCA
Organism: Anopheles sinensis; assembly: GCA_000441895.2. Lineage (NCBI taxonomy): Eukaryota > Metazoa > Arthropoda > Insecta > Diptera > Culicidae > Anopheles > Anopheles sinensis. Next base: position 2,956,093 of record KE524999.1, read on the forward strand.
CCGCAGCGTAGCATAAACACCTTATTTTGAAGTTTCCCTGTAGTAAAGTAGGTTTTAAATTATCCTCACTGTTAAACTTTTGTAGTCAAAGTTAGTATTTAATAAATTTTCTAAATTTTAGTTCAACCCGGAATTTGAAGTGCCACTAATAAAACAACATATTTAATATTCTTTATGAACAGTGTTTTCATCACATAAACTCTTGAAAAGAAACGGAAAATACTCCGCAAAAGTCCCAACATTGACCGTGACTTATGCGTCTTCAACGAGAATCAACATCGGTTAATTGTCGGAGTGGTACGTCTTTGAGGGTTCAACCCACATCTGGTCTCTTGGCGGTACGTTGAACTGAACCACTCGTTTTTACTCCGTCCGTAATAAAGATCCTCCGATCAGCAGATGGGAACGGCCCGTTAATGCATTGTCATTAATAACTTTGGATGAGATCGCCTACGCCCCCCGTTGCAGTCTTTTTTATCGTCTTTACCTCGTCAGCCTTTCTCGGATTTCGGAACGATAGACGCCGCCAAGTACCGACAAACAAGTCCAAGGTCTTCGAGACTTCGAACCATTTGAGCCAAGCGTCGTAAGCTATGCTACCGTACACACGATCGTCGAGATGCTTTCACCTCATTTTACTTTGATTGATCGAATGCGAACGCCCGGTAGTCTATGAATGGAACTAGCCAATCATAGTCACATCTCGTACAAGAGTGCCACCGGTTGGAACTATGAAAACGGCTTGATTTTACCCTTGCCAGTGAACCGGTGCACTACACACCCAGAATAAGAGATCGTTTCGAAGAACTAAAAACCCAGACGGACACTACCACGTGTAAGAACTCTCCTCCCTCCGGCCACCAAAGACCGGGATGCAGGGAGACCTCATTAAGGTACGACGTGGCACCGACCGGGTAACACCTACGCAAAGTTGGATGTCGTGTCGCTTTGAGCTGCGTGTTGGAAAACCTGGCACGAATCAAGGAAGAAGTACAGAGTAATGAAGGTCTGGAAAGATACGGTTTGAGATTACCCAACAACACCGCGGGCTACGGTGCGCTTATTAATGCGCTTTTATGAGTATCGTGCAGTTTTCCGATATTTATTGCTAGCCCGGGAGCACGACGACAGTGAGAAAGAGGTCTCCAACCAACAACGCAAAACGGAGAGAGTCAGTCTGCAGACACCGATGGCTTCTTGGGAATCGCGTGGATGTAGACCGCGGTTTGGCTTGCGGTTCCGAAGACGGTATGCCGCGTGTAGCAGTAGATGGTCCCCGAAGCAAAAGGTGTTCCTCAGGATATGTTATGGAGGTGAGCATGGGACTCGCTTGATGAGGTTAATTGCAATCGGTGCCGAGGAGTGGATGATGATTATGAAGGATTGTCACAGGCGTAGGTGTTTAAAGCCCATTGTCTGCCGGTGAATGATAGCTTGTCTGGAGGAAATTTGGATGGCTTGATCAATTATCTGCACCGGTGTCATGAAGATTCTTATATATATGACTGAGTGATGGTTCAAAACGTTCTTATATGCAGAGGAAAATTTGCGAAGGACGATCCACTATAATTACGTAACAATTACGATTTTTGCAAATTACAAGATGTAATTTACATAATTTTGAGAGCAATCAAGTATAATATTGATTCACCCAACATCAAATTAAAATATCATTTTATTTCTCACATTGTACTTCGCCACGAAGTTTTGAGACAAACTTTTCAGATGGTGGCATTATAGCGTTTGATTATGGTTCGATTCCGGAATGATTCTTCCATTCAACAACATTTGAAACTCAGAAAAGCGTCAAAAGTTCGAATCGAAGTTGGTCTCGTTTGAATCTCAAACATATTTTTCAAACCGTACGGTCAAATAAACATTGACGGAGCATCGATGATGCGGAAAGGAAACAGCGAACTCTTAACCGACAGCATCTGGTTTCAATTGGTTGAAGCGTTGAAACAATAATCATTTCAAATAACTTAATGCATTCACAAGAATAACAGTGCTATCCAATCACCAAGTCGGAGGAAAAGATTGGTCATCCAATCTGGTGCTATTCGTGGGTTAAGTTTGATTTTCATAATTCACTCCGTTCGTCGGGTGTTGCTTTCGTCACCTTTGGGGGTTGCGAAACAACTTCCGTTCAACGTTTTGCGCCCGCTATTTCCAGTTTGTTTGTGAATTCATTTTCGCACAAACTTATTCAATGATTCGATGCCAACGGAAATAAACGTGTTGTTATGCTAGGGTTGTCCAAAATACAGCGAAGCCTCCTGACCCAAGTAGTGGAAACCATTGGTGGATTCAATCAGCTTGCCACTTGAAAACCGGGACTCTCTTGACCCAATGCTTCGGGCGTTAAGTTGGTTCCACTCGAAGCCGAACGTAGACCCAACCCAAAGTAGAAGATAGAGTGCGTCAGATACGGGTTATGGGGCTCGTTCCGCGAGGAACGCTTGCTTTTACGGCTTTTCGGCAGAATTGCCATCATCGCGCCGCCGGGGCCACCCCGATGCCGCAGGCGTTAGGCGACCATGTCCCCACTCCAACGGTTCCACCAACCGGTCGTTGACATCCAGTTTGGGCGATGGGAGATGATGCTTCCCCAGCCGGCGCTCGTATGTATGCCAGAGGCAACATAAAGAAAAACATTCGACACAGCGCGCCTGGTCGTAAATCGATGATGGCGATGATGATGACGATGACGATCGCATCGGAACGGATCGTCGCGATGGCGGCAAACCAGATGGAATGTTTTTCCATTTCTATTTCTGATGACAGTTTGAGTGGATGTGCACCACCAGTGTTTGGGTTGATGTGACCGCGTCCTCCGTGTCGTAGTAGGTAAAGTCATAAAACAAAGCAAAATTGGCTGACATTCATAGACACTCGATAGCGGAAGTGTAGTTAATAGTCGTCGGTTGCTCCTCGATCACGAATGGTCCGGAATATCAGTTTCGCACCAGACATAAACCAATGTTTATGATTTATTTCATCTTCTTCCAACATCACTTTTCGGTTGCTTATGGTGAGATTCGAGGGAGAAGAAAGGAACACTTTGGCCTAAGAAGCATCTGTGCATTGGAAATGTTTTGGTTCTCAAACATAAGTATCGGTCTAGGAAATAATTTAGATTATAAAATGAAGCTATTTTTAATCAATGCGGGTTACTTATCATTCCTAAGCCGTTTTGAATCAATTTGAAAGGCGCATGGGCATTCCTTCCGATAGGAGCAATAAAGTTAGGAGTAACAAAGAAAATATTAAAAAATTAAAAAGTGTCAATTTTCTCGCTGAATCATTTCGGAAAACAGAGAGACGGGCAACTGCTCAGAAACTGTGTTGCAAAATGTGGTTGACACATGAAATATATGCAAGCGGACAGATCGCGTTCACGGCTGATGTTGTGTTGCAGAATCTATAAACACACATTCACACACATACGCCCCATACCTTGTGCAGGAAGGGAACCACGGCGCCGTATGACGAAGCAGGCAATGATTCAGCACGAAAGGATGCACAACTGCACAGAAACTCAGCTGCACGAAGAACGATGGTATTATTCAATCGTCTTGCCATGTGCAATACTGGCGCATTGCTTGGAGCTAATTTTAGAGAACGCTCCAGCATAAGTTTTTGCTCGAACCATTCCACAGTGAACAGTCAGCTGGTCGTGACTCTTAGAAAGTCTACCTAAAGTTCACATCATTTGTGATCACGAACTGTGGGAGCAAGAAGTTGAAAGTGACACGAAAATGGGCAAGATGGTTAATGGATGTTGAGAGTGAAAAAAAACAAACATGGAGACCTCGTTGATCTTTCGGTAATAATTGTAATGGACAAATTGAACCTTAATGGATGACAAATAAGAAAACTATTGCTTTTAACACTGCGCATTTATCGTGGTACCCCCATGTTGGTCACAACAAATAAACAGGGTCGATGAAATGCTTCAAGCAGTCTTCACCAAGCTTTGTCCTTCGACTCTTGAAAGTGTAAATTTTGGAAAAAACAAAAACGTAAAATATTTTTATTGTAACGAGTTGCAGTATTGATAACTTTAAAAAAACCTGTAAAATATGGAAGTCATCTCCCACGCCACAAGAAGCTCGTAGGCGATTCCAGAAATTCAACACCTCTGCGCCCACCTTTGAATTCTTCGTCGGTGCGTGTCGTCAACATAAATTTCACTTTGGAGAGGATAACCAACGAAAAACAACAATAACAAAACCCACAGCCAACATAACTTTTGCAACCAGATTGCATAGATAATGCCATCTTTGTAACGATCCGTAGGCAGGCGCCAAAAATCACGCCAATTTACCGTTGTTGTTCAGTTCCTTCTACACTTTCGGATATTTACATGTTGGGTTGATTGCGCGACCGACTGATGAAGTCATGACGAGACACCGAAAGAAAGAAATTAATTTATTGGAAACAGGAGGCTACACGCTCCTCAAACTGACCCACGTCGGATAGGAACGCGGTTTTGGAAACATGACATCGGTGTGATAACGGTGCCTTTAATTGTTGGAAATAATTGAGGGAACTCCAGAAAAAGCCAAGCGGACTCCAACCGCATCAAAAGGCACAAGAGTTGAAAATTGTTGTTTAGAATACGACATTGCCTTCTCATTAAATGGACCCACCTATACGAGGCAATGAAATGGAGGGATTAAGGAACAATGCAATCAATGGTACAGTTTTGGAATTGTCACTAGAAAAGTGCCCCTTTCTAGTGCCTCGACTCGCGAGGAACGACTCCTTTTCCGTCGCATTTTGATTCGATTTGCGTCGTGATTCATTTGCACTTTGAGAACGCCACGTACGATGCTTTGCTCATTACCATCGCCATCATCTGCATGCTCTCGGGAAATCGTTTTGTACTGTTGTCTGATGAAATTAGCCCGTAATTGCATCAATCTGCCACACGGGCGGCGCTTTTCATTTATCATTGCTCGGAGCTGCACGGATCAGAAGAGAGAAGCATTCGCGACCCTTTACTGGAGGGTCATTGAGCTCATGGGGTCCTGAGAATGGTAACATCTGCTGTTGCAGGAAGCCGCGAGTGGGTGGTTGGTCTGAACCGACACCTGAGACTAGCGCGGGATAAGCAGGGTATGAACCCCTCTACGATGGGCAATTCAATCGTCAACGGAGAGGATGCGATTTCAACATGAAATCGATCGACGCTGTTTGTTGTTTGGCCGATTGGCTTTCTCGGTGTGCTGGGCAATCATAGATGTTGGGTGTGAAAACATTTTTCATCCAGAAGGACACATGAACCGCGAGGGTGAGTGAGCACTCGAGCGTGGTGTAAGGAGTTTAATAGAAGACGAAGACGAGGAAAAGCATCATTGAAGTGTTTAGCTAGAAACATTAAGGTGTGCTTAAGAGGAGCTTAAGTACCACTCCATGGAAGGAAGAGAAACGCAACACTCCTGGAAGAAAACAGAATGAACTTTCCTGATAATGTTAGTAAGAATTTTCTTTATTACGAAATTTTTAAGCTCCGTAAAAATTAAAATACATCTCAGACGCACCAAAGCGTAAGGAATATTCGTGAACTCTGATGTGAACTCTATCACACTCGGAAGATGTATGCAAATTTCCAAACCAATTTTCATCATCTTTAAGTGCTTCTGAATAGTAAATAAGGTGCACCACCAAGCGCATTTCTCCTCTCGAAAGTTTGTCGCATCCAGGGTTTTCAGCATAAAGGCAAATATTCCTTTGTTCGAAAGATCTCTCATAATAGTATGCAAAGAAATCCATCTTTTGTTTCCCGGTTGCATGTTTCATATTCAGAAGTGTTGTTGTAAACGTCAACGAACGAGCTTTTTCGACGTCTCCTCATCACTCCCGACGCGGTTTGCCATTCCTTTTTTTCTCTAAATAATACGCATGAGGAAATAAATACAGTGAACAGACAATTTACCTTCGAACATCCGGTGAATTCGGTAAGCTGCGACACTTTCGTCCTTTCTCGTTGCGCGACGACGATGACGACGAGGCAGAGTTACCCATCTTGGGCAAACTCCTCGGGAAGGCGCTTTAGAGAATTTTTAGCACTCGTACACGGGAACAGGGGTTTTGAGTACGCCTGGTATGTCACTTGTACACTCTTTTTGACATTATGTCGAGCGAGTCACGTTAGTTGTAAAGGCGGAACATTATGCTCTAATGCTTCTCTGACGACACTTTTTGTTATACTTTGAAGATTGTTTAATAGCCACCAGAACTTTAGTGAAACGAGTAGAAAATATAAGACACAATGAACATGGTTCAGAGAAACGCTCCAAGAAAATCCAATGTAACAATATCGAGACGAATGGAAAAGGTAACCAGTTTTTTTGAAGACAGATTGTGCGGCACTTTGGTTTTCCGCTGTTCATCTTTCAAGATTAATATTACATGAACGAGCCTGCGACTTACAGTCACTATCGTGCAGAGCTAAATTCATTTCAAGCCTAAACGCACGCCATCTTAGCGAACGACTGGAGGAAAGAAGGATCAGAAGGAGAAGATGTTCAAACGAGACCCAACTCTGGATGGCGAGGCGGATCGTAGATGCACATCGAGGCGTTAATTAATATCGCCGTTTAATGGTTTTGACTAGAGCGAGGCTCTCACTAGGACCAAAGTAAAGGAGGGACTCGAGTCACAGAGGATCTGAGTCGCTGTAGGACCCATAATTGTAGCAAAGCTAAGAGGATTAACATTTATCAATTACTACAGCTGTCTTTCGCGGTCGATTGGGCAACGGTCGGGTCCCTAGGAAGTCGAGTGAAAGGCGTAAAGGTGGCGTCTAAGAAATGAAAATTACGTATAATCGCTACACGCCCCATATGCTCAGGAATTTCTTGAAACCAATAAGTTATTTTAGTCTTAAATGTATTTCCACGAAGTTGGCGAAGAACTGAGATCAGCCGAAGGTCCAAGATCATGTCCACATTTGGTAGAAGATCGTGCACAATTTTCTCAAGGGCTAAACAAAATGCATAATAAATAGGAATGAAAGACAAAACTTGGGGAACAAATCAATCGCCCACACGGCTCGATTGAAACTTGAGCCTCAAACAAATCTTTGTATATGGTTGCTGTTTGTGAAGAAGGCCTTAACCTACATCCGTACAAACCTACCAAACAAACAGATAATTTGTTTGATAGAAATTGGATACTTCTCTCTCTGATTGGCTACGTTTTATTCCTTGGCTATCGCCAATCCATCGAGGACTGAGACAAATGTAACGCAATCGTGAATCGGGCCGGTTCTCGGCAGATAATTTGGCGAGTATTATAATTGACCGTTTAGTCAAAATAGGCGAGTAGTGGGTTGGGATGAAAATGAAACATTGCAATGATCCTCCAGCGTTCGTCAAATGAATGTTGTTCTTTCTTTCCTTCTTTCAAATCTTTAACATCTATAAACTTGTATTCATCATGGCTACAAGCTGTATCATTCCTTGTACACCCGAAAATGGAATCATCCTAAAATTGGAAGTCTCAAAAAATTGGCTTAGCCTCGAGCTCGAATCTAGCACAGTGTTTGATGAAGGAAATCATTTCGGTGGAGCGGTTTGTCAAATGTTTGGACGTGATAATTTCATAGTTTCGCCGACTCCGTTCGGGTCTCGCAGGTTAACGGCGGAAAGTGAGTAATTTTAGGCAGTTCCAAGGAGATAGACAGCCCGCGGGGGAAACTCCCTAAGAAAGAGGGAAGAAAAAACACAGCCTACCATTTCAAATCCAACGTAAAGCACAACACGCAGACTTGTTAACTTGATGTGTCCCTGTGTTTTGAGTTTTGGTGTTTGGGCTTTTAGTGAGAGATCAGAGAAAGAGAAACAAAACAACGGGACCCACAAACTAGTGGATCCGATAAGATCGGTCCAATTATTTCAAGCCCTCTGCAAAGCGATCAATCTTCGGTCGCTGGGAGTTGGAAGGAGGTTTCCCAACCCTGGTTAGTCGTTGTGGTGGCTTATCAACGCGCCTCCGAGACATGCGTTTACCACTTTAGCCGTCACTCTAGGTCTCGGAATCACGGTCAGCTAAGCCGTCCTCCGTTTGAACTGGTTCCTCTCCGCCGTTTCGGAGTACGGCTTACTGTAGATGATTAATTGTCATTGCGGTGTAAAAGAGGATGGACTCACGCACAGACACACAGATATGATCGGTCGCGCCACATGGAAATATTTGTCTCAACAAATCGAGCGGTACCTACCCGCTCGGTCCGAGTTTGGGGTGGCTTCTGGTCTTTTTTGCCCGAACGCTCCCGTTAGGGGCAACCGCTTCGGAACGACTGATTAATTGACCGGGAGCATGTGAAATGGGTTCCTGTTGCGATGCTATGCCGACACATTGAGATGCTCGTGTGCGCTCGATGCGGGATAGGGACGGAATTTGGATTGCAGTATGAACGCCAACCTGACGCCAACGGACACTAATGACTGCCAACATGGTGGATGGAAGTGCCCGAGTGTTACCGATGCATTTAATCGATGTCGAGTGAGTAACGCTCAAATTTCAAACGATCGCTCCGCCCGGAACCACGCCACTGTGTTATGATAACAACTAAAAATTACATCGACAACCATCCCGAAGTCTAGTAAGATCTTTGTAGAGCACGTGATGCGAACGTGTTCGAAGGGCGGACGTTGATTTCATCCAACTGTCAGACATGAAGATTTTTCTCTCGAGGGAAGATTGAGCAAACGAACATATGGACGTGTTAAAAATGGAGCAATCTTCATTTGAATGTTGTCGAAACGCGAAGGAATTGCGGATCTGTTGCAACTAAAATAACTCAACATACCGAAGATATTGCCGTTTTCAAGGAGAGATGCCTAGCAAGAAAATCGAAATATTTGTACAAAACGTGTTGCTTAAAGAAATCATATATTTCGTTGAATGTAGCAAATGTTTCATTTGACTGAAGAAACTGAAAAATTAAAATAGAAACTACACAAACCATAAAAATCTCCACACAACTGGAAGACGTGCAGAGAGAGATAAAAGAATTTAATAATGAAAAAAAACATCATCTAATCAATCATATTTACTTTAGAATTGGAAAACGGTCTGGGGTTCGTACGGAGCGTGAACGTTAACATTCCCGGCTTCCGATTCTAGGAAAATCTGATTAAAATCCTACCCAAATTTGCACCCGCTTTTTAACCTTACATTCCCTAGATGACGGAAGACGCAAAGCGGAAAAAAAATGTTTCTAGGTCTGAACTTGTTTGCCATCTCCTTCGCCTTGGCTGTCTGCGTCCTTTGGGAGATTACATTCAATTTTTCACTATATTATTCTACTGTAATCTTTCGCCAGGAAGACTGTTTGCATAGGATTTCGAAACAGAAAAAATAAGGAAGAGAAAAAACAGCCCAGATATTTGCGCTCTTCCTCCGTCTAGGAGTTTATCAGTGCAATCGTGTGGCCAAGGTATAGGGAAATTTAACAAACGCAGCACATTGGGAAGTTTAGAGCAGATTTTCCCGAGGCGACACAACTGATACCAGGAAATTTTGTTCCTCCCACACCCACTACTTCGATCAACATGCGGAAGAAAATCCGGGGAACCCAAACGCATGAAAATTTAATCGAGTCCTGCCTGGTACCTTAAGCCAAATTTGTGACAAAGCGTAGAAAAAATAGGATTTTGGAAAACGCCTCTTCGGCCCGACTACACCAGTTCCGAAACGCTTTTCCGGTGTCCTCCCTTCCCGAACAGTTAATTTCCTTTGAAGAATGTCTCCAATGGGTGCAATTGATAGTAGAATTGGGGGTGTGCAGCTTTATGCACAAAGGGGAAAATGAAGATTCAAAGGATGTTTGCTCCTGGATGAGGAAAAAGAGGTCGAATGAATGTGTGGGACTAATTCCGTATTTTATGCATCAAAACACAAGGGATGATAAAAGCTAATTTGATGAAGTCTGTACACCAAGAAGAAGAAACAATATTTATAGAATAAATCGGATTGTACAAAATAACAGTTACAAATATAATCCATGAAATTACTTGACGAACAAACGGAACAAAGTTGCAAAGTAAGAAAAAGTAATATTTTTCAAGAACCGCTCGAAAGCTATAATAGATTTTGCTTGTACTTTATTGCATCCCACCGCCAAACAATCGCACAAAAGAGCCATTCATCTTGCAGTCCGGAGTGGGAAACTATTTCTCAGCATTAGCATAATTCGTTCTTCTGGCATATAACGATTTCCCTTTGCAAACTTTCCATGGAAGGAGACACTGAAACTTCAACCCTTGAAACTTGCTGGTAGTAGATATTGAATCATCGGTTGAATAATAATCATAACGCCATCGTTGCGAGAACGTGAGTCTAGAGTGCAACGTGAAAGTGGATATCCTAGGAATGGGAAACACGAATTCAATTTTCCAATGATCCATCGTAATGCGGTAGCTTGGTGAAAGAGAATCAAATGTTGAAGCAAGCATCGAACATTGACACCACTTCACACTGTGGATGAAATTTTAAGACGATAGAAGGACAGAGTGGAGAGCTCTGCGAGGAAAACGTATTCCCTCTACCAATCGATAGAATCGCATGAGTTTCCGAAACGGGTAGAAATGCAATCGTCGGAAAGAAACTTTTATTAGCTACTTTTCTTGAGAGCCGGCAAGAAGAGAGCAACAGTTCGTCTGTATGGCAGTTCCTTCCATCCATCTGACTCTTTGCCAAGTCCTGTGCTCACTTGCTGTTTAATTACATCTTCAGCGACAAATACCACCAATGAATGCCGTGAAGCTGATCAGCTTACGAAAGGTTTTATCGCCTGGGAAGGGAGGGTTTCCACTCATCGATTGCCAACTACAAGAGACCAGCCGTTTGGGGGGGATAAAATTACAGTGGGAGCTATTTACCGCCGCTTATGGGATGTCAGATTCAGCGCAAATGTCTAGCATTTATCCCCGAAGACAAATGGTCGTTTAAGGACGGTGCTGAAAGGTGGGATAAACAATAAGAAGAATGTTTAATTTCCAAAGTAAATTTCTAGTGGCCAACTCGACACTATAGTTCACGATAAGAAAAAAAAAATTTCTAGATGTTTGTTGAAGATGTAGATCAAAGAAGTGGAATATTTTCAATTAAACAATGGTAAGTTTACCCAGAAGTTGAAAAATCCTTCTTCATCAAACAGTATACTGTCATTTTTTTAGAGTAACAAAGATTTATCTCTCATCTTTTCGGGGGGAATTTATCAAAATTCACCCTTTCGTTCGCGCATCACAAAGCGTGACACTTCAATAATCATCCGAGCAACACAGGCGAATATTTTAAACACCCTCATGAGTTGCAGCATAATATTCAATTACGTGACTCATCCACGCAGTTGTGTGCTCAGTGTACCCGTGGATTAGGTATTTCATGCTAAAGCATGAACGGTCTAAAAATAAAAAAAATACAGAGAACGAGCCGCAACCACCCTCGGCAAGAGATGATGGCTAATTTTCAATCCTTCTCCGGGGTTCAATGTCATAACAAATGGACCGCGATGGATGGGATCGGTGTGGATGTGGTGTGTCATCCAAATCCCATGCTGATCCAGAAGCGTGGCTCGACGATGGTCGTCAATCAGCGACGGTTGATTCCTTCCCCCACGTGTCCACCATCACTCCAGGAAAGCTGGTCTTTACTCATCAATCTCTTAGCGCTCGGCCCCTGCACGTCGCTTTCTATCTGTCTTGCGAGCTTATCCCTTCGCTGATCCCGAGAAGAATGTTCCCCCTTCGCCTCGAAAAACTAAGCACGCGTGCTCGAGGATGAACGATGGGGAAGCATTTTTGCCATTTTATTTCCATCATAAAAGTCATGCCATGCAAAAGACGGAAGAAAAGAAAAGAAGTCCGGAGGGAGAAAAGTCAGCCTGGTATTGTTGATGGATGCATATGTTGGTTGTGTATTTTTTAAACCTTCCTTAGCTGGAACTCTAATGCATCCGTCGTGATGGTGCAAGTTCCGCACATCGCGTTGGATGTGCTCTTCTAAATCTAAAGAAAAATAATATGATCGAATCTTTGAACATGATTGCACAATTCCATCTGGCTGAATGCAGTTGTATTTGTCAAAAGAGAGGGAAAGGAGGCTACTGGCGTAAAACAGCACCAAGTGTTCGCGGCTCACCGATCAATAACGAACTGCCAGACCGTGATAAAGAGGAAGGTAAACCCCAACTCAACAATCGATTGAAAAACAATATCGCTGAGTTTCGAATGTGTAGCACATCACTCTTGTTCACTTCCAACCTCCAGCATCTGGACTAAGATTTCTTCAAGCGGAAAGAAGTCTTACCCTGCAGAGAAACAATTGCAATACGTGTTCACGATCGGTGGTTAAGGTTTTTGTGAATCGTAATTCAACATTTTCGAAATGAAGCACTTTCAGGGAAGCCTTTTGTTTCACGGTAGTTTCCCCCTTTTGATGATTAATTCGCTCGATGTCGGATGCAGTTTTCGTTTAATACAGTTGGTCGAGCCAGAAGGAAGAAAAGGACGAGAGAGATTCGTCCCGAAAAGATTAATATGGTTTGAATGAACCCTGGAGCCTTCGTCTGACTCCGTTCTGACGATATCTTACAGCGAACAACATGGGCTCATTGAGAAGAATGTGAGGCCATTTAATGAAAACTTCATAGGGTTAGGAACCTCTGGTTAATATCATGAGAACAAAGCCATACAATTCAATCAGGCAACATAATCCATGCAACGATAGAAATGCACATTTGCACCGTATTTGCTTATTCAATTATTATCCTGATTTAAAACTTTGCAAAACCAACAGGACACCAGGAACGAAGCATCTGCACGATATTTTTCCAGCAAATAAAAGAAAACAACCCCGCTACCGATCGAGCGACAGGAGGCAAAAGTCAATATTATCCAACCAGGAGTTCGCTAACCTTGTCCATGACAAGATTTTACGCTGAAGCAGGCTCTGTTCCGTAGGGTTGAACAGTTCAATTATCACAACCTCTCGGCCCGTTGGCCACCCTTTGGACGTCTGCAATGTGCAGTATCGAATTGTTTGCATAATCATTTATCATCGTTTTGCCTTTCGCCTTTCGGCTTGAAGAACGTCATATTTTCCGATCGTCCAGACTTTGGTACTGCTGCCGACGACAGCTGACGCTTTCGGGGCGCATTCTTACCGGCTTGTCGACTGCATTCGACAGTTTCCGTTCCGGTGACGGGCTGGCCCAAAAAAACAAGGACGACGCCGGTGAGAACCCCCCCAAACAGGATGTAGCCAATAGTCTGGAGAGGAAATAGGTTCAATATCGTTCAACAGTCGAACCGTAGGCGTCGGTTTGTGAAAGACGTACGCCAGGTCATTGACTCACGGCTGGGACACGCTTTCTTGGCGATCCAAATCGAATCGAAAATCGGTTTGCAAAAAATCAAACCAAGGAGGTAGAGGACTACGAGACAATAAATCAACCCTGGCTCAGGTCCGTTTCGGGAGCAGACAATTAAAACGGGCCAACAGAAGAACATTCGAATGGCGTCTGAAACAGGAGAAGCCTTCTGATGACTCGAAAAGGCGCATGATTCACACGGAAGACATTCGGTTTGAATTAAAATTGTGACAATATCCGCGAAATCGGCGCTAAGTTTACGACCATCCGTTTTGGCCAGAAGAACCAAACGCTACACACACACATCGTCATCAGTGGTTTTCTCGCGGACGCCTACGGTAGTCAATACAAAGATGTAAGAGCAAAAGACGACGTGATGGGTTCGCGAAATGCCACAACCTCTTGGAAGGAAGTGGACGGTCTGTCAAGAGCAGAAGGTTGTATAAAAACAACCAAAATGTCAGCAAAATGGTGACGTCTTCGCGGAGTCTAGCACGCAACACCCAAAGTCTCACTAATCCTCAAAGTTGTGGTTTCTTTGCTTGTTTGCCTCATCGAATCTGGCGGTGAGGAACGGACGGGTGGGTAAACATAAAAAATGCAATAAATTGCATCCCGCCGTCTCGCGTGTCAATGCATTACGCGTAGCGCACACGCGGCACAAAACGGCCAAACCCTCCGGCGAAATCCTTTTCCTCCGCCTTAACCCGGGACAGTCACCAGGAAAGGTGCCAGAAAGACCATTTGATCGGAACGAGACCGAACGTGTGCGGGTGTAGGACATAAATAAAAAAAGCAAATGATCAGGCCGCTTTTGGATGCGAAAGTGTGTGCGATTTATCATGCCTGTCTGTGGAAGTGAAGCAACGGTAACCCAGAAGAAACCAGATCTCGGAACATTCGACTCCTGAGGCTTATGGGATGGAAAAGGAATGGAGTGATAGAAACAAATAAACTTGAACCAAAACCGCGCGGACCGGTAGATAAACCGCGAGCGCGTTATTTGTTCGATTATTCATTCAAATCCACGACGAAACGAAGCGAGCAGGGCTAAACGAGGGGCAAGAAAACACATTTCCGCATTCAGCGTTGTCCATTCGATGCAGTGTCCGAGATGCAGCAAAGACACGGAAATGCTGAAATGCCACACCTGGCCTAGGTCAAGTCACGGTGCACCGGGAGTTGAGGTTGTCCGACTTTTGAGGTTATGAGCACCATAACGGACGCAACAGATTATACCGCGAAGTAAGAGGACTTAGGGCAACCCGGAGAACACAGGAACAAATAAAACACCAAAACGAATCGTGTTGCGATTGATCGAAAAACGGGATAACTTTCATCATCATTTCCTTTCTCTTCGATTCGAAGGTAGAGTAAAAAAAGGCGATTCGCTCCCCTGCAGCGATTGCAAGAAAAAGAGTTCGATATACAGGGTGACAATAAGATGCAGTGCATAGGGCTGCGTTATTTTGTAATGTTTACTTCACTTGCAACACGTTTGTGGCATTCGGTTGTGATAATTGTTATATCCTTCGATTTATTTTTAATGCGATCTGCTTTACGGTTGATTTCCAAGTTAACCCAGAATGCTATCAATATCGAATCAACTAACCTCATTGGCCTGGTAGTGGATCCGATTGTAAATCAATTCTCATTTAAATCATAAAACAAGACGCTTATACGGCTATCTTAATTAGTGAAACCACTTAGGAAAGCTCATTAAATTCAGCCAAACGAGCGAACTGGTATTTTCATGCCCGCGAAAGTAAAATATTTACAGCAACGAGGAACAGACATTAAGCAAGCAAGAGTGCAGAGACGTGAGTCATCCTCGACAGGAAAATAAGACCTTCCAATGCTGGAGCAATACTGCTAGCGAAATCATCTAACCTTCATTCCTTTGTTGTTTTCAGTCGAGGTGAGTTCATAGTGTTTACTATTTGCATTCCTTAGACGTGCAATTTATTTTGTGTTTGCTTATCCAATCTTTTGTTTTTTTTTTTTCAAATTCGCCTAGATTTCTATTTCAATCAAATTTATTCATAAAAATGCACGTTATTTATCCCACAAATTCTCTTCAAGTTTCTTTTTGGCTTTTCTTTGTGCACTTTATACTGTTGGTATTCGATCTCGTCACAATTTTGGAAAAAAATCGAAAGAAATGGAGTACCATCGCCCGGAATGAAATGTGTGTCAAGAAACGACTGTCTATAATTTTTCCTACAACACAACAAGCAAGTGGATGCCCGAGAAGCGGGACACGATTTTCAAGTTTATATTTACACCTTTACCTTACCATTGCCGGAAAGCATAAATTTGCGTGACTTCCCCCAAAGTTTCACCCAAGTTTGGAACAAACATGCGCATACTCTCTCCACGAAAATGGTCGAAAAGTTCGCTTAAAGTCTGTTTATATTAGCCTCGTTTTTCGCCTCTTCGCAACGTCCGGACGCTGATACATAAACATTAAATGAACTCAAAGATAGGAAACGAAAACCTCGGCCTAAGTAGCCGCTGTTCGTGGGGAGAAGGGATGCGCAGGGGGAAAATGTTCACCTGGCGAATACAAAAGTGAGAATAAACAAAGAGGCTGCACAATCCACGAGGGGAGATGGATTTCTCTTTTTTACACTGCACAGTAAATATTTTCATTTTTCCGATGAAAAAATTATGATACTCACTCCACACCGGTTGGTCATTGGCGGTGAAAATCTGCCAACAACAAGAAAAAAGAAGTACAAAAGAGAGGAGTGTTTCGACAAGATGCACTTTGATTCAAACCATCATTATGTTAACTTCAGGGGGAAAACAGGGAAATCTGTTGTGCAAGCAAGTAGCATTTAGGGACTTTTTCGGTTACGGCTGTTGTCACAACATTGTTTGCTAAAGTGAGGGAACAATAGCATCACTCATCCTCGGGTACTTTTCGTTGTTTTTTCCCTCCCTGTGAAGTTCGGATAAGCTGTGGGGCTTCAATTAATCATCATTTGTAGACGAAAAGTTTCATCCCCATAGCAAACGGAAAGAAAATCATCACCTTAAACAGAGCATCACCGAACAAGCAACAGACAGCTGGACAAACTTGTGGAAAACTAACCCATCTTTTTGGTAGCGTTTCACATGAAACAAAAACACTAACTTTCAAGAAAATCATTTTTGATATTTATACACACAAAAACAAAGAAACGGTGCTGCTCGCCCGAAACTGGACAAATTGCATGGTTTACTTAGCCTAGCTTAGCTTATGTCAGGACAACACCATTCTCTGTCACGTCCTCCTCGACAGTCATTCCTACCAAGGGGAGGAACAACGAGAACATTGGAAAAAATGAAAGAGAAAAAATGGAGTCATCCGAATCCGAATAAAATAGAAAAGGATGGAAATGCAACAAGAACGCTGCCCATCCCAGTATTGGGCTTTTCCTCCCAAAAAGGGCATCAACCCGCAGGGTGTATTATTCTTCTCCACCACGTGGGCGTACAATGTTCTGAGTGGTAGCTACACACATACACACACACACACACACACACACACACACACACCGACACGTGGGTGTCGAAATGTTTAAAAGCAACCATAAACAATCGGACTTGAAAGGGAACGATCGGTCGAGTCGTTGTCAACAGGCGCATCGTCATCGACATCACTTGCCGCGGCGAAGTTTTCCACACCAGCCATCGGCGGCGGTGAAAAGTGAAAACTTCAAACCAGAGAGACACCTTTTTCCGAACGCCATCACTTTCCAGTGATTATGCTCCTGCCATCACATCCGGTGTGATGTACGTACGCCAGAGGTTCCGGTCGCATTTCTAGACACAGGAAGCACGAGAAACACTTTATCGAAATGAAAATGCCAGCACGCGGAAGTGGAAACTCGGCCGAACAAAGTGGTTTGAGGAAATTTAAAATTTATAAAAAGGGGAACAAAGAGTTTGTTATTTATTTTTGTTGTCTCACATCCACGGCAAATGTTCCGGAAGGTGTTCGAGAACGCCTTCGTTCGAATTATCTTTCTTGCACTGTAGACTTGAAAATTTATGTACATCTTGTTGTTTTCTCTTCCCCCACCAAAGTACGCTCTAAGAACTTCTTTTTAATTTACATTATTTGTGCGAACTTCTGCAACAACCTTCTGAAGCATCTTGGTCGGTTGTTTACCAAAGTGTCAGAGTCTGTTATATGCGTAACGATAAGCTGTTTTTTCGGATTATCAGTTCATTCGTTTGGATTGATCTTTCCTTTGTGGGAATCGTTTGTTTAGAATCTAGTCCAAATAAAAGATTAGAAATTTACATTCATTTTGCTTCATCCCGGGTCAATTATTTCACTTTGTTCATCACATTGAAGTGAGGTATCGCGCAAACCTTATAAATTTACTCAATTTGTAAACCCACCCGAACATCTTGACAAGAAAACTCAACCAAAACAGAGAACTTTGACGAAAAAACGGCTAAACTCGAGGGTTCTTTTTGTTCCTGCGTTCTCATACATTTTTATCAACAGCAACAATCTCACGGAACCTTTCCTAAACATTGTTTACTTAATCCTTCACCGTTGTTATCCTTCTGCCGGGCAGTTTTTCGATTGACAAATGTTTATCGATGAGTTCGCTCGCTGTAGGAATGGGGAAGGAAGAACGAAAACGGGAGAAAAAAGGAACATGCATCGAACATTCCCGAGCATCCCACACTGGGAGGTGGGAGGTAAACATTATGTCTCCTTGTCAGACATTAATGGAGTAGGAGGAGAAGAATGGAGGAGGCATCTTCTATCCCGAATGCGATTTCTTTTTCCCTTCGTCGTGCGATTTTTATGATGTTGATTTTCTAAACTATTTGCAGATTGCGATACGAGAAAAGCTAACGGTGGCCTGTATGTGTGGCTTCTGCACAAACAACTCCGCCGGGCTTGGGATGTGTCCTGTGGAAAATTACCACCGAGACTCGAAGTCCCCTAGCCTTTCCTCTGTTCCTCCGGCATACAAATCTCATCTGCTCCCTTGGGCAGATCAAAAAGGGATTTGTTTACATATTTCGCCGCCGAGCGTCCACCTCGTCTGAAGCCGGAGAAAAGGCTCAGGGCTCCGCTTCTTCGAGCAGCAGCACGCAGCAGCCGAACGAATGCGAGAATCCATACAAGCATTCGACGTGGACCGGCTTTCCATGCGGTTGGAGGATTTTTCGCTTTACCGTTATGCGGTTTCTGTTTACACTTGCCATTCGATGTGCGGTTTTCAAAGTCGATAGAGAGAGAGGGGTTGATGGGTTTGAGACACGTCGTCCCAGTCAGGGAGGTTTACTCTTGGTCAGCCACAAAACAACACACAATGGCAACCCGTGAAGCCAAGATGAGCCAACGAAACAGAGAGTGGAGTGCATCTGTGCGGTTGTACTTGGAGAGATAACATGATCGACGCCGCAAGAAGAAGGAACGATGGTTTCGCAAATGGAACGAATGAACACACCACAATCCTACTGTCAAATGTCAGCGTTTGTAAGCCTTTCATTATTCACCAACGGGGTGAGTTTTTTGCCGGTAAACCATTTCTCTTTAATCTATGAACTGCTTACCAGGACAATTGATCGTCAAAAGTGAAATTGAATTTGGTAGAGAACGTTCCCCGAGGCGCTTCGACGACCCAACGGATTTAAACGAGCCTCTGTACCGGACGCATCAGCAAAAGGTTAATAAAACACTCTTTGATGAAAACGGTGGCGAGAGCGAGTTAAGTCCAAATGGTAAAGGATTTATGATCATGGCCCTGACACCTGGCACTGTTGGACGGGGCTATTAATTTAATTTCCGCGAATTTTGAAATCAAACACAACTAACCACACACACACACACGGATCCCGCCTAATCCCTTCCCAACTTCGTTCGCTATGATGAACATCTCCTCTACCAACACTCGTTCGGTTCGGTCGGAAACAATTTTGCCAAATGTCCGTCAACACACCGCGGGTGAGTCATGGGTTCGCCGAGAATAGGATAAAGCACAAGCAACACTGTTGTACAGCGATGATGTTGGCATCATTACTCCTTTAATTGCGAGCGCATTAATCCATAAACGAACTTCCTGGATGGGCGAGTGGCTCTTATCGGACTAGAGCGACCTCGAAGGAGCCGGTTCGCGACACCTTTGGCCTTTTATGTTTTGCACACAAACACACTCAGTTAACACGCGGACACCAAATGCAGTAGGCGAAAGAGGTACTTTGCTCCTCCTCGTCTGATAAGCCACCTCACTAGACATTGGGAACAACATCAAACAAAGGCTCGATCTCATGCGCCCGATTTATTTACACTCTGTTTCACTTCCACTGCACACGCATAGCGTGTAACACTCAACGTAAGAACACATTTCGCGATCGCCCGAGTAAAAAAACGGAAATGATTTGCAGCCGCTTATCTAATCGTGAGGCACCAGAGGTCGGCTTGTTGATAGAAATCCCAAGGCACGAGACCCCGGTGTTGCTTGTATGCGTGAGCCTATTTTGCGCAGGACGTCATGGAAGATGGGTTTCTAATCGGGCACCGGGAACAAAAAAACCAGCAACGCCAGATGCGCGCTCCTCCTGCCAACATCGTGGCAGGGGCACACTTTCTCACCAGTACATGGAACCTTGCGACCCCTTATTTGATAGCACGTTTTACCCCTCGACAAACGTACATTTCCCGATCGCTGTGCCAGAGGACGGTTATCGTTAGTAGAAACCACCAGAACTTTCCGGAGGGTGCCAAGGATACCTTTTTTCGAAGGCAGGTTTGGTCGCGTTAGAACGAGGCGCGTGCCTGCTTGCGCGGAAAACAAAACACGCGAAACACAAAGTCCCGGTCGATGGAGGGACTTTTCACGCCGGAGGGAAAACACACGTCCACACTTGCTCGAGTCCGAAATCAAACTGAACCGGCAAATGCAATGCCCGATCCGGTTTGTCAAGTGCTTTGGAGCGAGAAAGAAGACAAATTGAGAGAGTAACAGGGAAAAATGAGCAAGGAGAGAGAAAGGGAAATTTATTCAGAACAGGGCTTTGGCAACTGTAGACTTTTGAAAGCTTTAATAAATATTAGATTAATGTTATTCAGTTTGAAATAGCTTATACTTGGGCTTAGACAGCACCCGAAACGCCAATGTTTACGGAATTGTTCAAACCCCTTTTTTTGTTCCAGCGAAACAAACCATAGGTTGCCAGCCCCTGGAAAAGAGAATGGATCCGCGAGAGAGATGAAACTCGCAAGATTATTTGTCTTCGCGTAACCTAGCAACGCAGGTTATGTCTCGCCTATGCGACGGAAAGAGATAGAAAATAGCCAGTGTGTTTTTGCTGTGAGAAAGGGGATGTTTTAAACGCCGGTTTCGCGATTACAATAGGAGTATCGAAAAGTCACAAGACCTTCACAGACTATTTTGATGGAAATAAAATTACTTTTCACTTCATCGATTACTTAAAACTAAAATAATTACGAATAGAATGAGCTACAAAAATATGCTCTTTAAGGATGATTTTTAAATTCATAAGTCTGCGTAATCTCGAAATAATATAGGACTAAGTGTTGGAAAACATTCGAAGTAACACGTTTAGCAACTGATTTCGTGGGATGAGTGGCAACCCGTTGTTCGCTCTGCAAACATCAAGCCGTCTTTGGCAAACTTTGACTCGCTTTTTTCGAGTCTCCCTACTACGTCCTTTCACCTCTTTGATCCTTCCTTGGAGCTTCGAAATCGTGCGAAATTTCTCCCACTTTTTGTCGGCAAAGAAAAAGCATATGTGATTCAAATTGATTTTCATCGGTTTGTTGTGCAATGACTTGCGGCGGTTTATATCAAACTTCAGTAACTTCGAGGCGTAGTAACTGACTGCCGGGGGTGTGTTTGTGTACGTGAGCGTGTTTCAATGTCCCAAAAACTTCTCTACGACAACAGACCACATCGCATCAAGAACGGTCTGTTGTTTGAAGCGAATAAATGCATGTAGATGATCCCCACGAGTCGGGAATGAGCCGTAAACAGAACCTGGGGCTACGAGTTTGAAGCTGATGGGGTTGATGTTTCATCCTTAAAAAGGTCACCTTAACCCCCGATGGAATAAACACCATCGTTGGAATGCAATGCAATTTTAGATGGAATTCAATTACTCACCAAACAATGGTTCCCAAAATGATGCCCCGGGCTTCAGCGTGAGGAACATCTCCACACCTTTTTTGACATGTTGAAAAGTTGAAATTGAGTTATGGTTCCCATTCGAAAGGGGCCAACACATAAAGGGTTCATCATTTCCGGAGCCATATGTTAATTAGCCTAGGTCTTCGGTTTTATCGCCATCACGCAGTTCCGCTTCATAACTGCAGACACACATTGTTCGGAAAAGGTTGTCAATAAATATTGAAAATGGACTTTTCGTTTTATACACATTTCTTTGGGGATATCTTGTTCCTTTCAAACAAAGGTTGACATAGCTCAGCGGAACAATGCACTCTCATCACTCGAGTTCGTCGTCGTCAAAGTATCATGAATACAAATCAATAAAAGCATAAAAGACAAGCATGGCCGATGCACTTGAAACCTAAAAGTCACACCACGCCGTGGGGTGCGACCATGAAAAATGCCCTTTAAACACGAACCACAGAACCAAACATAGAAAAGAACAATTGAAACCTTTGATGGAAATAGGAAGTTCAAGACGTTGATGTAACGATGGAAGGTTCTAAGCATACCGAGGCATTTTTTTTTCATATGCTCTTTTAATGATTCAATTGTGGCTATTTTATGATCCCAAATTCGAAGATTCGAAGAAGATTTCCAAAGACTAACGTTCATAGATCTCTACCCTTTCGAGAATGGGCTGGTTTGTAACGCATTATCGAACAAATTTAAGGAAATATAGCAGCGCAAGCGTGGTCTATTATTTAATCATGGTAGTTAAGATTCTCGGGAGAATATCGACCGTAGCGTTTCTAATTATGTTGGAACAAGCCCACCGAAAGTGCAAGGCATCCTTTCCTATCGGGTTTTGATTTATCGGACCGGCGAGGGTAACATTTTCTGGTGCCGGACCCATTTCATGATAAGATGTACTAAACCGCTAACGCACTAATGCAATTGAAGGGCTAACCTGCAAACCTTCAAGCAACGGCCGAAAAAGGGGTTCACAGATTTCACGTTGGTGATAATAACTGCACTAATTTGGCTTTAAAAATCTCCTCCGGGAGCTGCTGTGCACGTGCCTCAAGAGAGACGACTCGGTACCGTTTGGGTTTGGAAAAACGGATATTTTGTAGTCCAGGCCTAGAAGACCTAGATAGCTGTTTTCGATGCTACAAAGAAGGAAGTTTGGAGGAACACAAAAAGTCCCTCCTAATCACCACCATTTGTGACACTTGCCATTTGCGCCACGTTGCAAGAGAAAGAAGGTGCTCAAATTTGACCATGGGAAACAGAGGGAGGTTTTCGAAGAATAAACTCCACGAAAGATCCTCGTCTGATAGCGGCAAAAGGGGATAGTTTGGCGAGTTCGCCACATGGGACATGATTTACGCACCTAAAAGATACCGCCCCACACCCTCTTGTTTTCCTTCATGGTGGGTCACCCAAAGTGCCACCCAAAACTGCACCCCCAAAAGTATCTCCTTTCACGCATCGGCTAATGTTGCATGGGGAAACGAATGGAAAAAGTCCTACGTCGCTCTGCTTCGTCGTCGTCGTCGTCGTGATGGCGGAGGGTTTGAACCTCATACCGGCGCATCAAATTCAGGATGCTTTCCGGTGCCTTACCGAGGCCT
Organism: Anopheles sinensis; assembly: GCA_000441895.2. NCBI lineage: Eukaryota > Metazoa > Arthropoda > Insecta > Diptera > Culicidae > Anopheles > Anopheles sinensis. Next base: position 2,979,261 of record KE524999.1, read on the forward strand.
AAGCTATGACTTGTTAGGGGAAGTTTTGTCTAGCGTTAGTAAAATGGCCCAAACCTAACCATTTGGTTGGAAAAAGAGGGAACTACGATCGGGGACGAATATATCGCGTTACGACGGGAATGGATGTTTGTTTGGGTGCGTAAATGGCCTAGGGTTTTCCTGTGGGGGTGTTAGAGTTACAAGATTTATGTCCTTTTTTCCTCCACACTTCCACTCCACAATCTTTCCATCCATTTTTCCCTATTTTATATCATAGAACCAGCTCCATTTGATTTGAATTTGCATTCATCCCTTTCTGTTTCTAGTCCACGGATCCCAGTGTTTTCTGGCGTGACTACCTTTGTGGGAAGGTGAAAACGGACCACAGTTTCCTCGATGTTTGCAGCGAAATCATATTAAGCGTGCCCCTTATTCTATTGGGGGGAAAACCATGAAGCATTATTTATCGAATACCAGAAAGAAAAGGTGAAAAACATCTATTCCACATTTAAGAAAGAGAACGAACAATGCTCTAATACTGGATACATTTTCTCCTGGGATGTAGAAGGATTAGGATACAAGCAAAAGTCGCACCCACTTTTTTTGAGGAGAATTCCAAACACCGGTATCAATTGTTCCCTGGTAAGGGTGTGCTGGTTGCAGCTTCATCTTTCATCCAAACCCCAAGAAACAAGACACGACCACCGAAAGCCTAGGTCAATATTTGTTAACGTCTTAGCACCACCAAAACCGAACCGTGTCGGGTAAAGATTTTAAGTGGCCTGACTAATCTTGCGGATTCGTTTACAAGTTGTTATTGTGGAGAAAACTTGCCCATAAATTCCCGATGTTTCGTACATAATTGACGAACTGCGGAGGCAACATTCATCCATCTCCTCGAGTGTTCGTTAATCAATCAAGTTCAACCTTATGAAGATCGATTGCATTTACTCGACCCGAAAATTCCACAACCGTGCTTTGATCAATACTTTTGGGATTGGGCACGTGGCTATGCATGATTTGTGGAAAGTGATCAAAATGCATCGAAAAATGGATTGCAACAACTCTTCTTTCGAAAGCAACAGACATCGGGTCATATCGTGTGGCGCCATTCGTGGTCATAAATATTTTCCCTTACAAATGGCCGACTGAAGCTATGTTTCCGCCTAAACAGTGAACTCATATAAAACATTCCGATGAATAAATTTACATTTACGATTGTAAAAACCGTTCACGATTGTGCGACAAGATAGTGGAATTGCTCGTGCCTTTTTTGACCCCGACCAAAACCTATACTTCCTGCTATCCTTCCGCTGGGTGGATGGATTATGGTTTGGTTTTAATTGCCCATCCGGTAAGCCAAGGGTCTGTCGGGGCCTCGAGTCAGCTGCATAACAACCCTTCACTGGTTCTTTGTGAGTCCACATTTCTGGGTTAGTTTGTAACTACAGTTTCGCCATCGCCATATGGTTTATGGTAATAAATTTAGAAAAATAGGACTGCTGCCATAACAGATATAAATCGTTTATAGGTTTTAACATTGTAGTTTAATTGCTCAATATTGGAATAAAATGAATTATATGCATGCTCAATTCCTCGGGAATTGAAATAAACGATGCGATGTGCCTTTTTCGTACTTTTTAAATAAAAGTACCAATCACGAACACCTGTGTTATCGATTATCATCCAGCCGAACTATTTCTATCTTTTTGAAAACCATCTTTATCAATCATGAGGCGTTCTGCTGTGCGAATGTATCGATCGATTTTTTATTATATCGACGTTACCAAAACACGATGATATTTTTTTGTAATTTTCAGGTATCCTTCTTCGGGAGTTATTGAATTTATTCTAACATAGGGATCAGGAGCAAAAGCCTTTCCTTGTACTTTCTCCCACAACGTGATGGACATCAGCATCGTCATTATCGGAACACAATCGTTGCTTAAACGGCGTTTGGCACGAACGCCACACCACCAGCTCGTCCCTTTTTTATGGCTCGATCAGGGCTCCCCACTGTTTCCGGGGGGGCTACCGAAAGGACAACATTGACTTACCTTTCCCAGAACGGACGCAACGCTCCCCTAGTCAAATAGGATTGTCACACTCAATTTTCCCCAGCAATGATATTTCCTTACAAATGCGTGTGGAAATACAATTTAAACCACCGTTCGCCGTTGCTGGACGGGGATACGAATTTTTCCTTCGACTGGCCGTTCACGGGGGGAAGCCGGTACACGACCATAAACTACAAACATCTGCGTCCATCGGAAGGAAGTGCTCGCTTGGCAGGTTTTTATGACCATCTCCCCCCTCCATAAGCGGCGTGGGGGGTTTTGGATCGATCGTTTTTCTTCAATCGAGGGTGGAGTGTGGCGGTGGTTTACAGATTTTGCCTGTCTTTTCCACCATTTTTCTTCGGTGGTCCTGCTGTGCTGGTTGCCTTTTTCATCCAACTCTGATATGAAAGTATATAAAATCCAATCACTCCTGGGAAAGCAGAACGTACACTTTCTCGTAGAGGCGAAGAAAAATAGCAAGGAATCTTCATCTCATCTGCGTTTTACGTATTATAAAAAAAGGAAGCGTCCCCAAGGTTTAAGCTTGTCCCGAATAGTATTCGTTGTTTGCGCAATGTGAAAGCATTAGCCATTTCCAATCAGCAATAGGATCGAAATATTCTCCCGAAATTTTCTTCCCTACACAAACAAGAGCAAATGCGTTGCTGGGAAATTAGATCGCATCGGTCTTTTTTATCCCCCCTTCGCTGCAAGGAAAAGTTAATTAACCGGAATTTGTATCGGTTTGACTTCAGACGAATGGAAAACGTTTCCTAATCCCCACTGACAGGATATTGATCGCATGCAAATTACGACAACACAACAAAACTGCACTATCTACCATCTAAATTGCAGGTGCATATAAAAGGTCTTGGCTCCCGGAAAACGTGACTTTTAAAGGATACAGCCACAATATTGTTTTGCAGGAGGGGAGTAGTTAAAGTGTGATTGAATTTAAGAACAGGGAAGCTTCTAACATCATCTTGCGCCAGCAAACGGGTAGGAAGACCATAAAAAATTATTTATATTTGAACTTTCAAGCTAAAAAAGTGCCTTAAAATATCTGGGAATGGATTTCGGTGGATCAAGTTTGTGTCGTCACAAACCATCCGAGGGACAGAGAGCCGTCGTTTCGTGTCGTTTTCCTTCATTGAAATCGTTTTGTTGTGCAAATATATAAACTCCTTCTCTTCTCGCAGGCTCGCTTGTTGTAGACGAGCGTGGGAGTCATTCGCTTGGTGTTTGAGGAAATTTAAATGCAACACCGACTCACTGCAATCCATTTACGGGAAAGAGGAAACAGAGTTTGATCAACCCCGGACCAAGGTTGGGTAACTATTAGGATTGTTTTAGGATGCGTTTTATGCGCTACCGGAGAGAAAGAGAAAACGAACATACCGAGAACGATTGGGGAAGAGACTTTAATTTGCATTTGTGTCTGATCCCGATATGCATCTTATTTCTCCCCATCCATCCCCGAGCACACAGCATCGTGTAGTTCAGCCATCAACACCACCGCCAAGTATCATCATCACCGTTACATTCTGGGGATGCTTAACGAGCAAATCTCTTGAATTCGTTGCTATTTTATGCGGCGCATCGCACACCGGTTGGTATTAAAATATGGAGAGCATCCAGCACCGGCTCAGGATATTGGATATGCTTCAAGAGTTTATCGTCCCGTTTGTTTCACGTTTATAGAATATTAAAATGTTCAATTTCACTGCTTATTTGGTCGGTAGCACAACATAACAAAATGTTGAAACATACTTACCGGTTGGTCATTTCTGCTGGAACGGCATGAATTTCCACTTTCGTCTGCTGCTGTTGTTGCTGCTGTTGATGGAGTTGCTGTGGCGTTTGCAGCTGAAGTGACGATTTCTGCTTCGTCGCTTGTTTGTATCGACCTGTGGAATGAAATTAAACTGTTTTAGAGCGTGGAAATGAGGATATTTATTTATGAACTTGAACGTTTTTCGAATGGCTTTCTTAATTTTCGGGTTGTAAGGGTTCTGTTCTGTATGAAATAGCAAAATTGTTGATAACTTTTTAGGTACAGAACCGATATGCACATGTAACCTCTCAAATTAAAAATCTTTTCAAGACACGCAACATTGTAGAATGTTCGGTTTCTTGTTTCTTGTTTTTGAAGAACTTTGTGGGAAAGAGATAGCACGTAAAACATTTTAGCTATCAACCTTGGTTAGCTGCGGGCTTTGCTACAGATATCTTGGTCAAAAGCTTAAGACGACTCTTAGAAACCTTGAATCTTGTTAGCTTTGCACAAGGTACCTTGGTTAACCGGTTCGCACTTGAACCGGTTGAACTGGTAAAAAAGTAAAAATTTGCAGTTGAAAATATTTTCAAAAACATTAGGTAAGATAGATTTTAATCAATTCTCTACTTACTTAAAGCGAAGAATAGTGATAGCACCGCCTTCAGTCGCCCGCTGCAGATGTCGTTCGGGGTGACCGATTCCAAACCTCCAACTTGATGCTGCCGCAAAATGGTGAGACAGGAATTCACGTTTTCGTACTGTAAGTGACGGGAGGAAGGGAAAGAAAACATAAGAATTAGATGAAAAGCAGTGTAAAACGATTTCGAAGGAAAGAAAACTCTTCTCCGCACATAGCTTAAGACATTTGAACTCTTCGGCGACCTATGCAGTTGCAGTTTCCCCTTTTCTAAGTTGGATGTTTTCAAGAACTTGCGCGTTTCAACCAATTATGAATCATTTGACACGGCATACCGCCGTACAAGTACGGTTAACAATTTTCTCTGGCAGTTGTGGAACAAATTTATACGTTTGAGTTCCGACTCTAATTGTTCCCTAGAACTCAACGGTGACGTCAGAACACCCTCAATGGTAAACCTAACTAAATCTTTGATGAAACATGAAATGGCACAAAGATGACGTAGAAGGCCGACGCTTGTTTCCCTTATTCTCCATTTTCTTTCTTTGCCACCATTCAAAGCGGTACAGATGAGGCGGAAAACAATCAACCATGTTGCTGCCATTTGTGTGGGGGAATGCATTTTCTTTTTGGTTGCGACTCATGGCCATTTCTTGCGCACAGCTAGCGATGGTCCCACATGCCAACGAACACTCGGCGTGTGCTGCCGGATGACGGTGTTGACTTTCGCGGAACACCACGAGCACGGGAGTGGGTTTGATTTGATGGTACTCTTGCTGAGTTGGATCGCGTGAATCAACCGAACGCCACAGATGCATCCGAATTACCCACATTAACTCATTAGCCTGCCGCACATTTCACGCCTTGATGAACGCGATGGAAATCTACATTACAGTGGAATGGAATTAGCCATACTTTGTCTCCCATTAATTTCACTTACTTCCGAGTACAATTTGCAAACCAAATGTGTATGTGTCACAGACACCCACGTAACTAGTGTCAAAGCTGGAGGAGTTCCGGTTCGCTGACGAATTCTCCCCAAAACAACCCGAGATGATCTTTAATGTCACCGGAAGGGGGAAGCAGGGCATTAAACTATGATTTAAACCAGATACCGCCATCAAACGGCGCCGCTGGTGCTAATTGTTTTAGCGAAACTCAAGGTCGGACTCATTTCGGTGGAATTTCGAATACGAACAAACGGTTGATAAATATTCCATTGTAGAGGTGGCGTTTTGTCTTCTGTGTAACAAATTAAAACGCTGTTTAAATAACTGGCGAAGAAACAAAACTTTTTGATGTGATCGCGAAAAGTACAAAGACACGAGAAAAAATGTTAAGAAACAAATATCGTTATTTTCGGACACACGGTATCAAATAAGATCTTCGGATAGCTTTCGGTCAAGGGATCAAATAATTGAGTATAGAAAACAGGGTTCTAGGCGAATGAGTTGTTGATGAAGCGAAGGAATTCATACAATTTTAATAAATGATTCATGATGGGGAATTTTTCTTGGCAGCTCTAAGTTCCCTAATAAGTAATTCCAGTGGGAAAATGAAGATCATTTCGTGTGCAGTATACCCCCGACGAGCGTGTTTGGGCAAACCCAGAAGAAAGGTCGTTCGGAAAGAGACCCTAAAAATCAAATCCAACAAAAAGTGGCTTCCAGTAGGATGGATCGACGGTTCGATTGTGGGATTTTGGCCTATGAAAATATTTGGGTTCCTATGGCAGGTGAGATTCGGGGCTTCCAAATACTAACGTAGGGACAGACAGGGCAAAAAGCTAACCAAAAACCCGAAGCAAACCCTCATCGAATGATGGCATTCCATGGAAGCACCTTTTCCGCCTGCCTTTCCGGTGGCCAAAAAGGTCATCGATGTCGGTCGGTGGGGAGCTCGTTTGGGAAGTGATAGAAGAAATACCTTTGCCGGGATTTTGTGCCGACTTGCAATCACACCTCCGGTATGTGCCATTTGTCGGTCGGCTCATGATCACCTTCAAAAAAACCCGCCACCCGTGAGGGAGTCGATTTCACGATTCCTTCCATTTTTTTGTTTGTTCTGTGCGAAAATATAAAAACCGCCAAAGGTGGAAGTTGTTTTTGCACACGAAACGGTGAAGTATGGTTTTTCCTATGGTAATGGAACATTTTATTACGCATAGCGTGACGCACAGAGGAATTTAAGTGGCAGCAAAGTCGGTTAGCAAGCACATTTCTATTCGTTGACGCACAAGAATCATGCTTTCAATGTTTATTTTGCAAAGTTGAGTAGAAAAAATCATGCAATGTATAAAGCAAGCTAAAGAAAAAAGTATAAGTCTTTCACATTCAAATAGAAAGAGAACTTTACGCTGATGTATTATTAACGACACTGAGAAAGAAAGGAGTACAATGAACAAATCAGACGAATTTGCTGCTGCCCACTGAACTCGATTCAATCGTACCGTAGCGTTTGATGTACGATCAAAATTAACTAACCTAACTGTACGATGATTGATTTCATTCCATAAGCAAACGCCAATCGACCCTTGCGTCGGAAAACAATCGTTGTTTACCTCCACAAAAGTGCGTGTGAGTTGTCCAAAAAAGGATAAACTTCAATTCGCTTGTAAAACAACAATCGATCCTCCCCATTTCACAACCGTTGCTTCTTGAGCCTCAACGTACATCCTGAATGCAATAATTGGGCACACATAACAAACGCTAACCTTTGGGTAGCCCTGCGGTACTGGGGTTTTGTTTTTCTCGAAGTGTCTGCACGAAAACCGGCGCCAGGAGTTTCAACCTCAGGCCCACCCTTCCCGCGATCATCGTCCATTAATCTTGCTCACCATCGTGGCCAAGGGTGATGGCGAGAGATGGCGTAAAAAGGTGAGGAGGTATCGTTCATGACAAATTACCACATCACAAAACAACAACAACACTGGAAAGAAACATGTTTGCAGGAAAATATTTGATTGGCGTATTAGAATATATCATCGCCGTTCGTCGTCGTCCAGACGAGTCAACTTTTCTTCATTTCTCGCGCGTGGACAAAATTGGAGCATGTTCTGGAGCGAGTCTCGTTTTTCTCTTAACCGGAATAGATTTGTTGCTTGCAATCTTGATTAAACCCCTATAAGAACGTTGGTGTCACAAGGAATTCCCTAAAAACAAAGAGTAAACATTCCGGAGCGAGTTTCATTCCAATTTTCCGTGACATACAGGTTGGGGCGATATGAATTCGACAGACAACCCAACACTTTGCTGTTGAACGAAATTAAGTGTTTCGTCTCCCTCCGTTTGAGTGCAAAGAACGGGTGACTATTTTTAGCGTTTAACGTAGCGGTTTCTGGTTGCCTTTTTCGGAGGGGACAACTGCAACCACGTTGCACCAGAAACGAATGGTTGAGCACAGAGTGTACCACGTGGAAAGAAGGCGGTCACTTCTCGAGCGGAAAGTGCAGAAGAAGAAAAAGCTGCTGCTCCACAAAAGGGAAATCACTTTCCGGGAAGCAAAAGAAAAAGCACCGATCGGGAGATCACGCGGGAAAATGCGTCCACTCGAAGCGTGTAATATGAGATGCGCTCACCCGTAGGTTCAGTGACCGACGCGGAGTTTGGAGTTGGGTTGGGTCGGTGTGCAATGACGCTGCACGACGTATAGGGTGTCCCGATATCGTGAGTGACCCGTCCACGATCCTCTGCCGCGGTGTAGAAGGAAAAGGCGACAGAAAGACTCGGTGCGAGAAAACGCCGCCGGCATCCTGCTACAAATCAAAACAAGATGAAACATTCCGCAACGCAATCCCGGCCCGGCGCGGTCGGTGTCGGTGGACAATCTTTAGACATTCGCGCAAGTACATACGGACATAAAGACCAACGACGGACACCAAAAGAAGGTGGAAGAAATTAGAATTACAAATGCACCTCGCGTCGGGGTACTGCATTTTTCTGTACGAAATTCTCCGATTCTCGTTTCTCCGCAAGCCGAAGTCATGTTTCGAATTGGCAACTCACGAACTCAATGTTGGATTCCTGGGGTTCATATGGATGGTAAATGTAATCCTTCAGGACAACAAGCCAAGATAAAGGACACGGGATTCGTGGGAATCCTTTGGAGAGTCTTTCGCGTCTTGATAAATATGGTTCATTAAAGACTTCATGGGAATTTGGGGAGTTTTCTCAGTGCTTGATCGACAGCATTAGTAATGGAAGAAACGCTATATAGCGCTGGCCCATTTGTTGTGAAAGAACGTTTCTTTGAGTCGCTTTAGAACAAAACTCATTTTAACTTAACCAAAAAGCACGTTCCATTCCTCCATTACTCATCCAGAACCTAGTTCTGAGGGTATCGACTACGTAACACACCTCTGTTTGACAACTTACTTCAAACTCTGACACACTTTAGCCGCACGAGCTTGAAACATAAACCTCAGGAGAATGCTCTTCTGATGTGCAACATTGTTTCGCACACGTTCTTAATGCCTCCTTCCCATTAGCTTACGCGAGCTATTGGGATAGATGGGCTTCTTCGTCATTCAAATTTGTGTGTAGGTGTCGAACGGCCACACAGCTTCCGCGTGAAAGAACGGTTTGATGAGGTCACGCCCCGGAAACGTGACCTGCACCATCAACGCTGCGTCGGGACGTGGCATGTAAGTCAACCTCCACGGTTGGCACAGATTCTGCTGATTTTGCGTAACCTTATTTTGGAGACAGCAACCTCAACCACAAGAAGCTGGTGCGTATTTTCGTCATTTCCGTTGAGTGTTGATTAAATCATTCGATGAAAAACTTCCTGCGCGACGGAGCGATTCATATCGAGCAACGGAAGTATAACTTAGTGAAACGGTGTGATCTTCAATCACACTGCGTTAGATAATTAGTTCCGGTGTGTCTCACAGGGAGATGGTTCCCCCGATCGGAGGCGTTTATTAAAACAGAAGACTTTGTTTTCATTTCCAAAATGAAAGGTCCCGTTTTATACCGATGACGACTTAATTTACTGACAGTCAGCTGTATTTTGCCCTGTTCCACCACATCTCAAGCTCGTGGCATTTTCGTAAACAATCAGCGAGACCTTCTCAATGTCTCAACTCCACTACGTGGAGGCAAAATCGTCGACATTTCGACTTCGACTGCGGTTATGGGTGCGTATCGAGGTTGAAGGATTGAATTACACACTCGAAGTTGCGACACCAAGGCAAGTCGTGTCAAACTTCTCCCCTGGTCACCTTCCTCCGCTCTCTTTTCCTGCCACGAGCATGAACTCAGACAGAGAAACTTGAACTTGAAGTAATTGAGAACCGTTGTATCGGAGCTAGTGATCTTCGATCGCAAACATAATCATAATCGGAATCGACTTGTTAGGGGTTCTGCACACTCACCTTCCGGACGGCAATCAACTGTGTGGCGGACAGAACTGTCCGCGTTTAAAGGTTGATTGCATCATAAAACCCTCAAAGCTACCGATTTGAGAGCTCGGTGAGAATGTGGGTCAGCTGGCGGTCGATCACGACAACGGACCGAAGACGGCCGGATTAACGGATCGGCCGATATAGAGAGAGCGTTGCAATTAAATAACCATTAGATAGCCATGGCCTACGCCGTTAGTTGACAAAATAATTATTGTGGACATACCGCGGCCATTTAGAAATTTATTACCCATCCGATTAATGGTGTAAGACGTAGCCGAAAATATCTTCCCAGACATGGGCGACCCGGTTCCGAAAACCGTTTTCGGAAGTGCGGGTCATTTCGTGCAAAATAAACAGTTTTTAGTAGCCTCCTAAATTTATGAGCTTTCCTCTCAAAGCGAGGGAGGAAATAAGAGTTCCAGGTCCACTGCACATAGCTAGGAATTAACTGTTAGTTTAGTGCCATTAATCACGATGTTAAGACGACATGGTCAAAAAAGCCAGGTAAGTAAAGCATACTTAATCGGCCACCGTCCCAAATGCTAATTGAAAGGTTCGAAAAAAATCTAGCGTGGTTCTGGGGTACGTTTTCTTAACGAGTATATCATACTTTATAGCTCAAGCTTAACTTGTCCCAGAACTCGAGTGGACTTATACAGGCAAAAAGGGATAACCAACTTTGTTCAAGGTTCAACTTCTGGAAGAACTCCCGCACGTCTACCGTTGAAAGTTGGGTTCCAATCCAGGACTCCAAGCGAGCAAAGGTAGAAAGAAAAAAGTAATGAGCGGTAATAAAATAAAAGCAATTTGCATAACATTAGTTTTGCTTGTTTCACTTTCCCTCGCTTGTAGTTTTAGTTTCTCGCAGGGCGTTCCTCGCTATAACTAAGTTTGATGTTTATTCAATGAACAGTTTGTTAAGCACAGGGCTAGATGAGGTTCAGTTGATGGGAGCAATATTTCAGGAGTTCATCTCCCACCCAATAAAGCTTCGTCCGAAAGGTTAGGCTTCATTGAAAGTTTGATGCTTTCTTAACGCTAATTTCTTGTACATTCAAGAAGTCTTCGAACCAGGCCGGGAACCACCGGAGAAGAAAGTGGAAAACAGTTGGTAAAAGTTTGTTTGTCTGAAGTTGTTTTGGGGTTGGAATTCGATTGAGTTTGATTGGTTTGCAAGCAAAAACATTATGCTCCTCGCAACGGGACACGACCTCTCTTCGGGGAGGTCAGCTGGAGCGGAATATGATTGGATCAGAAACTCTTTCTCCCCCGACAGAAATGCTCATCAGTATGGCACGCGTTTCGAAAGTACGAAGATTGACATGAGCAATGTTGTATTGTCCCCTGACAAAAAGAAAAGAGGAGCAGCAAAACCAGATGCAAAAGTAAATTAATTGAAAGAAATGAACGTTGATTGGGACACGGCTGCAGAAGACTTGTGTCTCTCCTACATTGTCCAAAGCCTCAAGGGTGTCCCCCTGAAAGGATGGCACACTAAGCACAAATGACGTATGGCTTTATTAAACACTTTAATTGGGTAAAGAGGAGCTTTCCCGGATTGGATTGTTGCCACCGGTGACCCCGATTCCGAGGCGACCTATTCAATTGACAATCAACCGGTCGCATATTCGAGGCGGTGATAACCTTTGGGGAGATTGGACCGTGCGCCTCACGCTTGGAAGGTTTTCTGGCAACAACAAAATAAAAATTAATAATCTTTTCCCTTTTTTATGTCACCCAACCCCAGCCACACCTTTCGCTCTTTTCGAAAAGGTAATTTTACGCGGTGTGTGACTTTGCGAAATAATGTCCAAAAGTGTTGCTTTAACGGGAACGGTTTTTGTACAGGAAATGGAAAAAATGCCTGAGAATTCCCTTTTCGGGTACTAGGTGTATCCTTGACGTGCGTCGGAGCCATATGAGCTGAGAGTGCGGCATCTCTGGCGAGACACAAAATGGGTCACGGTTGCAATAATTGCGCATACACTTCGAGGCAACACATCGAGCCGCAAGTGTGTGTCCTTCCCGTCGGCGAATAGGTGGCGGCCGAACGTGAATGAGTGTCTGACAGTGTCCGCGACCGCGAAACGGTTGTGTGCGCCCCCCGCTCAGCTCAATTCGCTGAATCCCTTTTAAGGAAATATCTTTTTTGCATGTACAGTCAGAGCGCAACTCAAAGGGAGAGGAGACGAGGATGAGGAGCCGTCAGAAAAAGGATAGGTGATAGTGGCGCTGGGAGCACACAAGGTGATGAAAAGACCGCTACAAGCGACACTCTGGCACGCAGAGGTGGTGCAGGGTGCAACACCGCTACGATACGGTATGGGGTTTTCTTTTTTTGGCGAGCCTTAAGCCGCCGCTTCAGGTTCCAAGCGACATGCTAATGAATCTCCTTCCGAAACGGGTCTGAGAAAAGATTTAAAAACCATCCACTGACAAACAGTCCTCAGAGTTTCGGCATAAATAAACAGAATGCGCGTAAATGATCACACCGGGCTTTCCGAATCCTTTGCCAATCGATGTGCGCCCAAGAATCGCCAACCGCGGAGGCAATGAAGATTACGTACGTAAGACTTCGAGGAGCGAGTGAAGAAAAAAGAACCAAAGAATAAAGCTAGCAGGGTGAAGAAGGTGAACCGGGTTATAATCCGCACGGAACCGGTGCTACCGCGCTCCATTCACGCCGTTACCGATAATGAGGCACATACGGCGGCGGGATGCAGCAATTAAAGAAGCTACCCCCTTCGCAGCCAACACTGTTTCCTGGGGTCCAAACGACTTATCCAAAAGGAATGCATTTTAACGGTCGGCGACAGTCGGAGCGGGACTTTTGCCACCGAGAAGGACACGTTCCGATATATCGCGCGATGCCTTGTTGCCTTTAGTTTGGGATAATGACATAAAATCAGTAATTATATTCAGTCGTAATTTTTACAGCCCCAAATGGGGTTTCCCTTTTTTCCCCGATGAAAGGTAGACCGTAAAGGAGTTTATTGGAATTTTGAAAGAGGAATTACAAAAGGAAATGGTAGTTAACATTCAACGAATTTGTTGAGTTAATGGTACTTCAATGTTTTTGAACGCGAGATAAAAATAAGACGCCTTTCGAAGAAGTCAAGAAGGGAATCGAACCCACGTCTCCGGTGCTAACGGGCTGAGCATTATTCCATTGAGTTACCGATGTTTGTCAAAAAACGTCTTCCAGTAGAAGATGAATTACAGTCCATCGACTGTTTGATAGGAAAACGGAACAGCTGTGTTATCAGTGACGGTCTAATTTTAGAACAAACAGAGCGCGTGATACAAGTGAGACGAAATAAGACCAAGCATGTAAGTTAAACTTCTCACTCCTCTTTAAAGTCTCTCTGAAGTGCTGTTGTTAGCCAAAATAAACTCGTTGATGCATCGGCCGGGAATCGAACCCGGGTTACTCGCTTGGGAAGCGAGCATTCTACCATTGAATCACCGATGCTGCCTGAAGATGTCACGAATCAAAACCAATTCAAGCCTTTGCGCTTTCTTCTCATTCACTTCGAGTTCTCGCCATCGGCATCTTGTCTATCATCGTGTTTTATTTGTTTACAACCCTTTAGTGAAAGCTTAATGAACGTTAAAGCGAGATAAAATGTATTAACTGCCGCGCTATGTTTTGATAAATATCTCGCGCTGCAATGCGGCCATTAAGCTTACATCGAACATAAATTCGCTCGATTCGATGGTGTGGTAATGAGCTAACAAGCATTTAACACCCAGTCTTATCACAACATCGTGTTTAATGAATGTGTCGATTTACGACAGCTTCCCCTCAAGAAAGAAGGGCGTTTGAAGAAAGTCGTCCCAAAAGTATCAAATACCAGAAAGATCCTTCTCTCCCATTTCAATACGCCGAATGGCTAGAATTAAAATTTAAAACCTCTATTAATTTTATGATGATGAATAGTACACTCGAAACCTATCGAGAAGTGCTTGCTGCATGTTTTCAGTAAATTTAATGCATGCAAATTATCGTAACGTATTCCGAATGCCTCACATAACTTCTAACGCGTGGTTGAAACATTCACATAGGTATCAATTTATGTTTATCTGCACGAAACCATCGAGCTGCTTATCGGCGGCACAGCGTGAAGCTCAACAGGTTGCCATTTGCTGGTCAACCCCACCCCCTCCGGTTCTCCGATTTCTATTGTTATACGAGAGAAAAAGGTTCATTTATTGGGTGTGTTTTAGTAGCTCGAAGGATTTAGTCTTTGATCGATTGAGCGATTGATTGGTTCGCCAGCGAGCGACGGCTCCTCGGCGGTAAATCCTGTTCCATCAAAGGCTTAATATCTGTCAATCACGCCGTGGCAAGTTTTGGGTGGAATTTGGGCGGCATGGGTCACGCGTTTGTAAAACAGGCTTGCAGAAGGCAAAAAGGACAGCAAAACCACTTTGAACTGGAAGCGAACAGCTTGGGGGACTTTGTGGTAAAAAGAGTACGGTATTAAAGAGGATTTACGATCAAACAATTAAAAAGCGTTTATCGTTTGAACGTCATTCGGCTCAAAAGACTTAAATTATTTGCTTTGTTGCCTAATTTTAAAGATTTGTTGTGAACTGCCTCGTGGTGAAGTAAAATTAGAATAAAATAAACATTTTAACCCTCCTTTCCGAAATCCATGCATTCGAAAATTTGTGCGATATTAAACGGTTTTATTCCAACGGGATCCTCCCAGCGATTCCGTTTAGGATTTAGGATCCGATTCCGATCAATATCAGGCGTCGTTCGTCGAGGCAGCAAATAACAATTGCACAACATTGTACCGAAAAAGCGCCGCTAAACGTAAAGGGAACGGAGTGCCGACCTTTCCCATCGCGGAAGTGGTTCTTCGGTTGTTTTATTTTTCGGGCTATATGTTAAAACGAACGATGCGAACGAACACGTTGCTTGGGAGCGAAACTACAATGAAAGTCAGCAACCAAAGTCGAAAGGTAATCGCAGAAGGCGAGCCGATATCGACTCTTTTGACCTCCTTCGATAGAGCTTATGGAACGCTGGAAAACAGTGAGCTAGACTTTGGCTCCACCGATAGAGTTCGATCACAACAAATTGCATTAACGCAACACAGTTACTTCCCTTTTACGACGGCGCCGGAGGGTTCTGTGGTCCCTTGTCACAGCTTCTAACCATGTGTGGTACACGTGATGCCACCGCGGGGAGTCAAAGTTGGCGATTGGCGCAATATCTAAACGTTGCCACCAGCTTTCCATACGCCAATTTTTTTCGGGCCGATAACCGTGTTTCGGGACACGCGTTGTTACAATTTATCATCCCGAAACCAGCCAAGGTACAATGAATCGAAACAGTAACGGCGATATCGGTTCCCGACGGTTATCGTGGTTAACAAGGCAACCGACCCGACCACGTCGCGAAACCTAGAACTATTGTAATTTATGCAACATACGCCGGTCACGGACCACACAGGAACAGGAGTGATGCGTTCCACGTTGGTGTTCCATGTACCTTTTAAGCACACCGAAAATATGTATGCACAGGAGAAATTCTGCATCTCGGAGAAAAATACAAACCTCCTACCAAGAGCTTGGGTGTTGATATATTAGTGCATTGTAGCCCGGTTGCGTTTCGCGTGCATTTTAGCTTATCCTTTTTGCCTTCGTGAATGTGATAAAACATTAATGTGAAATGGCGATGGCCAGGATAGTGGATGCTCAACAAAGGAAATGTTGAAAGCTTACCATCGTTACACGAGTGCATTGTTGGATGCGTCGGGATGAAAAATTGACGTTTGTCTGGTTTAATAGAATGGCACATAAACTCAACACATCAACCAACTTTTTCCATCGGTGCCCATGAGAAACAGACAACATCGCTGACGTGCTTTTCATGGTGTTTCCTTGACAATAAGTCGACCAGAAAGGACATTTCGAACGGTTTATGGTTTTGCGCATGCATTTACATTTTGCTACCTGACTTCTTGCATTAAGAGTTAAATTTAATATAAAAAGGGGGTCATGGAAACATCATTCTTCTTATTTTAATTCCCCTTAACTCGTGCTAAACAAAACCATCCTGCCTAGTAGCTTTTGTCAAACAATATTCATGTCTTACTGCCACTTCAAAAGATCAACAAATGGGTCACGATTTTCGCTATGAGTAGGAAACCAAGGATTGGAAATATTTTACTGCCTCTCTAAATAAACGACCCCGAAAGGATGCATCCATTCCGGAATAATAATCCTAACAGGAATCACTTCGGCACCGGTATAAATTTATGTTCGTATAGTATGCGCATCATAAGCATCATAAGCAGGCACTTAAAAAAAAGCGCATCAAAAGCCGCCAGGTCACGAAGCCATATCGCGGTAAGCAAGTGTTAAAAAATGCCGGGACAAAACACGACACAAAAAAGGCCGGCACGCGGTCACCTTCGTAGGTTGCGAAATGGCTTTTGGCGTAGAGAGAATAACCAAACCCCAAAGCTTGGGCGGCGGCAAGAGTAATGAAGAATAGCTAACCAAATCGCAACACTATCTATTTCCACATTCTGCCCATGACCATTGAATTTCGCGCTCCTTTGGCGACGTTGGCGACAGGGGATCTACTCAGAATACCGAAAAGCCTCGCAGCGGCCGACGCCACACGCTGGCACGCGAATAGGCATCGCGTTCCAGATCCAGGTATGCCTGAAAGCCAAAATAAGAAAGAAAAGACGCCAGCTGGCACGATGCATCCGTCGATATTAGGAATTCCCGAACCCTGCGGCATTTTGAGTCTCACGAATTGTGAATTTACAATAAGTTATTGCCTATTATCCGTCTATTTTCAACAGTGAGGCATTCATATAGCGGTGAGAATATACAGAATATCTGACATGGAACGTAAAAACACAGTGTTGTGTTGTGGAATGCATTTTATCTCCGTGTGCTTAGATCCATTCCTTGGTCTTGGACTTATCTGAAACCAAAAATGAGGAATTTTCGTCCATGAATCTTTGGATAATCCGCTGAATGCCATTTCAGTTTCATCCAAAATCGAATTGTCTGTAGTGTCGATTTAAGAATAAATATGATAACAGACACACATAACCAAAAGAAACATACGGAAGCGAACGAAGCGGTTGGTGGGGTTGTTATCTGGAAAACATTTGACCTCATCCCAACCGTTGAGGTTGGTTATGATTCACCCAAAAAGAACTCACAGCAGCTCACCATGTTTTCGTTCGAAGTTAGCTGTAGAAGGCGTAAGTAAAAGGTTCCTTTCTCACATAAGCCACCAATAAAAATGTAAACACACAAACGCGTCTGGGAAGGAAAAAGAACGCAGTTTAACTGAGAAAACATAAGACATTATGGGAAAACACTCTTCTCATGGTGGTGTATGATCCGCGGATGAGATCGAAACAACAACAAATCGAAAAGGGTTGGAACATAAGGCCATTCTAGACCCGGATACCCGCGCTCTGTCTGCCTTCCCTTCGCGAGTGCGTAAATTATGTCTTTTTAATGATGTTGAACAATATTCGATCGGCGTTTAATAATGTCATTGCTCTGGTGTTGGGTTCATAAAACCCTTTCCGTTTTTTTCCTCCTCTTCAGACAAGTAGTGAGCTAGTTTATTTCGAAAGAAAAGTCCCACCACCCTTGCATCCGCCGGTAGAATAATGTGACCTCCCTTCCTTCTCCTTCGATACATTATAAGCATAACTATGAGACGCGAACGCGGGCGAGGCGATTCGGATTGAATTTATTTGACTACATTAAACCCGTGGGTGGTTTTTCTCGGGAGGCACTGGGTTGGCCCGGATTCTCACACGGTCTGAGAGCGAGAGATTGGTCGCCTGCAGTTGGCAGTCGAAGAAGTCAATACCATTATCATTAACATTTTAACGAGCATTTCTCTAGGCGGAGATTGCGTTGCTGTTCGATTGGAAAAATCTCAAACGGAAATTGTTTCATGATGACAAGGAGAATCTTTTTAGCTTAAAAATATTTTGTAAATTTACCAGAAGACATAAATATTCCGAAACAGACGGCAGCTGCTTGTAAATGAGAATAAATAACTTCTGCATCTTGAGATGGACGACAAGATCGAGATTTGCATAATTGTTTGACGGCTCGTTTAATCTCCGATTCTGGTGGTCGTCGTCGCGCCTTTCGGTGATGGATTGAAGAAGGGGTCCGAGGAAAGCATGACAAATTCTTACAGCAGTTTCCTAATGCCATATGTTCCGCTAAAGTGCCGCTATCGACGCCCCTTTTGGTCATTTCTGCTTCGCGAAATTTGTCTCCGCCAAGGCGGTCAGAAAAGGAAATTTCTCCACATACTCGCCACCTGATCGTGCTTGTGTGTTGGGAGCTTCGGGGAAGGGAATGGTCGGCCCGGAGGTAAACGATTGATCATCCCTTCGCCGAGGGACACGCGACCATACGCAACAATGTAGACAGTGGAATGTTTTTATACACCAACAGTGTGTTCCTTCGAAAAAAAACCGCAAGTGGTCAGCGTCGGTCAACAAGTGGAAGACTAATGGTTCGTCTGTTTGGTTATGTGACGGTCCAAAAAAGTGCTTCCCTCCCATATAAGGGAGAAAACAATAGTGCGCCGAGCGCGACAACCAAATGGTGAATTGACCACCTTCTCGTAAGCGTTTAGGTTTTCTTCTGCGTTTCGAAACAAAACAAAAACCCGTGTCCACCATAAAGGAGATGTAATTGAAACATGATTGGAAAGTTAGCAAGCAATGATTTAAGTCCTCATTATTTCTGAAACGTACAGGCCTTCCTAACGTGGTTCGTGTAATAGCCGGGACGCGAAACGCATAGAGTTTCACCGAAAGGAAACTGTGACATGCGACAACAAGGAAGAAAGGTACCGTTGGTCATAAACGTGAACGAAAAACCCGGTCAGGCACGTGTTGGGTGGAAACGTTAAAAGTGTTAGCCAAGTTTCAGAACTTTAAAAGTTAGATAATTTAATGTAAATAATTATTAACATCACCATTTCTTGTTTATTTCACTTGTTAAAACATTCTGGTTATTAACCATTGTAAAAACGATTATTATACAATAAAGGGAAGCAAAGGCATTTGTATAGCGTCTTGGAAGTGGTTCCACATTGAATATGGTTTCTGTATTATAGCTGTCTTTATATCCCTCAGTTTAAAAGTGGAGTTTCTTTTCTGAATTTAAAAGTATTCGGTAAAGTACCATCCCTCTTTTTTCCCAACGCAACCAAAGGCATCGCTATCGGCCGGCAACGAAATGGAATCAATTCTAATAACAACATCAATGAATTGAAATCCGACACGGTTCATGAGGTTCAATTTAGATCAGCTTCTGAAAACGGCCACGTCAAGACTTTTTCCGAGCGGAGACTCGAGCGGAGAAAACTATTAGCGATTATTTCTGCATTATTTTCTGGCCTTTAAGCGTTAGCCGGAAGCGATCGCGGATCACACACAAAGAGGTTGGAGGCTATTTTCGTTGAGCCTCCGGCGATGTACACAAGAGATCACGGCACGATCACGACGGGCAAAGTCTGGCGAGGTGGTCTTGACACCGGGTCGTAAAGTATATCACTCTGGGTGTCCGTGTGGTGGAGCTGCTGATGGCCTAGGACCAACTTAACTAACAGAACGGAACCGATCCGAGTGACCCATAAACACTGAAATTCCTTCATCCTCCAGTCTGAGCCTCGAGACTTTAATGAAGCTATAGCCTCAAATGGATATTGTTCGTGAAGAATCGAGCAAGGCAATAGAACAAATATACGTACGGTCCAGATCCCTCGTTGTAGAATTGCCCCGAGTCACCAACAACAATATATTTAGTCACAGTAATTAACGGAACAGAAGAGAAATTGTGTAACAATTCTTCCCGCTCTGTTGCGGTACCATTTGACTTAATTGAACGCGAAACGATCACTTTGTAGATCTTGATTGAGTGGCGAAAACTTTTTCTCAATTACTCCAGACCACAGTACAGTGATGATCAATTTCGAGCACTTTGCGTCTCTGAAGGGTGGTTTTAATTGCCACCGTTAACAAACTGTGGTATCCACAATCATAAACGATCACAAATCGCACCTCGCCAGCCCACAGTATGACACAGTATTTTGCTTGAGCAGCGAAGGTTAAACAATGTTAAAAAAAGCACAGGGAAAACGTTTCAGCAACGGGGGTTGCAGACCGAACTCTCAGGATCACTGAACCGATAAAGAAAAACAAACAAATCTTCATTTCACACTTTCGGGAATACTCTTTTGTCGCTGGATTTGGTGGACATGATCGGACGATCGGTAGAATCGGTTGAACTGCGCGAACCAGAACACAAATTATCGTCTTCATGCAGATGATCGTGGATCGGAACGAAGCGAAGTGAAACAAACAATTAACTGCTTTACCATAAATCACTTTGGCCTTTGGCTGATGTTGCTAAATTCTACCAACATGCAACCATGGTCAGTCTTTCAAAACAAAAAGAAACAACAGAAAGGATTGCAATTCATTCAACGGAATCATTTGTGTGTAACATAAGAAACCGAGGGGATGCGTTCGAGGATGCGTCAATTTTCCAAACATGAACCCATTATCCCTAACGATGCTGCACGTTGCGGATAGTTTTACTTTTTGATGGATCTCTGAAGCCTTGAATTTCGACTGCCTAAAACAAAACGTGGCGGGCTGCACTTTTCTGTCGGCCACGAGAGCAAAACAAATAGCTCTTAATCGGGTCGCGTATTTTGCCCAGTCAACAACCATCCAACCAGCTCCAAGATGGCTGTGGATGGCCTTGGCCGTTCAAGTTTATGTTTTTATCTTTTGTTTTTGTTCCGAAAGCTTTTTGCATGTTACTTTGTGCGAGAGGCTTGGACCGAAGAAGCCAGCACACGAAATAGTTTGTGAGCGCATTTTATGTTGCCAAGCTAAAGGAATACGAAAGAACAAGGGAGGTTTTCCATTGACTCCGAAAAGCCACCAAAAACGTGAAACAAAAAATCACTTTACGTCGATGATGTAGGGGCGATGAGCATATAATTGCGTGCAGTTTATGTTACCTTTCGAGTCGGTCAGCGACGAACGAGGAATTTCAGTCGTCTGGTAGAAGTTTTAATGGGCTTCGGACGAACGGCCGGACGTTTAGTTCAGCGGATGCAAAGCAGCCAAACGTGGCATGCAGGCAGTGAAACAAGGTTAAGATATCTTTTACGATCGCAACGATCTACATCTCAGCTGTGACCGGAGCCGCGCACCTTAGAGGCAGAATGTGCGAATTGAATCTAAAATAGATTGTCCATTTTCCTGCAAGCCGTAAAAAATGATCAACTTTTGATTGTTTCTCATGTGCGTGCAGCAAATGAACCGGGTCACATTAGCTTTTCTTTCATGCTAAGAACCTTGGGAGGAATATGCATAACTTCGCCAGGAGAACTGAAAAGCAATAAAGCTGCCAAAATTTGCATTTAACGTTGCGAAATATGAGCGAATGGAAACCGCTAGCAAAATTCTACATCAAAGCTATGAAAAATACTAATTAATATTCAAATCCACATCCAGTGGCCTATAAATCATACACATAACGCTTTGGTTATGGCTACATTCCCCGCGTTGCGATATCAATCATTTTCGTGTTTCTAAAGAAATAGCGAGAGCAAACGATTGAAACCACAGAAGAACAGCATATTGGCCAAAAATTAACTCTCACAGCACGAAATGCAGCTTTTATGAACGTCTTATTATTTTCCACTTTGATAATAAAAGAAAAACAGAACGTTTTAGCTTCCTTCTGGTAGCTCTAAACTTATTTATGAAAAATGAAAAGCCCCATGGAACCTGAGCCCATTAGCTGCGATTGTGGGTCGAATTAGAAACATTCGGCAGTCCATAAATCTTACACCAAATTTGCATATTCCCGGTTCGTTCTGTTTGTGAATTTTCTTCGCCGATATTCTTTTTAAATGGTGCTAATGTTTGCAATCATGCTTTGCTTTTTTGCATAATATTTTAGAAAGTGTCCGGGAGCATTTTTGCAAACTCCGTTTGTTGTGTCGTCGACTCGTGTGACAGCAATTAGATACCGGCGAGGAGATAGGAGGAGCGGAAAAAAAGGAACAACAATCGACAGCGACATCGATCAACTATCCGGCAACAGATCGCTTTCCAGCGGTGTGGAAGACCGAATCGGAGAAAAAAGGTAATAACCTCCAACTCCAACATACATCTGCAGCCGGAGGGAGATTTATGGTCCCATGAGCGAAGTTCCCGTTGGAACCGCGTCAGCTTCCAGTTAGTTTCAACCGACGATCACGCGACTATTTAGATTTAGACTTGTTTTCACGCTGAGGAGTTGGGAAAACAAATGGATGGAGGCAGCGGAACTATCGTCGGGTACTCGGGCGAGGTAGGGTGCTGCTTGTGTTGGTGGGTTGGTTGGTGTTTGGTGAAAGATAAATCTTTCGGATTTATCCGGGACTCCTTGTGGACCTTCGATTCCCCTCCGTTCATAAATCAGCTGATCTTCGATTCGAGGGTGGTAGCTTCCTCATACTAGAGGCATCGTTTTTTTCACACAAACACACTAAAAGGCACCTTGTCTTGTTCACAGACTGGTGCTAACAAGGATTCCTAACTCTGACAGTCGAATTACGATTGATTGTCGTGTCTCCAACAGATGATTTTTAGCAAAATAATATTTCAGATTATACTACGATTCAACATAGCAACAGTATGGTTAACTCGTTGCTAGAAGAGATGACTTTCTCTGGCTCATTAAAGCACGCACCTATCCTTTTACGTAGACACATTTCAAAACGAACCATACATTCACATGCAAATAAACTTCTTTAGCTCTGACACTAGCTCGATACGAACGAGAGAACGTGAACCATCATAATGGCACGATAAGTTAGATTGCTTCCCGACTGGTTCCAAACATCAATAGGGCCTTCAAAGAACAATTTTACACGTGACTCGTTCAACTTGATCACAATCTGATGACACAGGTAATCAACCGGAAGATGGAACAGGAAACCGCAAGCTTTTGTTTTCACTTCTCACAAACATCTCACGGCGCATAGACTCATGACCATGTTATCAAGATCGACATCCGATCTTTTGCGGTACTGTGCGATCGAGTGTGGTTGAATTTACTAGCTAACAATCGAATGAACGTGCAAACACTTCTAGAAATACGTTCTTGACAGAACTAACCTCTTATAAATCACAAACTACACTGAAAAGAAGCTTCGAACAACCGGCTTATTACTCGACGTACAGTAAAAGAGCGCAGCACTCGCTCCAGCTCCGTCGAGCTTCACGGTCCGTTGAGAACTGACGGCGAGCTGGACCGCGTTTGTTATCCAAGCCAGTGCAGGCCGCTGTTGGAGCAGAGTGGCGCGATGAGTGCTGCCAGATGCATTGTGATGCGTCAAGGCGGAGTGGGACAAAAAGAATAGGAGAATACGCACAGCTGTGTCGAGCATAATCCGTCCGATCACCGCTTGACCGTGTAATCGTCGACCGTTGTTGAGTCACTGGTATTTAGTCGGAAACTGGCAGATGAGAGAGATGTTATAAGAGATGTAGAGTACAAATAACTAAAATGGACAAAACAAATTTGCACTGCAACAATGCAAGATAAAACTCCACAATAATTGATCAACGATGAAACAAAACGACCGATAAGAGTGAGTTCTCTTGCACGGGATGCTGCATGAATACAAATGGACCAGTCGAGGGCGAGTCCTAAATCGACGAAGAGAGTGAGTTCTCGAAGAACGGGCCGCGTTCACGTGAGTTCTCAACGATCGGCGGCAATCGGCTCTTAAGCTGGCTGCGTCAGTTTTTCGGCCGACCTTTGACTTGCTGGCCGTCATTTTTCATCATCATTACCTTCGTTGCTCTCGTTTTCCCTTCGTAGCTACCCTTTCCCCTTCATTTTTGTCGAGCAAACCGTATTCGACTGGACTTCAGGTCGAGCAACGTGACATGAACTCACGCCAAACGAGGGCGGGGGTTGGTTGATCCAATGCTCTACATACACTTTTTGCCCTTTCTCGTATGTTAGGGGCAGACGAAAATAAAAACAGCAAGCTTCCACCTTCGGCGTTTCGTTGCAGGTTTTTTACATATCCGTTTATTTCAGTACACACACAAAATAAAAAAATAAAACAGATACTGCACACCATGGATGCTAAGCACAAGCTTTCCACTTCACGCTGTGTGCCCCGGTGATCGATACGAGCTCGCGGTCGATCGAGGAAACTTGTTTCTCGCGCGCCTGATTGCGGGCCTCTATCCGGCGTTTCGGCGTTGCCCCAACAACCTCTGGGCGATTTATAATTCACACTTCGATGTCGGCGGTTGACTGACCGATCGTTTGACCGTTTGCTGGTTGTGCATCTTACACGAACCGGAGCAGCTCATAATTGATTGGCCGTTGTTATTTCAGGAGCTTAAGGAAAGAGCAACGGACAGAAACCACGTTCCATGCAATCAGAAAGCAACGAGCTTTAATCTCGGATTCTTTTGGATACTTTTTTGCAAACGCACGCACACATTTTATTCTGTTTTGGAATTGACTTCCGATTATTTCCTTTCGATCGCTTTTCTGTAGGTTTTGTTTAATTTTTCAATAATTTAATACTATTTTATCCTTGGAAAGGCGATGAGGCGTTATGAATAGTTAAAATTATAAAAGGCGTTAGGTATTTTCCTTTCTGCCCAATGCTTCTGAATTTTCAAAGAGATTAATCCGCTTCAAATTTTTTTTCAATAAAATCGCTTATGAGCAATTGGCACGCTATAGAAATTATCAAAACTAATTTGAAGTGGACGTTTACTTAACGTTTAAAATTCCATTGCATCTCTCTTAACGCTTGTTGGAAAATAACAAACAAAGTTGTCTTGCCTTAACAGGTTCCATCATTCACTTTACCGATTCAAGGGTGCACACACCATCAGTTTGGCTTCCATGACAAAAGATGATTATTCTCATTCCACTTCGATCGAAACTATCATTTGTCGGACGTATTGGAGCATCTTAATTTATAGCCGTTCCGTTCGCATCCCATTTATAAACCTATTCGCCGAATTTGTCAGTAAACGTCGATAAAAACGAGCCTTGTTGTCCAAACCAGTCCAGTCCAGCCCGAGGAATCCAGTTTGGGGCTGCGTCTCATCGGGTCAGGGGCAGTGATAAATAACTGCATATTAATCATAAAATGGTGTCATGTTAGTGACAGGCAGCGTGGCTACCGTGGAAGTGCTCGATCGGCCGCACCAAAAACACATCGGATCCGACACAACCAGTACCGTTGGATGTTTCAATAGCGATGTTTATGACTTGCTGCTGCTGCTTGATTTAACTTTCATCGCCATTTGCCATTTCGGAACAGGCAGGAATTTAGTTGAATAGTTTCCCTAATCGTCGGCTTGGCCTATGCTGCTCCGTCATTGACATTGATATTCAATTTTGCTGCTTTCTTTGTACGCATTTCTGCTGCTTCCGGCGGACGTTACTTATGCCGTGTTTGGGTTTGCACTAGGTTTGTTTATTTAGGTTACATTTCCTTTTCAAGAACAAAGTGTTTGAAATTGTATTGGTTTTTCTATCGTGGGCTTTTTCGTTTCGGCCATTTTTTATTTATTTAGGATATTCTGGTGCACGCCATGGCGCCAATTTATTGCACCCACACATTTCCTGTTGGCGTTTTAGTGCTTATAAAGCAAAGACAGCGCAAAGGTGACTTCTAATGGAGGATGACAGGTAAACTAGGTCAACCTGACGCTGGCAAAGGAACCTGATCGTTATGGTTTCTGATGAAGTACTCCGCCCAGGGTGGTCTCGCGGTGGCTGATTACGCCAACCGAACCCGGTTGGGATCGGATTTCATTCGTCGTTGTCGTGTTTATGAATGCTGAAGCTACTCTGTCACAACATTTACCATTCACGGCACACAGGAACGTCAGCAAATGGCCACCGGTTGGGGAAGACATATCAGGTATCGGGGAATGGAGGCGAAACGAGTGAAAAGGTGACCACAAAACTATCCGGATGACATTTATTGGCATTAGTTGGTCAGCTCTGTTCACTACCAACTAAAAAAAAATTAAATGTTTTACTCTCCTAGCAATATTTCTGACTAGGAATTGGAAAGAAATGGATGCAGGTTTTAGTTTCTTCGCCGAGTGGCATAAGCACTTGGGAATCATGAAGAAATGACTTAGAAAAAGGTATCCGGAAGTTTAACATTGGCAAATAGAACCTAACGTAACATAACCTAACCTAAAGAGCATAAAAATGTTGTGTAACCAGAATAGCCTGCTATCCTATCAATGATTTCCATTTGAGAAACCATTATAACAACTTTAGCGTGAGAAATTCTACAACAATCTCGCCAACTGTGCAACAAGATACGCAACTCCTGATTAGTTTTGGTTAGCGAAAAAGGAAATGCAAAGGAATGCAGACATTTTCATCGCAACCACAACACAACCACTCAACAGCAAAGTAATCATTCGTAAACGTAAACCCATTTTAGAGAGCTTTTTTCTCGAAAAAATGATTCTCTACTCCACAGCAATCCTGAATGAGGCCTTTTAGGTTAACGTCCCGATTTTTATCACCGATTGTTTGCACACCACAAACCAAAATGTTGCTTCCGGTGGGATGATTTGGAAAGGCAGCATGGCTATTGAATATCAATGCCCTTCCAAGGACTCTACGCAATTTGTGTTTGGTTTGTGCAGGTCTGGCAAGGGAGAGTAGATTATTTGATTCCGAATTCGCATCTGGAAGGACCGGTTGTTTTTCGATTGTATAGTTTCGAGTATCAAATGTAGGTTTTCATAGTTCCATTTAGATGGAACTTTACTTTTACTGTTAGGAGTTAATCAAGTCACATGTACCTAGAACGTGTTTTTCAATTTCGAAAGAGGCAGGATCTTTTTGAGAGTTTTAGTAATTAAACTTAAAAATGATGTGCCATCAGCAAGGAGTGTTTTTAGGAATTCTAAATAGCAAAATTAACCCAGATATGTCATAATAATGTGAATCATTTTTTTTTTATTATTGTCTCTCCCACGTCTGCCTAAACATACCATTACTCGTGTCATAATATTTTACCAATGAGTACGAACATAAGGTGACTCTGAAAGAGACGCACAGGGCAGTATGTGGCGCTGTCATCGAATTTTACGAGGCACTTTGCGGGGTGGAAGATTCATTCCCAACCTTCGACGTGGCACTCGCATTTGATGGTTATTGTGTCGATTAATTTTTAAAAATTAAGTCCCATTGGCCAAGGGTGAGGAGGTGTTTGCATCTAATAAAATAAAGCAACGCAACAGTTCTCCCAGACTGAGAGTCTTAGATCGACCGGTGAGGCATCTGTTCAACAGGGTGTTGTAATTTAGGCCTAATTTCTACTGCACATCTCAACACGACTAGGATCGGAACGAAATTCGAAAGATCAAAGCTACTTTGCTACACTTAAACTCTCTTCACTGGATAGCTTCTCGTTGGGAAAACTCCCTGCCAGTTTGTTGGGTTCGTGGTTGCAGAACATTTAGTATGATTTATGCACCAACTAACACCGGGCTCGACTCAGTCTGCGTCTGGGCAGTACGAGCAGCCTCGAGACGACCGACCAACAACAAGACATAAAATTTTACTGCATGAAGGACCTGATCGTACTCAACTTGAAGGAAGGAAAGAAAGACGTCTGAACCTCGGATAGGGGAGTTGAAAATTGCACTGCTTCTCTCTCACTGCTCGAGCCAGTGGTCAACGGCATCGACACCTCAATTCCCTTGAGAGGCCGGTATAAGTACGGCTTAGATTCTATAAAAAGGCGACGCCGGACACGGTAGCCCGCTTAAGAGCATTTTGTCATAAATTTCCGCGCTTTCTTAATTTGCTCCACTCGGCTTGCTTTGAAACCGATGAGAACCGTGGCCGTTCGAGATGGGAAAGCAAAGGCAGAGCTCGAGAGCAAAGAGATTATAGCACGGAAAACGGGTAGGAAGGTTGGCGAAAATAGGTTTGTCCATTACATAAGGTTTATTTTTAGTGCCAACCCAAAGGGCAAACAGGCGGGAACACTTGAACGAGACCGGAACCGCGCCGCTTTAACGACAATATTCTCCTCCACAGAAACTCAATGCTGAGTGGGATCTATTGGAAATGCATCTGCACGGAAGTTTACGATTCTTCGATGATCCGTAGTTTCAGAACGAGCGTTCTACATACGCCATTGAGTTGGTGCTGGGAAAATAGGTCACAAAATGAGGTCTTCCCAAATCCGAGTCACCGAGTTTTGCTTCGAGTGGTTGTTTAGGCTATGCCGAGCGAGAGAAATGGAGGAGTGCCAAGAAACATGCGAAACAACCACGCTTGCGTCCACTGTCATTCGGCCCTAGCAGGGAATGGGGGAAGATTTCTGTTCAAATATTGAAACAACATAAATCTACTCACTAATGAGTGTCGTCTTCGTCATATTCGACGCCAAGGCGCGTGGCGACAGGAAGAAATGTCTCACGGTTCGAGCATAAAAACTGGCGGGCACTAACGACTTGACTGTTGCACTCTCCCTTCTCCCGGTATCTGCCGAATTTTGGGGACCAGTTGTCACCTTGGTTCTTGGGTGGTCAAGCGCCAATATATGCGTGTTTCTTCCTGTAGAAGATGGGAGTTTCTTTTTGTTTTTGGAAATTTCAAACCCCGAGACGAGGTGAGTTTATGAGGCAGACATATTTCATCGTGCACAAACATGGCTATTTATAGCCAACACCGATCGCTGAGTAGTGACGGGAGCAAGAATTATGTTCCCAGAACGATGTTCACCTGCGGTTTGTTATGTCCGACCGGGAAGAGGGAAGCGAGGAACGAGTCAAAAAAATGCCCTCAATTTTCGGAGAGCATAGTAATGCTTGTTTTACATGATGGTTTGTAGAAAACCGTGCTTTCATTATGAAAGGCGCCCCGAATATTCCATTTCATCATCAAATATTTCCTCCGCCACGAAAACGCGACAAACGGATGACTTAAGAAATCAATTCATCAACATTCCTCCCAATTCGAACCTCCCGGATATAAATTCAAAACATGGTGGTATGCAGACACCAATAAAAATAATCTGCGCACCACAGAAAAGCGTGTTTTGCTAGGTTGGATTTCAATCTATTCCTCTCCGCTGCGATCATGTGTTTGCGTGGTTGGTGGACTTTAGAAAAATGTGTATCGAATTTGGAACACATTCCCTCTTCAATAGTACTTCTCGATCTGTTTCCAAAAAGACGACAATTTAATGGCAAAAGTCACGCAAACGGGAAGTGTTTTGTGCTTCTTGAGATATTTTCCCAAACATCTACAGATTGGTGTCCAGCCATTGTTCAGCTTTAGCCACCCATCGAAGGGGTTTTGCAAACCAAACCATGCCACAAACAAGGGTCATTCACGAGTTCTCAATTAATCCACTGGGTGCCGCAAAGATAAATGGACAGTGGCGTTGTGTGCCTTTTAAACCAAACTCTCGTAAAGTGTAGATGGATTGATATTTGCCCTCGCGGTTCTAGTTGAGATTGATTCCGACTTTTGGAAAACTTTTTTTTGGTTCTCTGTGAACCGCTCGCCCAAGGCAAGAAATAAATCTAAAAACGGATCTTTTCGAGTCAAAAACCTCCACACGCTCTGCGAAAGGGTAGCAAAACCCGTGCCCGGAAATAGTCACGCTAATCCCATCCCTCCTTCCCCCAGACCGGGTTGTCGACCGGATGCCTCTAATTTACGGTACCCAATCTAGCCGAGAGACCCTCGCTCGTTCTCGGCTCAGCTGGCTAGCTGCCCGATTTCTAACCCCATCTCGGGGGGAACTATTTGTTTTTCTCGCTGCTCCGAACGAAGGAAACAAATATAATGCCCACGAGAGTGCAGTAAATCGCTTTGAGTTGCCTTTTTGCGCGAGAGAGACTAACGAAATACCGAAAATTCCAGCAGCTTCGCTTTCCAGCAAACCTCGGCGGCAGGAAAATAGCAATTATTGCCGCCACGGTATCGTAGCACGGCCGACGATTACGTATATTTAATTGGTGATCATTAATCTTCCTCCCGGGTCGCTTCGTTGTGGAGTGCAATTTGAATGCATCGTTGCTGACTCGAACAGCCAACCCCTCGAGATAGAGCCTCCAATAAAGTATATTTGTGTAGCCTAGCACACAAACAAGCCGAAGCGTTCGCGGGATGGCAAACCTTGTGATTTGGATCGATATTTTGCGCGAGACGCGTTGTTGGAAAGCATGTGTTTGAGTGAGTTGCTCATAAAACCAGAAAAATCTACGCGTAATGTTTGCTCTCAATTGCAAATTATTTTTAACTACGATTTGCGATAGGATAAATTGTGTCACGAAGGGTGGATAAAAGTGTTTGATTAATCGCTGATAAATTAAACCAGACTAAGCCGCTGAGTCTCAGATGAGTCAACTTTTTTGAGCAGAAAATCCAACATTTCACTCGA
The DNA here is from genome assembly GCA_000441895.2 of Anopheles sinensis. Taxonomy (NCBI): domain Eukaryota; kingdom Metazoa; phylum Arthropoda; class Insecta; order Diptera; family Culicidae; genus Anopheles; species Anopheles sinensis. Next base: position 3,009,630 of record KE524999.1, read on the forward strand.
ATAAATCCAATCGAGGGTTAAAAAATAAAGCTGTCTGTTTTCTTTGAAAGAATATTTTTTGGCATGTATTTTAAATCTCCACCAACAGCGTTGCGTCATCTCGGTCATTCTACAAATCCATAGTTCCAAATAGGGCAGATGGAACTCCACCGCAATCATCATCATCATCATTAGAAGCATCTTCACTTACGGAGCCGCCGGTGTGTAGAATCGGATTTGACCTATTTACGTTTCTCCATTACCATTACCCTCCCTTACCACAGACCAACACGGATTGCATTCAATTAAAATACTCTACCTCTACGATTCGAGTGCATTTCGCTCATCGCCTCATCCACGATCCGCAATGCCCGGCTCGCAGACCGAAAGGTAAGTAAATCCACTCCCATCGTAAATGCACTCACTTAATGCAGTCCGGAATAGTTTATGGTGGTGCAGTGGCGATAGCGAATGAAAGAGTGTGCACCGATATTAGGTTTTACTTTTTTTCCTCCCCATCTCCAAGTAGTTCTCAAAATCAGAACACATCTGGTCCACGTTAGCATATGTTTACTCGCCCGATGGCGTGCCGAACCGTGTTGTTTCGAACAGAAAAAAAGGAAAACCCCAACGCACCAACATTAAAACAAGTTCCCGGCCGAAAATAGGCTCTCTTGTTGCACTCGAAAGAAAGGAAAGTTATGGAAAGATTTTAGGGAATGGGGTTGGGGAAGGAGAAAAAAGATCGGCTAGCAGGAAAAAAATTATTGATTCAAATATCTTTGCGTTCGTTGTTCACGGTCGAAAGCGAACGAAAGGTTACGAAAAGTGTACGTTCTAGACAGTATGAGGATGCAACATCCCGTCCGGCGGCACGTAAGAAAGTTAACCCCCCCCGTGAAACGATAAATAAAAACATGAAAACAACGAACGGTACCTTCTGGAATGTGTGTTTTGTATTTTTTCTTCTTTGGTTGTACCTGCACCTTCACCAAAAGGGTTGTAACGTACAAGTTTAGCCCAAATGGTTTTGGTATGGTATTAGATAACAGAAACCCCATTAAAAGGCTTAGATTAGAATCTTGGTTTGGTAAATGTGCGTAAAGCATTGATTTAACTTCTGGCTTACACAATTCCAGAATGAAAATATTAGCAAAATAAATCCAAACTAATATTTGGAGCTTAATGCAAGAAACCGCACTCAAGAGTGGAGAATTCAAGGACGAGTGAATGATGTCATTAAGTTTATTCATATCACGTCTGGTCATAAATCATACCACGAAAGACTAAAAAAACCCAGCATGCTATTGCTCTCCACAGGCCTTAATATGCTGGCGTGCAGCCAAATCTTCATAAAAGTCAAAACCTATCATCGTCGCCAGCACGAAGGAGTGACCGTTTAACGTGAGTGATTGGATGCTCCTTTCCCTTTTCATAAGACTCTTCACGTTCTGCTATAAATACATCCACTGGCGAATGTTAAAGAACATCAAAAAGAGGAAAACCCTCAACTCTTCGATGCCTTAAAAGTACGGGAGATTGCAATGGGCATACGTTAACAACGATTTTCCTAGCACAGTTTCCACATAATGAAGTCATTCATGTTCGATCCGAGTTACTCGAAAGTGCAAGTGGTTGCAGTTGTCCATCGTAATTTATGGCGTCTAGCCGCGATGAGATGATGAACCCCGCCGTGTTCCAGAAATAAGGAGGAAGCAGAAGAGCAGCTGATACAAGCGTTCCGCGGATTATGTCCTTTGTTAAAACGTCCAAACAAACACCCAAACCCCGTCTAAGATGGTGACGCCATAGGAACGATCTAAGACGCTGACAATGGAGCTTCGTCTACACGCTGAGCGATGCATATTAAACATGTTAATGACAATTGTTCTTGCACGTACCAACGCACTCTTGCCAGAGTGTTTGGAGTGCATTCCGAATGCACATAATGCAGCTGTATTGGGGCTTCAATTAAATCCATATATCCGCATTTGTAGTACAGTGTGAAAAAAGAAACAAGCATTTATATCAGTGATGAACGTGATTTGAAAGATGAATCCGTTCCGAAAGTAATTGGTGAGCAATTTCGTAATCCACAACGGAGCGTTTCAAGAGTTAGCTAATTGAAAACAACGAAATATAAATGTTTGATATATAAAGATCGAAACTTCTAGGAAATGTTGAGGACATGATAGGAAGTGCTTCATCATTTGATTAAACTAAGTTGACTTAGAACGTTTCATAAATCATGCACACTGAGCCTTTGAACTCGAGCCGGTCTGGTCTACTCAATTGCTGGTCGATAACCGATGCTGATGCATGTTTCAACAATCGCAATTGAATGGGAACAGAACTTCCATGCGACCCCGAAGAACCACAACTGACAAGGTTCACATGAAATCTCATCGTGTTTTCCATCGGTGCACCGAGCACCGGAGATGCTAACCGGGCGATGGAGGGTCACTACTCGCAGCACGCTTTCATCGTAAGCATTAATAGAAAGGCAAACACAATCGAGCAGCCGCATCGTAACCGAATGTCCAGCGCGCGGGTTCGTGTCTCGTATGGATAAAAAGGAAAACACTTACCACCCGTGGCGCGCCGTGAAAAAGGAGACGCATTCTTCGTTCTTATGCTGGGGTTTGGTTCTTTGCTTTCACAGCTGGATGGCGGTGTGTCCCCACTCACAGTGACCATTACCAATTAAACCACGCGAAGAGAAGGCAGAATACAACCTTCTTGCACCAAGAACGATTAGACCCGATGATGCTGCATGGCGATAACGGACCTAGCTCCAACTTCCCACCGCACGAATGGAAAGTAATCGAATATCATCGTCCAAAAGTGATGCTTTTAGAGCGAATTATTTTCAATTTAGATAGACCGTTGATTAAACCGATGATTGCTCCCAGTGCGCGCGAGAGCTTTCGACGGGCACTTTCTTTTCCCGTTTTGGCGCACTGTGGGGAAAAAGGCTACCGAGCATGATTGAACAATTTTCCGTCCACTCGGTGGATTCATTCTTGAGCTCGTTCGCCACAACGATGGGGAATTTTTGAGTAGATAAGATATTCTTCTACCATGAAAAAGTTACTCCACTGTTGCTAGTGATCGACTCGGACCTTAATTCAACTTGAGTGGATTCAGTTCCTTTGGGTAAAGGTAGTGAAAGTAGAACGGAAATGCAATAACCAGGATATTAAGACCGATTGATAATTGAGCTATGAGCTTTATGGGAAAGGATTTATTAACGAAAGTGATTGATAGGAAATGCAAAATACTCTGGGGTGTTTAAAGTTCTTGCTAACAGTGTTTACCCAGTTGGACACAATTATTAAAAACAGTGGAAGAGGTCATTTACCTCTTACGTCTTACGTACCAATTAAAGAATGTCTTTCTACAGTCCATGGCCTGTTTTTATCAAGAAAGTCCGTAAGAAAATCGTATTCTGGAATTGCGGTCAATTAATTATTCATAGCGCAAAAAGAATGGCAACGAACTTACTATCTGTTCCTTGCACTTTCTTAGCGCATGGTTATGGTCAAACGGCCAAGCATAATGGATACGCAAATGGAGGAATAGAGAAAAATCGCGTACTTCGCAATTGCACCGAGAATGAAGGTTCCGATCATGAAACGGATCGACTTCTATCTCAGTTGGCGTCCAACAAACCATGATCCATCGTTAGGGTGATGATTTATGGTGAACTGATTGTAATTAATAAGCATGACTTATGAAACTAATTGATTTATGAAACTTGACAAAGTTGATGTTTAAAGTGCTCCAACTGCTTGAAAAATAATCGGACTGAAGAACGATCATCACAAGTAAGCTTTCGAACGATTTGTTACTTTCTGCAGAAATTACGATATGCAGATGCAGATTACGATAACGTCATTGGGTCGGAGTT